>NSJW01000755.1:0-206248 GCA_019955255.1 Castanospermum australe
AAACCCTAAACCCTAAACCCTAAACCCTAAACCCTAAACCCTAAACCCTAAACCCTAAACCCTAAACCCTAAACCCTAAACCCTAAACCCTAAACCCTAAACCCTAAACCCTAAACCCTAAACCCTAAACCCTAAACCCTAAACCCTAAACCCTAAACCCTAAACCCTAAACCCTAAACCCTAAACCCTAAACCCTAAACCCTAAACCCTAAACCCTAAACCCTAAACCCTAAACCCTAAACCCTAAACCCTAAACCCTAAACCCTAAACCCTAAACCCTAAACCCTAAACCCTAAACCCTAAACCCTAAACCCTAAACCCTAAACCCTAAACCCTAAACCCTAAACCCTAAACCCTAAACCCTAAACCCTAAACCCTAAACCCTAAACCCTAAACCCTAAACCCTAAACCCTAAACCCTAAACCCTAAACCCTAAACCCTAAACCCTAAACCCTAAACCCTAAACCCTAAACCCTAAACCCTAAACCCTAAACCCTAAACCCTAAACCCTAAACCCTAAACCCTAAACCCTAAACCCTAAACCCTAAACCCTAAACCCTAAACCCTAAACCCTAAACCCTAAACCCTAAACCCTAAACCCTAAACCCTAAACCCTAAACCCTAAACCCTAAACCCTAAACCCTAAACCCTAAACCCTAAACCCTAAACCCTAAACCCTAAACCCTAAACCCTAAACCCTAAACCCTAAACCCTAAACCCTAAACCCTAAACCCTAAACCCTAAACCCTAAACCCTAAACCCTAAACCCTAAACCCTAAACCCTAAACCCTAAACCCTAAACCCTAAACCCTAAACCCTAAACCCTAAACCCTAAACCCTAAACCCTAAACCCTAAACCCTAAACCCTAAACCCTAAACCCTAAACCCTAAACCCTAAACCCTAAACCCTAAACCCTAAACCCTAAACCCTAAACCCTAAACCCTAAACCCTAAACCCTAAACCCTAAACCCTAAACCCTAAACCCTAAACCCTAAACCCTAAACCCTAAACCCTAAACCCTAAACCCTAAACCCTAAACCCTAAACCCTAAACCCTAAACCCTAAACCCTAAACCCTAAACCCTAAACCCTAAACCCTAAACCCTAAACCCTAAACCCTAAACCCTAAACCCTAAACCCTAAACCCTAAACCCTAAACCCTAAACCCTAAACCCTAAACCCTAAACCCTAAACCCTAAACCCTAAACCCTAAACCCTAAACCCTAAACCCTAAACCCTAAACCCTAAACCCTAAACCCTAAACCCTAAACCCTAAACCCTAAACCCTAAACCCTAAACCCTAAACCCTAAACCCTAAACCCTAAACCCTAAACCCTAAACCCTAAACCCTAAACCCTAAACCCTAAACCCTAAACCCTAAACCCTAAACCCTAAACCCTAAACCCTAAACCCTAAACCCTAAACCCTAAACCCTAAACCCTAAACCCTAAACCCTAAACCCTAAACCCTAAACCCTAAACCCTAAACCCTAAACCCTAAACCCTAAACCCTAAACCCTAAACCCTAAACCCTAAACCCTAAACCCTAAACCCTAAACCCTAAACCCTAAACCCTAAACCCTAAACCCTAAACCCTAAACCCTAAACCCTAAACCCTAAACCCTAAACCCTAAACCCTAAACCCTAAACCCTAAACCCTAAACCCTAAACCCTAAACCCTAAACCCTAAACCCTAAACCCTAAACCCTAAACCCTAAACCCTAAACCCTAAACCCTAAACCCTAAACCCTAAACCCTAAACCCTAAACCCTAAACCCTAAACCCTAAACCCTAAACCCTAAACCCTAAACCCTAAACCCTAAACCCTAAACCCTAAACCCTAAACCCTAAACCCTAAACCCTAAACCCTAAACCCTAAACCCTAAACCCTAAACCCTAAACCCTAAACCCTAAACCCTAAACCCTAAACCCTAAACCCTAAACCCTAAACCCTAAACCCTAAACCCTAAACCCTAAACCCTAAACCCTAAACCCTAAACCCTAAACCCTAAACCCTAAACCCTAAACCCTAAACCCTAAACCCTAAACCCTAAACCCTAAACCCTAAACCCTAAACCCTAAACCCTAAACCCTAAACCCTAAACCCTAAACCCTAAACCCTAAACCCTAAACCCTAAACCCTAAACCCTAAACCCTAAACCCTAAACCCTAAACCCTAAACCCTAAACCCTAAACCCTAAACCCTAAACCCTAAACCCTAAACCCTAAACCCTAAACCCTAAACCCTAAACCCTAAACCCTAAACCCTAAACCCTAAACCCTAAACCCTAAACCCTAAACCCTAAACCCTAAACCCTAAACCCTAAACCCTAAACCCTAAACCCTAAACCCTAAACCCTAAACCCTAAACCCTAAACCCTAAACCCTAAACCCTAAACCCTAAACCCTAAACCCTAAACCCTAAACCCTAAACCCTAAACCCTAAACCCTAAACCCTAAACCCTAAACCCTAAACCCTAAACCCTAAACCCTAAACCCTAAACCCTAAACCCTAAACCCTAAACCCTAAACCCTAAACCCTAAACCCTAAACCCTAAACCCTAAACCCTAAACCCTAAACCCTAAACCCTAAACCCTAAACCCTAAACCCTAAACCCTAAACCCTAAACCCTAAACCCTAAACCCTAAACCCTAAACCCTAAACCCTAAACCCTAAACCCTAAACCCTAAACCCTAAACCCTAAACCCTAAACCCTAAACCCTAAACCCTAAACCCTAAACCCTAAACCCTAAACCCTAAACCCTAAACCCTAAACCCTAAACCCTAAACCCTAAACCCTAAACCCTAAACCCTAAACCCTAAACCCTAAACCCTAAACCCTAAACCCTAAACCCTAAACCCTAAACCCTAAACCCTAAACCCTAAACCCTAAACCCTAAACCCTAAACCCTAAACCCTAAACCCTAAACCCTAAACCCTAAACCCTAAACCCTAAACCCTAAACCCTAAACCCTAAACCCTAAACCCTAAACCCTAAACCCTAAACCCTAAACCCTAAACCCTAAACCCTAAACCCTAAACCCTAAACCCTAAACCCTAAACCCTAAACCCTAAACCCTAAACCCTAAACCCTAAACCCTAAACCCTAAACCCTAAACCCTAAACCCTAAACCCTAAACCCTAAACCCTAAACCCTAAACCCTAAACCCTAAACCCTAAACCCTAAACCCTAAACCCTAAACCCTAAACCCTAAACCCTAAACCCTAAACCCTAAACCCTAAACCCTAAACCCTAAACCCTAAACCCTAAACCCTAAACCCTAAACCCTAAACCCTAAACCCTAAACCCTAAACCCTAAACCCTAAACCCTAAACCCTAAACCCTAAACCCTAAACCCTAAACCCTAAACCCTAAACCCTAAACCCTAAACCCTAAACCCTAAACCCTAAACCCTAAACCCTAAACCCTAAACCCTAAACCCTAAACCCTAAACCCTAAACCCTAAACCCTAAACCCTAAACCCTAAACCCTAAACCCTAAACCCTAAACCCTAAACCCTAAACCCTAAACCCTAAACCCTAAACCCTAAACCCTAAACCCTAAACCCTAAACCCTAAACCCTAAACCCTAAACCCTAAACCCTAAACCCTAAACCCTAAACCCTAAACCCTAAACCCTAAACCCTAAACCCTAAACCCTAAACCCTAAACCCTAAACCCTAAACCCTAAACCCTAAACCCTAAACCCTAAACCCTAAACCCTAAACCCTAAACCCTAAACCCTAAACCCTAAACCCTAAACCCTAAACCCTAAACCCTAAACCCTAAACCCTAAACCCTAAACCCTAAACCCTAAACCCTAAACCCTAAACCCTAAACCCTAAACCCTAAACCCTAAACCCTAAACCCTAAACCCTAAACCCTAAACCCTAAACCCTAAACCCTAAACCCTAAACCCTAAACCCTAAACCCTAAACCCTAAACCCTAAACCCTAAACCCTAAACCCTAAACCCTAAACCCTAAACCCTAAACCCTAAACCCTAAACCCTAAACCCTAAACCCTAAACCCTAAACCCTAAACCCTAAACCCTAAACCCTAAACCCTAAACCCTAAACCCTAAACCCTAAACCCTAAACCCTAAACCCTAAACCCTAAACCCTAAACCCTAAACCCTAAACCCTAAACCCTAAACCCTAAACCCTAAACCCTAAACCCTAAACCCTAAACCCTAAACCCTAAACCCTAAACCCTAAACCCTAAACCCTAAACCCTAAACCCTAAACCCTAAACCCTAAACCCTAAACCCTAAACCCTAAACCCTAAACCCTAAACCCTAAACCCTAAACCCTAAACCCTAAACCCTAAACCCTAAACCCTAAACCCTAAACCCTAAACCCTAAACCCTAAACCCTAAACCCTAAACCCTAAACCCTAAACCCTAAACCCTAAACCCTAAACCCTAAACCCTAAACCCTAAACCCTAAACCCTAAACCCTAAACCCTAAACCCTAAACCCTAAACCCTAAACCCTAAACCCTAAACCCTAAACCCTAAACCCTAAACCCTAAACCCTAAACCCTAAACCCTAAACCCTAAACCCTAAACCCTAAACCCTAAACCCTAAACCCTAAACCCTAAACCCTAAACCCTAAACCCTAAACCCTAAACCCTAAACCCTAAACCCTAAACCCTAAACCCTAAACCCTAAACCCTAAACCCTAAACCCTAAACCCTAAACCCTAAACCCTAAACCCTAAACCCTAAACCCTAAACCCTAAACCCTAAACCCTAAACCCTAAACCCTAAACCCTAAACCCTAAACCCTAAACCCTAAACCCTAAACCCTAAACCCTAAACCCTAAACCCTAAACCCTAAACCCTAAACCCTAAACCCTAAACCCTAAACCCTAAACCCTAAACCCTAAACCCTAAACCCTAAACCCTAAACCCTAAACCCTAAACCCTAAACCCTAAACCCTAAACCCTAAACCCTAAACCCTAAACCCTAAACCCTAAACCCTAAACCCTAAACCCTAAACCCTAAACCCTAAACCCTAAACCCTAAACCCTAAACCCTAAACCCTAAACCCTAAACCCTAAACCCTAAACCCTAAACCCTAAACCCTAAACCCTAAACCCTAAACCCTAAACCCTAAACCCTAAACCCTAAACCCTAAACCCTAAACCCTAAACCCTAAACCCTAAACCCTAAACCCTAAACCCTAAACCCTAAACCCTAAACCCTAAACCCTAAACCCTAAACCCTAAACCCTAAACCCTAAACCCTAAACCCTAAACCCTAAAACCCTAAACCCTAAACCCTAAACCCTAAACCCTAAACCCTAAACCCTAAACCCTAAAACCCTAAACCCTAAACCCTAAACCCTAAACCCTAAACCCTAAACCCTAAACCCTAAACCCTAAACCCTAAACCCTAAACCCTAAACCCTAAACCCTAAACCCTAAACCCTAAACCCTAAACCCTAAACCCTAAACCCTAAACCCTAAACCCTAAACCCTAAACCCTAAACCCTAAACCCTAAACCCTAAACCCTAAACCCTAAACCCTAAACCCTAAACCCTAAACCCTAAACCCTAAACCCTAAACCCTAAACCCTAAACCCTAAACCCTAAACCCTAAACCCTAAACCCTAAACCCTAAACCCTAAACCCTAAACCCTAAACCCTAAACCCTAAACCCTAAACCCTAAACCCTAAACCCTAAACCCTAAACCCTAAACCCTAAACCCTAAACCCTAAACCCTAAACCCTAAACCCTAAACCCTAAACCCTAAACCCTAAACCCTAAACCCTAAACCCTAAACCCTAAACCCTAAACCCTAAACCCTAAACCCTAAACCCTAAACCCTAAACCCTAAACCCTAAACCCTAAACCCTAAACCCTAAACCCTAAACCCTAAACCCTAAACCCTAAACCCTAAACCCTAAACCCTAAACCCTAAACCCTAAACCCTAAACCCTAAACCCTAAACCCTAAACCCTAAACCCTAAACCCTAAACCCTAAACCCTAAACCCTAAACCCTAAACCCTAAACCCTAAACCCTAAACCCTAAACCCTAAACCCTAAACCCTAAACCCTAAACCCTAAACCCTAAACCCTAAACCCTAAACCCTAAACCCTAAACCCTAAACCCTAAACCCTAAACCCTAAACCCTAAACCCTAAACCCTAAACCCTAAACCCTAAACCCTAAACCCTAAACCCTAAACCCTAAACCCTAAACCCTAAACCCTAAACCCTAAACCCTAAACCCTAAACCCTAAACCCTAAACCCTAAACCCTAAACCCTAAACCCTAAACCCTAAACCCTAAACCCTAAACCCTAAACCCTAAACCCTAAACCCTAAACCCTAAACCCTAAACCCTAAACCCTAAACCCTAAACCCTAAACCCTAAACCCTAAACCCTAAACCCTAAACCCTAAACCCTAAACCCTAAACCCTAAACCCTAAAACCCTAAACCCTAAACCCTAAACCCTAAACCCTAAACCCTAAACCCTAAACCCTAAACCCTAAACCCTAAACCCTAAACCCTAAACCCTAAACCCTAAACCCTAAACCCTAAACCCTAAACCCTAAACCCTAAACCCTAAACCCTAAACCCTAAACCCTAAACCCTAAACCCTAAACCCTAAACCCTAAACCCTAAACCCTAAACCCTAAACCCTAAACCCTAAACCCTAAACCCTAAACCCTAAACCCTAAACCCTAAACCCTAAACCCTAAACCCTAAACCCTAAACCCTAAACCCTAAACCCTAAACCCTAAACCCTAAACCCTAAACCCTAAACCCTAAACCCTAAACCCTAAACCCTAAACCCTAAACCCTAAACCCTAAACCCTAAACCCTAAACCCTAAACCCTAAACCCTAAACCCTAAACCCTAAACCCTAAACCCTAAACCCTAAACCCTAAACCCTAAACCCTAAACCCTAAACCCTAAACCCTAAACCCTAAACCCTAAACCCTAAACCCTAAACCCTAAACCCTAAACCCTAAACCCTAAACCCTAAACCCTAAACCCTAAACCCTAAACCCTAAACCCTAAACCCTAAACCCTAAACCCTAAACCCTAAACCCTAAACCCTAAACCCTAAACCCTAAACCCTAAACCCTAAACCCTAAACCCTAAACCCTAAACCCTAAACCCTAAACCCTAAACCCTAAACCCTAAACCCTAAACCCTAAACCCTAAACCCTAAACCCTAAACCCTAAACCCTAAACCCTAAACCCTAAACCCTAAACCCTAAACCCTAAACCCTAAACCCTAAACCCTAAACCCTAAACCCTAAACCCTAAACCCTAAACCCTAAACCCTAAACCCTAAACCCTAAACCCTAAACCCTAAACCCTAAACCCTAAACCCTAAACCCTAAACCCTAAACCCTAAACCCTAAACCCTAAACCCTAAACCCTAAACCCTAAACCCTAAACCCTAAACCCTAAACCCTAAACCCTAAACCCTAAACCCTAAACCCTAAACCCTAAACCCTAAACCCTAAACCCTAAACCCTAAACCCTAAACCCTAAACCCTAAACCCTAAACCCTAAACCCTAAACCCTAAACCCTAAACCCTAAACCCTAAACCCTAAACCCTAAACCCTAAACCCTAAACCCTAAACCCTAAACCCTAAACCCTAAACCCTAAACCCTAAACCCTAAACCCTAAACCCTAAACCCTAAACCCTAAACCCTAAACCCTAAACCCTAAACCCTAAACCCTAAACCCTAAACCCTAAACCCTAAACCCTAAACCCTAAACCCTAAACCCTAAACCCTAAACCCTAAACCCTAAACCCTAAACCCTAAACCCTAAACCCTAAACCCTAAACCCTAAACCCTAAACCCTAAACCCTAAACCCTAAACCCTAAACCCTAAACCCTAAACCCTAAACCCTAAACCCTAAACCCTAAACCCTAAACCCTAAACCCTAAACCCTAAACCCTAAACCCTAAACCCTAAACCCTAAACCCTAAACCCTAAACCCTAAACCCTAAACCCTAAACCCTAAACCCTAAACCCTAAACCCTAAACCCTAAACCCTAAACCCTAAACCCTAAACCCTAAACCCTAAACCCTAAACCCTAAACCCTAAACCCTAAACCCTAAACCCTAAACCCTAAACCCTAAACCCTAAACCCTAAACCCTAAACCCTAAACCCTAAACCCTAAACCCTAAACCCTAAACCCTAAACCCTAAACCCTAAACCCTAAACCCTAAACCCTAAACCCTAAAACCCTAAACCCTAAACCCTAAACCCTAAACCCTAAACCCTAAACCCTAAACCCTAAACCCTAAACCCTAAACCCTAAACCCTAAACCCTAAACCCTAAAAACCCTAAACCCTAAACCCTAAACCCTAAACCCTAAACCCTAAACCCTAAACCCTAAACCCTAAACCCTAAACCCTAAACCCTAAACCCTAAACCCTAAACCCTAAACCCTAAACCCTAAACCCTAAACCCTAAACCCTAAACCCTAAACCCTAAACCCTAAACCCTAAACCCTAAACCCTAAACCCTAAACCCTAAACCCTAAACCCTAAACCCTAAACCCTAAACCCTAAACCCTAAACCCTAAACCCTAAACCCTAAACCCTAAACCCTAAACCCTAAACCCTAAACCCTAAACCCTAAACCCTAAACCCTAAACCCTAAACCCTAAACCCTAAACCCTAAACCCTAAACCCTAAACCCTAAACCCTAAACCCTAAACCCTAAACCCTAAACCCTAAACCCTAAACCCTAAACCCTAAACCCTAAACCCTAAACCCTAAACCCTAAACCCTAAACCCTAAACCCTAAACCCTAAACCCTAAACCCTAAACCCTAAACCCTAAACCCTAAACCCTAAACCCTAAACCCTAAACCCTAAACCCTAAACCCTAAACCCTAAACCCTAAACCCTAAACCCTAAACCCTAAACCCTAAACCCTAAACCCTAAAAACCCTAAAACCCTAAACCCTAAACCCTAAACCCTAAACCCTAACCCTAAAACCCTAAACCCTAAACCCTAAACCCTTAAACCCTAAACCCTAAACAAAAAATAGCAGCAGTCAAGAGAGGAGATTGAGGAAGGTCAAGATCAAAATTGGATGTGTAGTAATAAAACAATTGAATGACACAAGCCTCTTCCACGCACCGGTAGTACGATCCGGACCCTGTGGTTGGGTTGCCGCCATGAATCTGAAGAGGAAAGATCTTCAAAACCCGCACAAGAATATCAGCGAAACACTGATGACAAATATATTACCCATCCACTCGTCCGGTGTCTATTGTTGGGTTTTTCATATTAAATAATATATTTTAAATTATTTATTAAACTATTAAAAATATTTACTAAAATACCTACTGTTCTTTTTTTTCACATGATGACTTTTGTTTCAATATAATTTTTTACATTATACTATATTATATGGACTGACGCAATAATGTGACAAGTAAAAGATTAATTAAAAAATTAAGAAAAACTTAAGTGACGTAGAAAAAAATATTTTGAGAAATTATTTTTAAAAACATACTCTTATAGTAAATAATTTAAAATTTGTATTATTTAGATAAAAAAATTTGATTGGTAGCTATTTCATTTTTTTTCATTTATAATTGCTTTAGGTGATTAAATCAAATACTATATATTAATTGATTATTTGGGAAAAAAGGTAATAGAGCAACAGGAAAAATTGTATGCAGTCCTCTTTAATTTTGAGTCTTTGACAAAATTATGTCTTAACTTTTAATTTGAACAATTAATCTAATTAAACTTTAAAAAATAATTCAATAGTCTTTTTTTACCTAATTTTCTCAATCAATTCATTATTTAAATCTCTCTTAAATTGAAACTTTTCAACGACTAATTTTTCAATTGCTTGCTTATTAAAAAATTATTTTAAGAAATTAAAAATTCTAAAAAGATAGTTATTTATTTGAGGTGATTGAGAAGGTAAGAGATTAATTATCAAAACTAAAAATTGAGTGATTTATGTTTTAAAATTCAAAATAAGATTAAAAATTTATTTTAATCGCTAAATAATGGGCTTATTATCAATTAGTCAATGACGATTTAAATATTATCCTCTCGTTACTATAATGTTTTGTAATTTTGATATTACATGTTAAATATCAAATTACAAAACATTATAGTAACGAGAGGATAATATTAAAATCGTCATTGACTAATTGATAATAAGCCCATTATTTAGCGATTAAAATAAATTTTTAATCTTATTTTGAATTTTAAAACATAAATCACTCAATTTTTAGTTTTTGATAATTAATCTCTTACCTTCTCAATCACCTCAAATAAATAACTATCTTTTTAGAATTTTTAATTTCTTAAAATAATTTTTTAATAAGCAAGCAATTGAAAAATTAGTCGTTGAAAAGTTTCAATTTAAGAGAGATTTAAATAATGAATTGATTGAGAAAAATTAGGTAAAAAAGACTATTGAATTATTTTTTAAAGTTTAATTAGATTAATTGTTCAAATTAAAAGTTAAGACATAATTTTGTCAAAGACTCAAAATTAAAGAGGACTGCATACAATTTTTCCTGTTGCTCTATTACCTTTTTTCCCAAATAATCAATTAATATATAGTATTTGATTTAATCACCTAAAGCAATTATAAATGAAAAAAAAATGAAATAGCTACCAATCAAATTTTTTTATCTAAATAATACAAATTTTAAATTATTTACTATAAGAGTATGTTTTTAAAAATAATTTCTCAAAATATTTTTTTCTACGTCACTTAAGTTTTTCTTAATTTTTTTAATTAATCTTTTTACTTGTCACATTATTGCGTCAGTCCATATAATATAGTATAATGTAAAAAAATTATATTGAAACAAAAGTCATCATGTGAAAAAAAAGAACAGTAGGATTTATTTTAGTAAATATTTTAATAGTTTAATAAATAATTTAAAATATATTATTTAATATGAAAAACCCAACAATAGACACCGGACGAGTGGATGGGTAATATATTTGTCATCAGTGTTTCGCTGATATCTTGTGCGGGTTTTGAAGATCTTTCCTCTTCAGATTCATGGCGGCAACCCAACCACAGGGTCCGGATCGTACTACCGGTGCGTGGAAGAGGCTTTGTGTCATTCAATTGTTTTATTACTACACATCCAATTTTGATCTTGACCTTTCCTCAATCTCCTCTCTTGACTGCTGCTATTTTTTGTTTACGTTATTTCTGCATGAAGTCAATGATTATGCCTAAACTGAACTTCTCTTGTTAGATTGCATTGATAAATTTGTATAATTGTTTAAGAATTTATATGTGCTTTGCTGTACTTGGTTGTAAAGAATCTGCCTGTGCAAGTTGGAGATTCGTCGATTGGCCTAAGTATAAACTTTTTCAGTTGGACTCTGGTTTACGTTGTGATTGATTTTCGCTGCCCATTAATTTCTTTCTTTTAGATCTGGGATCTGGGTATTCAAGCGGTTCCAATCCAAGTACTGCTGATGTTGATCTGGGCTTTTTTTTTTTTTTTTGGTTTTGGATCCGTTTAATGAATGACACTATCACAAGTTCATATATTAGGAGTTTTCAATGCCATACATTGATTAGACGTCTACTCTCATGTATCAGAAAACGAGAAGAATTGTGTCTGCTCTCGCTGTAATCCCTCATCTTAGTTAAGCACCATCCGGTTGCCAATTCTCCAAATTTTTTCTCTATATCGTGATAACTTCACTGTGATAATTCAGCTACAAATTAGGTCTTTTTTTTTTTAATAAAATCTACGAATTAGTTTATTTGTGTGCTAATTAAGGTGGGGGGAAAAGTGGAAGAAAAGAATTATCTTCAGAATAGATACCCTTAGTCAAGCATCACCTTCTTATTGATCCCACCATCTATCTTTATTAACATGTACTCTGTCATAGCTCATATTGTCCAATCTGATAATTATGCCCTAAATTACCCACAGCACGGGAGACTGAAAATATACGGGTAACTCACTTTATAGTAAAATTTTTGTGTGATCTAGGATAAATCATTTTAATGTTTTCATTCCTTTATAGCATTGCTGTGAGCTTATTCACGTGCCTTCTTTTCCATATGAAAGTATATTCATGTTCTTTATTTGTCATGTGTGCATAGGTGTGCACGTAGTTGTAGCTTCAAGTTTTGTTATCTCCAAATTTAGCTCTGATTGGTCAATAATTTGTATTGCCTGTGTTTCTAAGACTGTACTAAGTCACTGAGCATACTAATCATGGATGCAGAAGAGGCACCAGCTGAACCAGATCTCATGAAGGATCAGGTAGTGGTAAATACCTAACCTCTTATGGTCAGTTTGCTGCACCCTTAAAAGTGAAGGTGAAAAATTCAGCAATGAGTTTTTAATATAAAATTCATCCCTTAAATTTTCACCTTCATTTTTAAGGGTGTACTAAACTGACCCTAAATAGTCTTAACCGTAATTGTTCATCTAGTTCTTTTAATGTTGATGACATTGAAGTATATATAGTTTAAATTTTTTTTTTTTTTTTGTGTCTTTTTTTCAGCTTCATTCATCATCAATACCTGAGAGGTCAATATCTTCTAATTCCTCTCAGGATACTGCAACTATAGGTCATTCAAGAGAGACTGCAAGTCAATCAGGATCCTTCGGTTCAGGAGGAGATCGTCCTCTCTACCCTCTTAATGTGTATGCTCCCCAGGCCCAGGCTTTCTACTACAGAGGTTAATCTTTATTCTGTATTTCTACAAGTGTTTTTTATTCTGAGAAAGTATTCTCACTCTGTATTATTTAGTTGGCAGACCACCTAGGATTTCAGCTCTCTCTCTCTCTCTCTCCCCTATAAACACACTGGTATTCAAGCAAATTGAGGAAATCAATCCCCATGGCCATGACAAATCTTACTGTTGTTGGAAAATTTTTTTCTCTCTCTCCTTATAAAGCTCAAGTTCTCTCTTTCTAGATTGATTCTGTTTCAGTGTTACCTCGGTTATCTCTCTAATATAGTCAGACCCAAGAACCGGAACCATTTTCTCTAACTGATTAATGGCATCTCATTTTTTAATTTCTCAACACTTACACAACCTGGAGTATAGAAATTGCATGTTACTCTTGCTGTCTTGCAAACTTTATTGGCAATCCAATTGATTAAATGAAATAATTAAGGTGTATGTATATAGTGAGTATCACCAGAAAGCACACAGGACATTAGCAAATTATGTGCTTCCATTGTTCAATAAGTCAATGGCCTTTTTCTTCCATCCAGGTAATGAGGTCTCCTAACATTTTGATGATCTTAATTGTATATTTTTCTTTTTGATATGGGTCCTTTAAAGTGTAGGGCCCACTTTAGAGAGTAAAGTGTAAGTGGTAATCACTCATGAGAAAATCAAGGGAGTGAGTTCTTACAAATCCTTAGTTTGATATCCATGTACTTGTATTTTATTGAAATCTAAACCATTGATTTTTTTAATTAATGGTTATCAACACTACACTTTACTTCTAAAATGCACCATGAGCTTTAGAGGATCTTGATCATTTTCTTTTGGCCTTGACATACAATCTTACTTTCTTCCTCAATTTTAAATGTTCCTGTGGTTATGGTACAAAAAAATTAAGTTTGCAGCCATTTGCAAGAGAGGGGCCAAGGAGTTGAAAAGAGGGGGGATACAAATTTTAATAAAATGACTGAAAACCTACAATTTTCTTCCATTAAATCAAATGAGAGAGGTATATTTTGGGCCCAATTAAAAATGTGGAGGATGCTAACATCCATACAAGGATGAGGAGCTTAGCATTTTCTCTCTCTCTCTCTCTCTCTCTCACACACACACACACACACACACTACACCAGTTATTGACATGTGCATTGCATGTGAGGTTTAATGGTTATCTTTTGATGGCGTTTTCTTGATCTTTTGTAAATCACTTTTGTATACAAATTTTACTTGCAAGTGTCTTTTGGGAACTACCTGTAAGAACTTGATTGCAATCAAGAATCTAAAAAACAAGCTTCTATTTTATATAATAAAAAAATACATCTTAATTACAATAATTAGAAAAAGTAATATAATATGGTATTAGTGTTAGAAAACTATTAGGAAACTCGAAAAAAATTTCTATTGACCTACAACAAAGTAAAATTCTTTTACAATTATGAAACTAAAAAATAATCCTCTATTTTCTCTATTAAAAAAAGATACCTTAATAAGTAGGAAAAGTAATGTAGTAATTAATGTTAAGTAGTAGGGCATTTTTGGCAAAGCAAAAGTTTCTGCCATGCATGTGTATATATGCACATAACTATGCAGCCTCATTAAATTTTAAGTCTATGACTACTTGATAATTACAAAATAGAAATCCGAACGTTGAGATTTTTTTAATATAGCTCATGATTGTTTTTCTGAATATTTGGTTTTTGATAGAGCCTAATGGTGTTGATTGATCCTTGCTGCTGACCTCATCTAGTGGGATAAGGCTTGGTTGTTGTTGTTGTTGTTGTTGTATCATCAAGGACTGAAAAATTGCTGGTATTTTAATTTAGTTGTAGTTTTAGATGCAATCACATTATATTTAACTTGTGGTCAGAATAAGGAATTTGGTTGTTTTTTGATAAATACCTTATACTGTTATACATTATGATTGCATAAATAATTAAGCTTGGACTTGCTGAAATTTGTATGTTTTGATAATCAATTTGAGTTTGTCAACATGTGTGGGATTTTCAAATAAAATTTTAATGCCTTTGGAGTGATTGGAGGAACTTGATTTTTTTTATGCACATAATTTAGTGGTATATTCCTGGACACGTTTGTCCAATTATTATTATTTTTTGGAAACATCTGCAGCACACATAATCATCAGAGGAAATTTCAAAGTGGAAATTTATAGTCAAATCAAAATCTCAGTGATCTTTTGGTGCTCTGCTCTTTTAATTGCGCTTAGTCTTGTATTTTATAATGAGATTGTGTGGAGTTGCTATTTGCTAATTTTTCATGTGAGTCTGTCTCCAGGTTTTGACAATGCCAACATTGAATGGGATGAATATCCTTCATATGTCAATTCTGAGGGATTGGAAATTGGATCTCCTGTGAGAATTTGACATCTCATTCTTATCTTTACAGCTTTTGTTTGCAATGCTTAACATAATGTTATTATTATTATTATTATTTTTTAATATTAGGGTGTCTACAATGAAAATCCATCTCTTCTTTTCCATTCTGGATACGGCTTCAACCCACAAATGCCTTACGGACCATATTCCCCAGTTACAACACCTTTGCCTTCTGTAGGTGGAGATGCACAGTTATACTCCCACCAGCAATTTCCATACACTGGGCCACCTTATTACCATCAGCTAGTTCCTCCTAGCTTACCGTATCTTAATTCACCGACTCCCGTTTCACAGCCCGATCTCACCAACTTGGTAGGTGTTGACCAACAGGTTGATAGCATGCTTTTTGGACCTAGACCTGGCTATCCTTCAGTGGGATCTTTTGGTAGAGGCAGTTTTCATGGACCACCTGGTTCCTTCGGCTTTCATGATTCCCAACAAGGATTTAATGGACCAAGATCTGGTGGAATCTGGTCAGATTGCTCAAAACTCTCAGAAAGGCAGAGGTCTTTGATGCCTCTATCACCAGCAGTTTCTCCACAGCCAATTGGCTCTCATGGGTCATTTGGGCAGAGTATTGGAATGGTTTGTTCTATTACTTGTGCATAATCATGCAAAAATGTTGCAATGTCTAATCATTAATTTTTGGACTCAAATATATGGAAACTTAATTTGCTGATACTCTGTATATACACAAATCCAATAATACCTCAGGCAATGGCACGATTGTCATTCATTAGAATTTAATTTTGTCTGTCGGAAAGCAGTTTGAATGGAAATGCTTGTATTTATATAAAAGGAAAGAAAATTTCAGTGATTTTTGAATGAATTAATTGGTGGTTCTCAGTTCTAATTTATGTATGGCATCTTAAGTACAATGACTGAAAAATGACGTTACTTGTTTTAAAGAAATTTCTGAATTGGGGTTTTAAAATGAGGCAAGTTTTCTTATCATTCATGTATTACAGTTCTACTACCATGGCAACAATGTGAAACTGAAGAACTTCTCAGGGAACAACACAAAATTATACTTTGACACATAATGCTGACTTTGTTCTGTGCAGGCTTCTCCTCAACAACGATCATTGCATGGGTATGGATCTGGTTCAAACTCCTATGGTAGAGGCTACCTGCCTAACCAGGGTTCTAGCTATGGAGGCACTGCCATTTCCAGTCTTGGTGCAGATGATAGGAACTGGCTTTTTCTTGAAAATAGCAGACAGCATGACAGGGGAAGTGCTTCTCTTTGCAGTTGTAATGGTACTCTTGATATCCTTAGTGAGCAGAACCGTGGTCCTAGGGCCTCAAAGCTGAAAAATCAAATTTCAGCTGAAAATAATTCCGCTGATAATAGTAAAAATAGTACATCTACTGCCAAGTTCCAAAATGAATCATTCAACCAGCCAGATTTTATCATGGATTACAAGGATGCGAAATTTTTTGTCATCAAATCTTATAGTGAAGATAATGTTCACAAGAGCATCAAATATGGTGTATGGGCTAGTACACCAAATGGAAACAGAAAGTTAGATGCAGCATATCGCCAAGCAAAGGAGAAGCAAGATGCCTGCCCTATATTTCTCTTCTTTTCGGTAATAATCTGAGTTCTGTATTTTGTAGGCACAAATATTGCACTACCTTATTCTTGCTATAGTAACTACAAATGAGTATCTCCTGTGCTATTGCAAGAAATCTTGGTTCAGAATATTTCTTAGATTCTATTCCCATTCAGTGAGAGGTTATGTTCTTGTTTGTCCCAACTGATATGAGGGCACATTTTTTTAAGCAAGCTCATATTCTTATGATCCAGTCTGATGTCTCTTCTCTTATGATCCATCTGTTTGCATGCCAGTTATGTTCAGTTTCTGCATGTTTCAGTCATAGGTTTGGGGTGTGTGTGTGTGTGTGTGTCTAATTTAGTTGCAGAGTTGATTCCTGAAGAATTAATAGGAGTGATAGTGAAGATAAAGTGATAGTAGAAGATAAATTAGGTAAGAGGAAGTACCCATGAAAAGTCTTAAGTATGTGCTATAGAAGATATAATTAAAGTTTGAGGAAGAGTTCCTCTTAGCTAGCTAGCTCTTCTATTTTCTTGTTTTTTAAGATAATTAATAATTGTATATGCATATTAATTGCTACTGGACGGAACTGACTCCTGTAGATATTGGTACTTCATTGAATTCATTTTCTCACTAATTTTCTTTATTATATTTATGAATATTGTTTATTCTATCTTCTGTGCTGACCTTCTAAAGGTATTAATGACGATTAATGCTGTCAAATAATGCTTGACTTTATATTTTATTTCATTATACTGCTTTAGCTGTAGTCTTATCTGGTAGGACATTTGATAACTCTTGAAGTTGATACTAGGTTTAAATCCGTAGTAGTGAAGTACCAAAGCTAGTTTCTATAATTTTTTCCTTTCTGTGTTGCCTTGCTTTTCTGTTGCTTTGATGAAAATGATATATGCTACAAATACATCTAGGTAAATGCTAGTGCTCAGTTCTGTGGGGTGGCTGAAATGGTTGGACCTGTCGATTTTGACAAGAGTGTGGACTACTGGCAGCAAGATAAGTGGAGTGGGCAGTTTCCTGTGAAGTGGCACATAATTAAAGATGTCCCTAACAGTCAGTTTCGTCACATTGTTCTTGAAAATAATGATAACAAGCCTGTGACCAATAGTCGAGATACTCAGGAGGTAGGAATCTGAGGATCCTTCATTGTTTATGAATAATATTCTTCCTGTTTGTACTATAGTTTTATAATGTGCAGACTTGGGAAAAAGACAAACTGAAATGGTTGCAGTAGCATATCAAGTCATAAGACTTCTCAAAAATTGAAAGTTGAGCTGCTTGTTGTCTTGAGAAACCTTCTCAAACTTGTTGACAACCTAAAAATTATATACAGCACTGTTTTTTAAATTGTGTTGACCTTTTTGTTTGAAATGGCACTTTTGCCGCCTGTTTTTTTTTTTTTTTTGGTACATGGCACTTGTGCCACCTTTATTTGGGTCATTTCTGAAGTTCATTTTTGTCCACAATATTTCTCTTCTAATTTATTTTCATAGTATTTTGATTTTTCGGGGGGTGAATGACCAAATGCTGGTTGCCATGTCCTCTCTCTCTCTCTCTCTCTCTCTCTCTCTAATCTTTATTGATTAGGTTATAGAAAGTATGTTTTCTAGCATTTTGACATGTCAAGGAACATTCTAGATATTATCCATTCATGGGTATAGTGGGAGCATAGGTCAGTTTTGTCTCCCATACTATTTAGCTTTGTTTATTAACTTTCAAATGGATTCTAAATTTCAATTTATTATGTGCTATTAAAAAACGTGTGAATTTCCTTTAAACTATGTTGTTTCACTTGCAGCTGTTGTTTTTGCTCCTTTCTGAATTTTAAAAAATTTCAGGTGAAATTGCAACAGGGGATTGAAATGTTGACCATTTTTAAGAAATATAAAGCTGATATGTCCATCCTAGATGATTTTGATTTCTATGAAGACAGGCAGAAGGCTATGCAAGAACGGAAGGCAAGGCAGCAAGCCAGCCTGATCGCTGCAGGAGTAGTTGGAGAAACTGAGCGTAGTTCTGCTGACATTAGTGGTGATTTCATCAAGAATATGCCAAAGAGCTTTACTCAAGTTGTCCGCTTAGATGAGAGTAATAACGAAGTCACTGTTGCTGATAGAAGTAATTTAGCTGATGTCCTCATTGGTACTGTAGTTAAACCTGAAGATGGCATTTCAGTGGCTTCATCTTCAACTCAAACCAGTTAGGAAGACGTACCAGTTGTGCCAGGATTTTGTGCACTTTGGCCGAAGCATTCGGTGATTGAAACTGAAATCGTGCTTTGCTTTTATCTCACTAATTTTCCGTGAAGGTAGTGTTGCTGATGTCATTCAAGTTGTTGAAGTCCATGGTTTTACATAAAGAATGGCTTTGATGTATAATATATGCTTCCTAGAGTGCCTCGTCTCTATTTTAGTTTTAATTTTTTTTCCCCCGCATTACACTTTTGCTTATTCTGAGTAGATTAGATTTAATCCCCTTCCTTTTGTTTTTTGTTAAATAAATTTGGTTTGGTTAGTTTGCTAGGTATGTTTCACATTTGTAAATTTCCCCCATCTTTGTGGGCATTTTAATAAAGGCAGCAAGCACCCTGAAAAGGATCATCCTTTAAATTGATACCGTTTGGCTATAATTTTCCATTCACATACAACAAAGACAGTCTTCTCATTTCTTATATGCATGAATATGAGCCTGTGCATTTGCATTATGATTTTTCACGGTTTGTACTGGAGTTAATGTGTAAAAGTCTTGTACGGTTTCTTGGATTAATTCCTGCCTTGTTCTGGAAGTTCTCGTGTCAATTAAAAGTGATTATACATTCTCACAAAATACTCTGTAATCTACATGCCAACAAAATATGTTCTTTTCCCTTATTTTGTTTATCAAACAAAAAGATTGTGCGAAGCAACGAGATTGGAAACCATTTTCTTTAAATTTTGAAATAATAATATCAAGTCCAGCTGGTAGAATTTTGTGATGCTCATGAAATCTCTTCTGTTGAGACATATATTTAAGTTAAAGAATAATATTGAATAGTTATATATTTTTTTTAATTCATCGTCTTAATAATTTTTAATTATTAAATAAAAATAAAAAATAATTTTTAATTTTGTAAAATATTAAATATTTTAATTTTTTATTTAATAATTTTTTATCAAATATTAAGATAATTATTAAAAAATGAATTATAAAAATATAGCAAAACTCAATAATATTACATGTGATTTGTTTGGTTTGAGTGTTATTTATTTTTTAAAATTGTCATTTCTTTTTACATTGCAGATAAAATTTACTTAAAACATAATTTACTTTTAATGCGACCATCTATTTTTGAGTTAAAATTATTCCTCCTTAATCCTTAGTAAAAAGGGGACTGCATCTTAAATTTTTTTTTTCTTGATAATATACATCTTAAATTTTGAAGCCCACTGTAAAATACTTTTACTTAATTGACAGTGACACCTTTTAATTCACGTACAATATAATATTAACTATATATTTACAGAATGAATAAAATATAAATACTTGCATCCGGGTGCGGGTACATGTTGCTCCGCAAAAGAGTGTGAAACTCTCATTTTCCTTACATTCCGCTCTGACTGGCTATGGCGCTGCCGTTGGCCATTTTTAGGTGTGTAATTCATAGCTGTCTTCTCCTCCCTCGTAAATTCAGCCAAACGGAAAATTTTTGGACAAATTAACGAAACCCAACCCTGAACCACTTCCCAACTCTGATTCAATGTTCTATTTTCTTTGATTTTCTTCAATTAAAAGGAATCAAGTTACTTGTTTCTCTTTCCGCGTTGTGCCATTGTATTGGAAGATGCACCACAACTTTGCAAGGTTGTGGATTGCTCTGCTCGCAGTGTTAACCACCGCAGTTCATTGCAAGACTACCTCCCAAGATGGTATCAATGCTTCTCTTTCCACCTCCTGTGCAACTTACCAACTATTTCCCCTTGTTCATTCAACTTCCTCTTTTAGATCATGCAATCCATGATTGTACATGGTTGTTTTTCTCGATTTATGATATATCCTAGTCATCACAAGGAGGAAAATGTGGAATGAATAAACTGCCGGCGCTTCATTAATTAGCATAATTAGATTTCTCATAGCCTTTTATTTTGCATTAATCTTTATATGCCTTTTTACTCTAGATGTACTGTCAAAACACAAAACTCATTCTACAATGAAAAGCTAATCATTATATAATTGTTGGAGGACCTGGCATCTTAGAAAGTGTGTGTGTGTTATATTGTGATTGCTTTCAAAGAACTATTGTGTCTTGTGTCGAACCCACTTCTATGATAAGTTGACCAAGTAGCCTTAAACAGTAATCACAACCAAATGAGGTCCACCGCAGTTATGTAAGAGATCATAATAATTTTAAAACTATCATACTATACATAGAGTGGACTGCATTATAATAAATTCTTCTCTTAAAATATGGTAGGCAAAAAGTTACCTCTAATTATTTTATATCTTCATTGTACAATTCTGAGAGTGATTATAAATCAAATTAAGTTTAACTTTGCTTCTCTGGCAATTCATGTTTGGTCTAGCTAAGTCCACTGAAAGTAAATATAGCTTTTTTCAAATAGGTTCTTTAAAAGATTCAATACTACAGCATGCGCAGTAGAATATTTCTTAGATCTATCTATATGTTCTGTCAAGAAGGATCTATGATCATGTGTTCTTTTGTAGTTGTGGGAGTGACATACAATGAAACACTGTGCCTTATTTTTGTTATCATTTTATAATTATTTTAGAAAAAAATAAAGGTTTATTACTTTTTGATGAAACAATTGGACAATTGCATTATTCATATTTCAAATTTTTATGTTTATTGATGAACTTGTGCAGTTTCAGCCCTTAATGTGATGTACACCAGCTTAAATTCCCCTTCACAACTGAGTGGCTGGAAATCAAGTGGAGGTGATCCTTGTGGTGACTCATGGGAAGGAATCAAATGTTCAGGCTCATCTGTCACAGAAATGTAATATTGTCTTGTAAAATGTAGACTAATACTTTCATTTATCTATGTAGATACAGCAGAGAGAGATTACTGTTCATTTATTTGACATAATGGTTGTCACAAGTTTCTACTTGGAGTTCAGGGCTTCTAACTATTTTTACTTTCAACAGAAATTTATCTGACAAGGGACATAGTGGATCAATGGGCTACCAGCTGTCAAGCTTAACATCAGTTAACTGCTTGTGAGGCCCAGATATGCATATAGGCACTTTTCCTTTCTTTATTTTTTTTATTAATCATCAGAGAACATCACCTAAATGCCATGCATTAATTTGTCGTAGTACAGTGACTTGAGCAACAACAACCTCAAGGGTGATATACTATATCAACTTCCTCCTAATACTCGTTACATGTAAGTCAGCTTAATAACAATTGATGTATAACGGTGCAAAATATAATGCTACCATCTCATTACTCCATGAATTTTTTATGCTTCTTGCATCAAAAGAAGTGTTTCACAAATGTAAGTGTTAGTTATAAACCATTCTTGACCCTGCACCTAATAAGTTAATCTTTTAGGACGATTGATTCTTGACATAGTGTCAGAAGCACTTTGACCAAGTGACTAGGAATTGCATTCTTACCACCCCCATGCTTCTAATTAAATTATAATTTCAGCATAAGATATGGTAGGTGTGTTCTTGGTCCACATTTCTAGCCCAAAGACCTTAAGTGAGGGAGTGTGTTAGAGGTATAAACCATTCATGAGCTTGCACCTAATAGCTTAAGCTTTTAGGATGATTGGTTCTTGATTGTAAGTTCCCATATATTGGTCTTGTCTAAGAGCTATTGATTCTTTTTTCCCTTTAGCATTAATTAGGTAGATTATGGTTTATTTCTTTTTTATTGGAGTAGTTGCCTGCATATATTCCCATCATCATAAGATATTGGTCAATATGATTTAAGTTTTCAAAGTTTGAATTTCTCTTGGTGTCAAATGTGACATTTTATATTACTTAAATTAAAATTGCTTCAGATGTTCAGATCCATTTGCCTTTATTTTAATGGAAGGGGTCAAAATTGTAATCTATTCAGAATTTTTCTTCTTGCAGACAGCTTGCAGCTTCTGCAAGATTTCCTATAATCAAATTGCATTTGATTGACTTCATATGATTGTCATCACTAATTATGTTATCTTGAGATGCAGAGATCTTTCTAAGAAAGACTTCACTGGAGGTGTGCCTTATTCCATTTCTCAGATGAGTGACCTCTACCATCTGTAAGCAAAGTGATTTTCTATTTTGCCATAATTTCTCAGAACTTTCTTTTGTTTCTTAACATTTTATGGATGTACACAGAAATCTTGCACATAATCGACTCAATAATCAGTTAAGCGACATGTTTGGGAAACTCACTAAACTCAAACAACTGTAAGTGTGAACATAGTTGCAGCAAGGATGCTAATATCATGATCTGTAATTTCATGCTATTGCTGATTTTTGTATTTAGTCTGAGTTAAGGTAGAAACTTTTGTTACGAACCTGGTTCCAATGGTAAATCAAATTATTTTGCAATATGGTATGTAAATAAGCATTATTGCTTGGGAGATGGTCATTTTTATTTGAGATTGTTCTGTTATGGAAACACCTCATTTTGTTTTTACTTGAATCCACTGTTGCGGAGGTTTTGAGGTTTATTTTTCTCTGTGCTGATCCAATGAGTTTCTTTTAGGAAGGCTTCTGTTCCCCTTGTACAATCTATGCTATGTTTCATATATAATTGCTGGCAGTATTCTTTTGTATATTAATGAAAATGGTGCCTCTGTGTGTGTATTCTTAATTGAAGTATAAGCCCTTTCCCCCTCTTCTTTGGCTTCTTACTACATGATTATCAGGTTCCTTCAGACATGAAAACTTTTATTTATAGTTAATTGTTGAATAACTTATAGGGATTTATCATTCAATTCACTATCAGGAAACTTGCCTCGGAGTTTTAAATCGCTCTCAAGCCTCAAGAAGTTGTAAGAACCAAATTACTATCAGAGAAAAAATATATTTTTTTCCCCTTGTTCACATCCTCACCATTGACTTCCATTTGTCCTTGTACAGGCATCTGGAAAACAATAAATTCTCTGGTTCAATAAATATCCTTGCAAACCTTCCACTCGAATATTTGTAAGTTTGTGTTTGCCCATGTTAGAATGACTTTCCTTTTTCTTCCCCACTTTTCTTTTAAATTTTCAATTATCTTCAAATTTTTTACTCTTTAGCCATGCAGTGCAGCACTGGCACCTAAACAGTATGTCTAGAATCCTCTATATTTGTGTATATATCATATTTATATTTCACACTGTGGTTTTTTAGTTGGGTAAATTGTAAAAAGACACCCTCTAACTTTGGGTCATGTGCGGTTTACCCTTCGAGTTTCAAAAAGGGTCAAAAGATCTGTTCATTGTTTACTAATGTGCAAAAAAAAACCGTTCCATCCACATACATCCATATGGTTAATGAATAAAATGTAAAAACCCCTCAAAATTTGTGTCATGTACAATTTACACCCAAGTTTTGAAAATTGGTCAAAAGACATGTTCATTCGTTACTAAATGTGCAAAAAAAAACCCCTCCATCCAACAGACATACATCTTGCTAACAAAAATAGTCATGCAGGCTGATGTGCTGACGTAAAGTAGAAGTCCCTTGACTTTGTCCACTAGTTGAAGCTGTTTCTTCAGCAATTCTCTTCAAACATTGATACCTAATAGTTGCAATTACTCATTGTTGTTATTGTCTAACAATCACTTCATAAAATGAAAAAAAATAAAATTACAATCCTATTCTTCTTTGGCCTTTTCTTATACTGCTTACATCTGCATGCTGTGGACCCTCGCATGATCTTGTCTCCACTCTCCACAATTGCCACACATTGTGTTGTTTCCCTTCCTATAATTCATTTTTGAAACACTAAAAGTTTGATTTAAAGTGTCAGAATAAGTCGACTTCAGTATTCTAAGTTGAATTTTGAGTAGTATAAGTCGACTTCTGGAAAGTGGAAGTCCACTTCTGCTCTCTGAAAGTAGATTAGTTGACTTATGTAAGACACAAGTAGACTTTTGAGATCCAACGGTGTTAAAATCATTTTATGGCCGCGTGTGACATTCACATAATGATTTTCATTTGCCATATGGTATTTCTTTCTGCACATTTAGTAAATATTTAACGGGTCGTTTGACCCTTTTTCAAAACCTAGGAGGTAAGTCGCATATGGCCCAAAGTTTGAGGGATTTTTTTGCATTTTATTTATTAGCCGGGTGGATGTCTGATGGATGAAGTGGTTGTTTTTGCACATTTAGTAAAGAATGAAGAGGCAGGCCCTAAAGTTTGAGGGAGTCAAAGTTGTTTAGTCAATTTATAAATGACTCTGGTAAAGAAAATGTTATTTAACTTATTGAGTTCATGTTTAACTTTAAAAATAGTGAGTTAGTAATGACAATCTGTTATAGGAATGATTACTGTACCTGAAATCAGATTGCAAATTGGATGTGCACTTCCTACAGACAGTATTAATAACTAACTTCATTATTGTTTTAACAGGAATGTTAATTAAAAACAGCAAATTTACTGGTTGGATCCCACAGGAATTAAAGGATATAAATAGCTTGCAGTAAGTATTTCCTTACACCCACTTGTTGAAGGATGCAGCACTTAGGTTGTTTCTCTAACTTTGTGTTGTTGCTTGCCAAGAACTGGAGGAAACTTTTGGTCAACAGGGCCAGCTCACCCTGCTCCTCCTGGTACACCCTCCATCAAGAATTCCAGAAAAAAGAATGGGAAATCTGTTGTTAGTGGAGTAGCCATAGCAGCATAGCTTTAGGTGTACTAACAGTAATTATAATTTTCATTGCTCTATTTAAAAGAGGATCATCTTTACCTTCTTCACATTTTCTTGATGAAGAGAGGCATAGCCAGCACAGATCTTTTACACCCCTTGCATCTCAGGAATTATCCAAAGATTCTGGTGCTGATACACGCAAAGAATACAAAGGTTGTCTTTTTTTTTTTTATCAATTTTATTTTACCCATTTTGTAATACATTCTGTTTGTCCCTGACATCTTGTGATTCTTAAGTTCTTATATCAGCCGAAATATTTTTCTTTTTTGTTTTATGCAGGCATTTTCTTAGAAGAAATTGTGCTACACTCCATGAAAAGAGTACGATAAATTAATTAATAAATTCTCTTTTTCATGTTTAAAATTTTTTGTTCACCAAAAAAAAAATCAAATTAAAATAATTTTAAAATTTTTATAAAAATTAAGAGTGGAGTTTTGGGAGTTACATAATAATCTTTAATTTTACTCCACTCAAATTCTCTCAAATAAGAGTTAGGATTATTTAAAATCTTTTTTTTTTCTCTTTCTTCGTTCTCCTAAATAAAAAAATGAAAATGTTCATAAAATTATGACTTTGGAAACCTAATTACATGATAAAAACACTCACGAGATTTAGTACACCTTTTCTTACATTCTCTTTCATCAAGTGTACCATTAAAAACAGTGGTGAAAGCGAGAAAAAAAACAAAAAAGGTGATAAGCCATAAGCTAATTCATATGAAGAAACACAATACTTTAGTAGTTAGACTGATGTTTAGACTAAAGCTATTTTTTAGGAGGATTTTGGAAGGGACTATCCAATTCATCCCAATAGAAGAAATAATCTTCATTGGAGGAGATCTAAATGAATTTTCAATTTTGGGAGAGAATAAAAAAATGAGAGTCTAGGGGGTATGGACTTGGAGAAGGAGCAAGAAACGATGAGCAAAAAATGTGTTGTCATTTTCAGGAGAAGCTATTACTGATGCGTATGAAGTGCTGGCAAATGTTCAGACATTAGGGTTAAGAGAGAAAGAACCTGGTTGTTACAAAATTTTGACATTACGCCCACAGCTTTTTAACGCGTAACTTGAAATGGACAGACTCGCACAATCAAGATAAAATGTATTATTAATCTATTGTTTATTAAAAAAATAATTTAACTTTATTACATAAAATTTAATTTTATTATAAAAAAATTTAACATTTAATTTCAATAAATAATAGTGATATGTTTAAATAATAATAATATGAATATTAAATATTATGATATATTTATTGTGATAATTGATAAGTCATAATTTTAAATTTTTTTAAAAAATAAGTGCATGAATTAAAACTTTTAATTAGTTAAGAAAAAAAATCTAATTTTTATTATAATTTAAAAATAATATCTAATATTTATATTTTATAGACATCAAAATTAATATTGTCAAAATCAACTAAAGTTTATGGGCTAATCTACTAAGTCTTATATTTAGAATGGGCTTAGTTCACAAAATTTTATTATGTGAATTATTTAATCCTAACTAATAAAAGCTACATTTTGAGTGGGTTAGCTTGTAGGCCAAGCCACAGCCCACATATACCACATTTTGTTTTTATTTAAATATGTTTTTAATCTTTATAAAATTTGAATTTTTTTGGTTTTTACCTCTAATTTTTTAAAATTTGAGAGTCAATTTTTCTAAAAAAAAAATTTCTTTTATAATAATTCTTCTGTTAAATCTCCGTCAAATTTATCATTTATCTTTTTACATAAACTCTAATTTGTCACTATAAACTCTCTTTTTCTCTAAAAAAATGAAACCCCTAATACTAGAACTATTATTGCACCTTTCTCTCTCTCCAACCTGCACCATCATTCTCTACTTCTTCATGCTTCCCAATAGCTGCTCTACATCAAAGTTATTTTCTCCAAATCCATCTCTGCTCCATATTTAGCTACCCAATAAAACCCATGTTCATCCTTCACCATGGTGCATCACCATACTTAATTTGCTGGATCAGTAACTTTCTTGAATTTTCAAGCAAAGATTCATCTGAGTCGAGGTTCAATTTCTAGGTCCTCGATCTCTCTTATAGTAAGATTTTGGAGTCCAAGCATCCTCCATTTGGATCAATAATGAATAGAGATTTAAGATTATGAAATTTGAGAATTTCATGTAAGGGGTTAGAGTAACCAATTCTAAACCTCAACATCCAATGTGACAAATTACAGTTTACGTAGAAAGATAATAGAGAGAATGAACGGAGACTTAACAGAAAAACTATCGTGAAAGTAAAAAAATTTTAGGATGACTGATTCTCAAATTTTAAAAAAATAAGAATGAAAATTTTAAATTTTAAATTTTGTAAGGACCCAAAACATATTTAAGCTTCTTTTTTTTTTTTCCTTTGCTGGCGCCTCAGACTACGACTCCATCTGCCATCCACCGCCGGAGACTCAACCGAATCCCTGTGATCCAGATGCAGAAGTATTGGGTGAGAAAGAAAATCGATGAGAAAGTGATGGGAAGTATTGGAAATGGCGATGACGATGCTGCTGAACTTGAGGAGTATGATTCCCCTGACAGTGAAATTACTGATTCTGGGTTAGCCAGTCTGAAGAATCGAAGAACGAAATATATATATATATATATATATATATATATATATATATATATATAAATGGATGCAACGCTTTTGAAAGAAGCAAGATCGCTATTGGAAGTCGAGATGTCAGGGGAGGTGATGGAGCCTACCTCCTCCGTCGGTGATGGCGACGTGGATTTATGAATCAATTTACCAAAAAGTTCAGATGAATCAATTTAGCAAAAAGAAAAAGTTCAGATGAATCAAATCCTCAAGTCCTCCCAACAATCCCACCGAGGACCGGCAATGAAATAGAATAATATCATTATGATAAAGTAAGATCAAAAGGTACAGTAAAGCTTTGAAATTTTTTATCTTTCTTTTGTTTTTGATCGAGTGAACTTTTTTCGGCTTTGTCATTTTTTTTTATTCCGTTTTTCACATGGAATTTTATATTTCTTAATAATTACTTGTTTTTGGCTGGGAAGAAACTGTCGGAAAATGAAAGTAAATTTTGTTATGGGAGTTAAATATATAGTTATGGTTATAATTTTAGAATTATTCTATATGTTTATATTTTGCAATGAAGATGAGCATCGGTTATAAAGTAAATAATATTGGGGCCCCTTCTCCTAATAACGAGCAGAGTAGGTTTAACTATATGGGACAAACTTGTTGGGTCCTAGGTTGCATCATATCTACTACAGTAACTCAAATTCCCAGACAGCTAAATCCAACCTTCAACTCAATTTGACTCTTGGTTTCGTAGAATTCTCAATTCTTATGTTATGTGGTGTTATGGTTTTGGATAGCATTGGATCTTATTTCCCCATTTCTGCAATTCTCATCCTTGCTATTTTGGGTGGCAGCATCTGCATTGTTTCCCTAGTGTTAAGCTATACAATATTAAAAACTGTGCTCTTTTTGGCATTGCATTTTGGAGAGCTTTATTCACTCTCTAATCTTAGCAACCATCATGAGTAAGGCATATTTACCATTTCTTATTTTGGATTCATCTATATTCGAGTGTATCAAAACATATGCCCGATGAATGTAAATAATAAAATACATTAATTATATTGATTACGCTTTTCTTGTTTATAAGTTACCTGCATCTATATATGGTCACAAAATGATAAGCTATGACACTATATATTTGGAGTGGCATATGCTATTCTTAAATTATAAGTTAAGAATGAGAAATAGATATCTTTCTTTCTATGCTAAGAAGAACTAGTATACTTTCCATTGGTCTATTCTTGATGCTCTCTTTTTATAGATTCCGTTGTGTTTGGGGGCCTACAAATAATTGAAAAACAGACAATCCATATGTATTTAACCTGCTGCAATTACTTACGTGGTTGGTTTATGGTTTCTAGGAGTTTTGCCATGCTGTTGGTTTTGCTCTTTGCTCAATTTGCCGGGAAAAGGAAGGGCGTCTACACAAAGAGCAGAATCATACTATATAACAGTGGGTAAAAATAAAATTTTCTGTCTTGAAAGAGTTTGTGAAGAGTTAATAAATAGCAAGCAAGCGAAAATATCTGGACAATAAATATAATTAAAAGTGTACAAAAATAAATAATCGCAGGAGGACACATAATTGTTAATGTGATAAATTCTCTTAAGGTGGGAGATAAAAATTACGGAATTTAATTCAAAAAAATATTTTTATTATAAAATATTAATGAGTACAATAAAGTATTTATCAACAAATAAAGATCTCACAATAATTTTTACTCACTATCGACAAAGTAAAATCACCCGTACAACAGTACATAAAAACTCACAAAAAATATAAACGGTCCAACAATAAAAATCTAATTATACAGATAAAAAGTTCACAATATCAAATAATATATTAAAAAATCACTTAAAACGAAACTAAAATGACTATTTAACTTGAAGTAAAGCGAGCAACTCTCTCCTTTCTTCTCTCCGTCGAGGCTGCACTCAAGAAGCAAAAGGTGACTTTTTTTCTTCTTGTCCCACACACTTCAAGAAGGAAGCTAAAAGGCAAGAAGCAAATCTTGCTCGGCCCTCCTCCAAGGTCACGTGCACCCACTTGCGCCTTTTGATTTTCTTTTTTGATTTTTTTATTTTTTACTTTCAATAATGTGGGTTTCACTCCACCTGAACCCTCTTTTGGGATGTCAGCAGCTCAAAGCGAATGAAGGAATGTGTGTGATAGCGAAACAAAGATGTTTGAAGGGTTTTGGAAGTGTCAATGAATGAAAGAGCAGAGTTGATACCGCTTTTGGGTAGAGGATGCTGAAAAGCAGGCCATTGATCACGGACTATTAAAATCGAACCGGCCAGTTAATCAATTGACATACTAATTCAAAATTTAATGATGGAACTGTGTAAAAGAAATGTATAAATAAAAAAATATAAGAATAACATTATTCTTAATTGAAAGCGTGATACAAAGATATTATTTATTTTTTAGAAGCTATAATTTTTTTAAAAAAAGTGATCTGTAAACATATATAATCACCGTAACCTTAACTATTTTGAATGACTGTGAAGGTGCAGCTATTCATATAAAACATTAATATTACTTGTCTCTTTCCGAGTTTCCAATCAGATAAAATAAAATCTCAAAATAGAAAACCCACTGTAAGTCTAAGGCAAAGGACACGTTCACAGCTCAAAATTACACAGGCTGAAAAGGAAGAAGCAAGAAAATCAGAGGACCTCCTTAGATCTCTCCCGCACACAGGACAAAATCAACTTGTGAAAACACCCAAAAATATGCTGTCCTGTTTCTCGGTTTGTTCCTTTGATTTGTTATCAATCTTTCTTTTCTTGCTTCATCACAAACCTACCTCTTTCCTGGCCCCTAGCTAACAGCACCACCACCCTTGGCCCTGACCTCGGCCATTCGTACGTAACAAACTACTACTAATGATCAGAGATGGTGGTAAATCGAAATCAAAATAATAATAATAATAAGAAGAAGAAGAAGAAGAAGAAGAAAAGAGGAAAAGAAAAATCATGATATGCAGCCGAATCCTACCAATACCAATAGAATCCTTGGCATTGGTACCATGATTATGTTCTTCTAGTGGGTTTTGGGCTCTCTTATTCTATTATCACTGTCATTGTCATTGGCAATGCTAATGGGGGCGCGCGCTGCTTCGCTTGTGCGCGCACCTGAAGCATCCAAATCCAATTATTATTATTATTGTTATAATATTCATGCCTACACCGTCGTTAACGCTCTTGTTTTGGTGCTGATATCATCATGCGCAAGAATGTCCTTCTCCGAGGCATTGACCATCGGAACCGGTGCTGAAGTCGACGCGCTCTTGAAGTTCAGGAATTCATTGACGAATGTGGTAGCCCTGAGCAGTTGGGATCCATCCATAAACCCAAGGCCACCATGCTCTGGCAACATTCCCAACTGGGTGGGTGTGCTTTGTGTGGATGACAAGGTTTGGGGGTTGCGCCTCGAGAACATGGGGCTCACCGGCAACATCGATGTGGGCTCCCTGGGTTCTATCGCTTCTCTGCGGACGATTAGCCTGATGAACAATACCTTTGTGGGTCCCTTGCCCAACCTCAAGATGCTGCCAAATCTGAAGGCCCTCTACTTATCCTATAATCATTTCTCCGGACAGATACCCGACGATGCATTTGCGGATTTGCGTAAGTTGAGGAAAGTGGGTTTGGCCGATAACGAGTTCAGCGGTCCAATCCCTTCCTCCCTTGCCACCTTGCGTGCTCTCGTCGTCCTCAGGCTTGACGCAAACAAGTTTCAAGGCCAAATCCCTTATTTTCAATACATGAAGGGTTTGAAGATTTTCAACGTCTCTAACAACGAGTTAGAGGGTCCCATTCCGGCCAATCTAAGCACCTTCGAGGCCTCCTCCTTTATGGGTACGTTTGGCTTTGTCTATATATATTTTTGGTTATATATATTATTTCATTGATTCATACATATGTCACTGCATGCAGGCAACACAGGTCTATGCGGGCCTCCTCTGATGGCTCCATGCCGAGCCGCAGCCCCAATCCCAGCGGCAACCCTGGAGAGTGCAGCAGCCAAAACCCGCGTTCTGAAAATTTTACTTATCGTGATCATGGTAGCGCTAATACTAGCCATCCTGATTGCGGTCTTGGTCATATACCGGTTGAGGTCAAACCAAAGAAGCTGCAAGCAGCACCACCCAGATCATCATCACGTCTCAACGTTTCAAGGCCAGGCCTCCAACAAGTACGTTAACGTTCCCCCCGTTTATGTCAAAACCAAAAGCCTAGCGGAACACTATGATCCTATTCCTAAGCAGGTGACGACGTCAGATCACGGACATGGACATTCCAAGAGAGGGGAACAAGGCAAGCTGATATTCCTCAGGCATGACCGTCTCAAGTTTGATTTACAGGATTTACTCAGAGCCTCGGCTGAAATCCTAGGCAGCGCCGGATTTGGATCTTCCTACAAGGCCGTGGTTTTGGACGGCCAAGCCGTGGTTGTCAAGAGGTACAAGCAAATGAACAATGTGACAAGGGAGGAGTTCCATGAGCACATGAGAAGGCTAAGCAACCTCAACCATCCCAATCTTCTACCTCTCCTGGCCTATTATTATAGGAAAGAAGAGAAGCTCTTGCTCTCTGCCTTTGTTGACGATGGTTGCTTGGCCAGCCATCTTCATGGTAATTTATTTATTTATTGAATGAATTGCCTTGATAACTTCACTTCTCGTCCCGTCCATCTGTTAAATTGAATCCATGATTCTTAATTCCATGCATGCTAATTCTGTGGCAGCTAATCGTAACTATCAGAAGCCGGGGCTTGATTGGCCAACTCGCTTGAAAATCATCAAAGGAGTAGCCAGGGGCTTGGCTTACCTATACAATGCACTTCCAAGCTTAATTGTGCCTCATGGTCACCTCAAATCTTCCAATGTGCTTTTGGATGAATCCTTTGAGCCCCTACTCACCGATTATGCCCTCAATCCCGTGGTCAACCTTGACCATGCCCAACAACTCATGATGCCTTACAAATCACCCGAGTATGCTCAACTTGGCCGCATTACAAAGAAGACTGACGTGTGGAGTTTTGGAATTCTGATACTGGAGATCTTGACCGGCAAATTCCCAGAGAACTATCTTACACAAAGGAACGATAGTGATTCTGACATAGCCAGTTGGGTCAATACCATGATTACCGAGAAGCGCATCAGTGAAGTGTTTGACGTAGAGATGGGAGGAGTCGGGAATAGTAAAGGTGAATTGCTCAAACTCTTAAAGATTGGTTTGAGTTGTTGTGAGGAGAATGTGGAAAGAAGGTTGGATATCAAGGAAGCTCTCGAGCAGATTGAAGACTTGAAAGAGGGGGAAAGTGAGGGAGAATACTCTTCAAGTCTGATTACCAGCGAAAGGGATGCTTATAGAGCTGTGTGAGTAGTGGGACTTGAAAATTTTGAAGCAATATGTACGCGTCCAAGGTGGCTTTCCCCCACATGAAGATGAATATATGCTATTAAATTCACCTCCATTTGTTCTAATTAGTTTTTGTGTCCACCTGCTTTTCTTGTTAACATGACATAGGTATTTCCGGTGACTTCCTCTAACTCCATCTTGTACTGCTACTTTGCTCATACAGAACTAGTTAATTAGGTTTAAGCAATCTCTCTCTCTCACTTCTCTGTATTAACGTTATCTCACAATTTTAAATTTGTACTCATTATGCAAACAAAACGTGCACGTATTAATAAATTTAATAATTCATAGATTAATAGATAACATACTAATTATGAGTAAGGGTAAAAGGTTTGAGTTCTGAAAATAATTCTCCATCTGGTGCCGGATGAGTTTAATATCATTCATTCACGTGCGCACAGATGCAGTTATTCTACCGCTTGTCCATCCAAGTTTTATTCACAACTGGGATACATATATACATGCTTTTATGAATAGAGTTTAAGGCTGAATTAGAACAATTTATATGCAATTTAAAATTATTTGGCAAATTTAATTAAGACAACATTAAGTAGTTCATATTGGATAGCCGGGTAGCTTATTTATCTCCTCTCCTAAATTCATCGTCTATATTTTCATGTCCTGTACTCAAATATTGGGGGGTGCCTTTTTTGGGACTAAATATATTCAATCTTAACGCAGCAAAGAAAAACATATATAGTGAATGAAGACTTTGATTTAGTTCGTCAATGAAGAAAGGCACGAGGGTGCACCTTTTAATTTTCAATATATATGAGAATCAACCCAAACTAAATTAATAATCTTTGATTTGCATTCAACATCAGCAAAGCTCCAGTATTTCATTGTATTTCATAGTATATATATTTGAAATATTCACACTCAAAGAAAACGCTGTTGACTCTTTGCCAAAGAACCATATAACTCAAGTGCTACTGAGTTTTTTTTTTTTTTTGGGAGATTTCCTAATTTTGTAATTGCATCCCATTCATGGTGCTTTAACTGCACTTTTAACTTACCTTCTCTCCACAACATATTTTAGACATTTTTCTGAAATAAAAAAAAAGTTTGTATACCCTTTGCTTCTGTCTTTTGTCCTTGCACTTATTTAGAATACATAAATGACAATATTTGGATTTCTCTTTAATTTGGTATAAAGAGGAAGCTTTAGGAAAAGAAAGAGCTAAGGAAACAACCGAAATCTAAGTTATCAAGAATTTAAGTGTGAGTGAAATATAGGTGTGAGTGAAAAGGTCTTATATTTAAAAAAAATGAATAAAATGAAGACTGTATATAATGAAAGGACCTATATAAATTTAATAATTTAAATACTTCTCTGTAAGTTCATTGAAAGAGATCTCCCCTCTATCTTAGACTCTCCAAAAAGAATTATTTCCCTCTCGTAAGGAATGCTGAAGTTTAATGCATGTAATCATCATCATATTCGATAAACATTTTTTTTTTTTTGGTTCCATTAGAAGCTACACAATGGGAGCATAGTCTATGTCCCTCTAAATCTCAAATCTCAACTCACCCTCCCTCAATGAGACTGGAACTAGGGAATTTAGCCTGAATCCAAGTTCTAAATATGTACGCTGTTCCGTACCCCTATTAGCCATTGTCTCCTGTGCCCAAATGGGTTTTCAATTTAATGAATATAATGAACTATTTTAGGAGAATTATTATTGAATTTATTTGTTCAGCACCGTGTTGTTTTATTTATGGTTCAAGAATTAGACCATAATTTTCATGTTTAGAGACACAATTTATTTTCACTATACTAACACTTCATACTATTTTATAAAAACATTATTAATTTGTATTTAACGTTACTCCATATATTAATTTAATCTTAAAGAGAGCAGTTCATTGTGCATGGTATCTTACACTAAATATAACTGTAGTGGAGAAATTTGAATTAGTAATCACTGGTTAACGGTTGACCCATTAGGACAGGTGGCACAAGTGCCCTATTATTGGCAATTATTTTTTTCCGCTGTTGGTTTCCTTTACAATCAATAGGACAAGAAAAGAAAACTTTGGTTGATTGCCCATAAATTAGGGATAGTTTTCTATAAATCGTTTTCCACATTCGGTTAAGAAGTCGTCTTTCAGGAGTCTCATATATTTTCTTAGTTAATCCATTGAGCCCAACATATTTTGAATCAACCCCAACAGTTTTGTTACTTAATCGGATGTTCTAGGGTATAACAATAAGAATGCACTGGAAGAGTAATTTTCAATTTTCAGAATTGTGGGTGATTGGATAGCTGTTTTTGCAGCCAAGAAGAGCAAATGTGGCTTCCAAATCCAAAGGCGTCAGTGATTAGAAAGGGAGGAGGAGGAAATGGATTGGTGGCAGTGGCTATAGATAAGGATAAAGGAAGCCAACACGCTCTCAAATGGGCTGCCGATAGTCTTCTTACAAGAGGCCAAACTGTTGTTCTAATCCACGTTTTGCACAGGACCTCGTCCCCTGTTTCCAGTAAGTCCTTGTATCTAGCTAGTAAATTCAATTAAAACTGGTGTGAGCATGTCAACGTTTTGGCTCACAACACACCACGCATCAATATTATATTGCACCATGTCATTTGGATGCGACGTATAGGATTTGGATGCATAGTTAAACTTGAACTTCAATTCACGAAACTAGGATTCTTATGGAAACTGGGAGAAAACGGTGCGTGTAACACCATCTCAGCACAAAACTCTTCTAATCCCTTTCAAATGCTGCAGGAGGCGAGGCCATAGTATGTAACATCAGTTCAGCTGCATCTCCACAGAGACACCAACTTGATAACGCTACCAAGGATCTGTTCCGCACCTTCCATTGCTATTGTACACGCAAAGATGTAGGTTTGACAGCTATATTCACCCCTTGGTTTAAATTTATTTAATTTTATGACCATTTATCAAACTCCATCATCCCTTTTTTTATTCAGATTTCAGATTGTAAAGAACATCATATATTATAGAAGAAATTACATTTTTTTTTCACGTTGCTTACTGTTGTAAAATATATATTTTATTAGATACAATGCCTTGATGTCCAACTTGAAGACACTGACGTTGTGAAAGCAATAACAGAATATGTCTCTTATGCTGCAATTGAGAACTTGGTGGTTGGTGCAGCATCAAGACATGGATTTATTAGGTAGGATCCTCTATCTCCAAGTTCACCAGAACTAAAAATTAAGATTGCATCCCCAACTTTTATGAAGAGCGTAATCCTAATATTAGCGAGGACAGGAACAAGTGATATGATTTACGGAAAAAGTATATATATTAACTAAGCGCATAGGAAATGAAAAGCTTACAGTTACACAAATAATTGCAATTCGTCTAAAGGAAACAAGATCCTGACAAAAGCTGTACAAGAATAGATTCAACATGTGATTATTGCATTTCTTAGGAAAGTATTACCTTCAAAAAGAGAACAAGAATTTTCTAACCAAGAAAGCAGTTTTACAGAAATTACAACTGAAACTGTCTTCTGAATTAGATATATATTGTATAATAAGAATACATAAGACTATAGTATGCTGAGTGCAGATTAATGCCCTTTCTTCAACTTCAATGGCCTGTTCTTATGCAGATTTAAGTCATCAAGTACACCAAGCAACATATCAAAGGGGGCGCCAGATTTCTGTACCGTGTATGTCATTTCTAAGGGGAAAATTTCCTCAGTTCGGAAAGCTTCTCGTCCGGCACCACATACCTCCCCACTGCTGAGCCAAATACATAATCTAAATAACCGGAATGAAGATCATCATGAGATAACCTCTGGACGTATGAATTTGAGAGGTTTGTTTCTGTGAAATATAATTCTGTTCCGAAACTATACTGTTGGAGTTTTAATCGCTTATATGCTGCAGACAGGACGTTAATCAAACCTCACAGTTGGCAGGATGAATCTATTAAGTAAGTCTTTTACATAAAGCCATTCAAAGCAAAACAAATAATCTATTTATGCATATCATGATTATCAGCTCTTCAGCAAGGAGCCAATGGATTTCATGGTCGAGTGCTTAAATTTCTTGCTTGACTTGGTACTTGTTGTGAAAGTATGAAACTTAGCATAAAGATCATATCCCTTTTGTTTGGGGTGGGTGAGCGGAAGTGTACTTTCTCACTGGTGCCGTCAATCTTTATATGACCTAGAGTAACATCATTTCCGTGGTTGAAGCAGGTCACCATTTGCAAGAGGAAGAGGCTTGAGTGGAAGGTCATGCGTGGACTTCGCAGAATCAGATACCGACATATCATTTGTAAGCTCTGAGAGGCCCAGCAGTGGACGTTCATCCTCTGTTCTCTATGACTATATTGACTCTGGCCGAACTTCGCGAATTTCTACCAGTTCAGATCGTAGCTTTGGATCAACCCGTTTGGGACTTAGGTTCAATGACCCCAATTCCCCAGATATGTCATTTTCACAGGAAAGCAGTAGAACATCATTTTCATGTTCATCTCAGAACATGGTGAGCACATTTTTTAACTTACAGATCTATTTATATGGGACTTAAATTGGTTAGATATCAAGAATCTTAAGAAAATTAAATGCCTACTAAGATACCTATATCACAATATATCACTTCTTGTCTATAAATATCTTCAATTAGTTCATTAGAAGAGCATCCTCTAGATTGAGTAGAGGCACCCAATTATCCAGTGGCTCGTAGTGCAGTGGATATCGAACATACCCAGTTATGCTATTTTCATTTTGCCCATAATCATTTTCATTATCATTATTAAAATTTCGAATCTTTTGAGCACGTATAGACCATATCCTCAAGAAGTCAATTCAATCATACTTCTGAGCCCAAGTAGAATCTGACCCTCAATGGTATCCTTCATTTTGCTATACCATTCAGGATGAAGCAGAAGCTGATATGAGGAGGTTGAAGCTTGAGTTAAAACAAACGATGGAAATGTACAGTACAGCATGCAGAGAAGCACTTACAGCACAACAGAAGGTAAAATCAGAAAAATATTTTTTTAACCTGTTATTGCGATTTCAACCGGTACTACTCTTTTGTTTGCTACAGTTAGTGGAGCTGAACCACTGGAGAATTGAGGAAGAAAAAAAATTAGAAGAGGCAAGATTGGCCCAGGAAGCTGCGCTGGCAATTGCAGAGAAAGAGAAAGCAAGAAGTAAGGCAGCCATCGAAACAGCTGAAGCAGCTAAGAAAATTGCAGAGGTAGAATCACATAGAAGAGAAAGCGTTGAAATGAAAGCACTTAAAGAAGCAGAGGAAATGAGGAAGCTATTGGATAATCTAGCCCAAACTGATGTAAGATATAGGAAATACACAATTGAGGAGATTGAAACAGCCACAAACTTCTTTTCTGAATCTCAAAAAGTCGGGGAAGGAGGTTATGGCCCTGTTTATAAATGTTATCTTGATCACACTCCAGCAGCTGTCAAGGTTCTACGTCCAGATGCTGCTCAAGGGAAGTCACAGTTTCAGCAAGAGGTGATCAACCAGTGGACATGAGTAATCCTAAACCACTATTGTATTTGACTGCATGACATGTTTCCACCACAGCTTGGCTTGTCTTGTCTTGTTATGAAACCATAAAACAATCTAATCTGCTACCAAAGACATAGAGGCAGTTTTAGTACAACAGTAAACCTAAAAGCGCAAAAGCAACACTGAATGAATGTACCTTTAGCATTCTTAATTCGTTTCATATATATATATAGACTGAGCGGATTCTTATCACACCATAGTAATGTTTTAAAAAATCCTCTGAAGATAGGGTAACCACGTAAGCACTGAGAGCCTGGCATGTGTCGTATTGTTCTCTACTACTTGCAAGCACCACTGTCTGCTTAAATTATGAGTGCAAAAAATGTAGAGAGATAGAACAATTCAATTGCCCCTTTGCTTATTATTTCAAAGAGAGAATATGGGGCTAGTAGTAGTACTTACTTAGTTTTTCTCTTTTATTTCTCTGATTAATGACTGAAAAATTGTATACCAAATATTGTATCACATGTCCGAATGCAGATTGACATACTCAGCTGTATACGCCATCCCAACATGGTGCTTCTCCTAGGAGCTTGTCCAGAGTATGGCATACTGATTTATGAATATATGGCTAATGGAAGCTTAGAAGATTGTCTCTTTCGAAAAAAGAACAGCGGTGTTCTGTCTTGGCAGCTCAGGTTCCGAATTGCTGCAGAGATTGCCACCGGCTTACTCTTCCTCCATCAGACCAAGCCTGAACCTTTAGTGCACCGTGATCTGAAACCAGGCAACATTTTGCTAGATCACAATTATGTAAGTAAGATTAGCGATGTTGGATTGGCCAGGCTTGTCCCTGCTGTAGCTGAAAATGTAACACAATGCCGCATGACATCAGCAGCAGGAACTTTCTGTTATATTGATCCAGAGTATCAGCAAACAGGAATGCTTGGAGTCAAGTCTGATGTTTATTCTCTAGGGATCATGCTTCTTCAGTTATTGACAGGCAGAGCTGCAATGGGCTTGGCTCACCATGTTGAACAGTCGATTGAGAATGGCACATTTGCGGAAATGCTGGACCCATCTGTGCCTGAGTGGCCTCTTGAAGAAGCCTTGCTCCTTGCAAGGATGGCAGTCAAGTGTGCAGAACTCAGGCGAAAAGATCGGCCAGACCTTGGCAAAGTAGTACTGCCAGAGCTAAATAGATTGAGAGAGTTAGCCGAAGAACATGTGAGTCCCATCTTTTTAGGAGGCACTAGCAGTAGCAGTACTGCACCTTCCCCCAACCACAGTCAAGCTTCCGCGCAACAGGTGAGCCATAAACATATGGAAATGGATCATCATCATCTTATACTTCAATTTCAAATCTTCATCAAAGTCAAGTTACAAACATGGACTATGGAAAAGGACAAAAACTGCGTCCATCTGTTATTAAACCTCCACAAGATTTTCAAACAGCTTTTTTGTATTAACTATTAATTATTAATTATCCTGACAGGACAATATTATATATGGGGGTTTCTATGACCATGATGGACCTTAATTAAGTTATGCTGCTTAGACGTCACAGCAGTGGAAAGTATAACTTCTTGAGATAACTTTGCAGGATGTGATGAGCGACCCACGGCTTGTACATTCGGGACGCTCAGCAAGCCCTTCAAGTCCGTCAACGCCGACAGAAGGACAAGCAGGTATAAGTATATGAATTAATATTAAATAGACGACACTCTGTAGCAGGCACTTAAGATTTAATGTCAACCTTGTTTGTTTGAATGTATTGCATGTGTATACAGGGGCCAGCTGAGACAGTGAAATTTCTTTCGGAGGAAGCATCAAACGAAATCTTGTTCCCCTGGCTGCACCTGATCATAAGTAGAGTTATTCCAGCAGCCATCATTCATGATAATCTAACGCAAAGATTGTTCTAGGCATGTAAATAATTTTACCTCTTTTAATTTAAATCCCCATGTTTGAGGGTGCAAAAGCAAAACATAGAGCAGGCAAGTGATAAACCGGAATTTATTATTATGTAAATATGATAGGGATTAGGGAATGCCAAATCGTGCAATTTATATAACGACAAATTTTTCTCTGCTATCATATCATATTATAACAAAATTGCAGAAGAGATTACTTTCATTGCTAGCTATTGCCATGAACAGACACACTAGTATGGTGTCAATATTGCAATGCGAATTAAAGTAATACTTTTAAGCCTCGATTAATATAACCAAAAGATTGAAACCCCCCCCCCCCGGCTGTTGTGTTACCTACATTGGTGTGAGTGAAGAGCACATTTTGAAACAGTTCTACTTAGCTTCTAAATCAATGCACAAGGCATGAAAGAATACAACGTTCATTTTCACCAGAGAATTGTAGAAGCTTTTCTTGTTTTCGCCTCCTTTGGCCAAGACTAATGGAAGCTAATTTAGCGGAAAACAAAATGCACAAGAGCGGATGTCATGTGTTCGATAGAAACTGTAGATTTGGATACTGGAAAATGCAGAGGGCATGTAAGTAATAACTATTGATAAGAATAAGATAATGACATGTAATTTATTATTCTTCTATTTTATTAAAATTTAAATTATTAATTTTTTAATTAATAATTATAAACATTGTGTACTCTATCACCAACATTATATCCATCGGAAGGAACTAGAAATTTTAACAGAGATTAATTTCTTGGTTTTATATTGACTTAGAAGTGGGCAGTCGGCACCCACAAGAGTGAAAGAACGTGGCATATGTGCATTTGCTACTACATTTGCCTATGGGACGTGTCTGTCTACAAACAACTGGGAAGTTTCTCGTTTCGATGACGTGTCTTTTTCCTCTTTCTTTCTTTCTTTCTTCCCAGTTTCCATATAAAATCTAACCTAAAACTACGGTACTGAACCGCCTCTGATCTTGTTTGTCATCTCTCAGGAAAAAAGAAACAGAAGTCTTTGTAGAAGAATTAATGGGACAAGGCCAAGAGCAGAAGACCCGACCAGAACCCCAAGTTGAAATTCAGGTGGCACGTTTTCCCTAGCTTGAATAAGAGTATATATGTATATATGTATATATATATATTCCCTGTGTTTCAAATGAACTGCAGGAAAGAGGGGAGATATTTTTCTTCTACCGGCCTAAAGTTGGCAAGGAAGAAGCTCATAGTGCTGATGATGTCCAACGTCTCTACATTATTATGCGAGCAGAGTCTGGTGAAAGGGCGGTGGAAGAGAAGCAACAGCCGGATGAGGGCAAGGAAGGTGCAAAGAATGGATCACACTCACCCGGTGGACATGGGAGCCAGGTGAATATAATTAATGGATGGGGTAGCAGTTAGTCCTTTTTCCTTTTGCTCTTGTTAGGAATAGGATTAGTAATAGTAGTAGTAGTGATATCTAGTGTTCTAGAAAGCGAGCACTAGGCTGCCTAGGTGGTTGAATTTAAGTGTCATACTCTTATCGTCTTACAAGTGAAATGTAACCAAGCCAATATTAATTGTGTATGTGTGTGTAGGAAGTAAACATTGAAGAGCAACCATTGTTTCGTTTCATTGTAATGGGACGGAAGAGCCTTCCTGATCCCAGGGAGAGGGAGAAAAGGCGACCTTACTGGGGATTTGTGGAGATGGTCACCACAAATGCAGACCATGTAAAGACTGCTCTTAAAGGAGGTGAGGTGCTTTGCTTAATTATTGATTATATTTAATACAGTTGCTGGTCTTGCTACATTAATTAATGATGATTATTTTTAATGGTTATGTTGAATAATGGGAATTAATGGCGTTGGTGGGCTGGCAGAGGAGTATGAAACTTCAACTAGAGGACACAGACATACTAGTGCTGCTAGAGCAGTGGGAGAAGGCATATACCGCATTTTGAGGCACGGGCACAGGAACGAGAGAGAGGGAGGCAAAAGAAGCCACACCCACACCCACTTGATCTACAAGCTAGAAGGTGAAAAAAAGGAACCCCAGGCCCAGGAGTCACTCAACATTGAGCGCGAGGGCTCATTCATAATTCAAATCAAGAACCCAGAAAAAGCAGGTGGCGGTCTCCAAAACAAACGCAAGGCTGTTTACCCTGCGCACCTTCAAGGGCAGCTGGGGCATGTCAAGTTTGGCCCTGCTGATCCGCCACACTTTCTCAACTATGAAGGATGCGAGTTCTTGCTCATATCTGCTTCCGACGATATTGAACATGAGCTGGGTCTGAAGCTTCTCACGGAAGGGGAACAACATGATGCATCCTGCTCTCATCTCCTCAACACATTTGAAGACACCCTCATAGGCACTTGAATGGAACTTGGACTTGGACTCATATCTATCTAAACAAAACATCTCAATTACAAGAGACACCCATAGTACCTCCGTTCCATTTTTTTTGTCTCTAGAATCCAGGTAGACAGATGTTGTCAGCAACTCATAGCACAGGGTATGCATATATAGAGTCTTGGAATACATATCGGGCATCCCTGCTTTGAATATGTATTTGTATGTTTTTGTCACTCGTGTGTATCGTTAATATTAGTTGCTGTGCTGCAGCATATGGAAATGCCTCTGGCATCCTGAGCTTAACAGAGCTTGATTATATTTATATTTGGGTCACAATTGGCATTTCTGTTTGACCTTATGCGCATATAGATTACAGAGTTCAAATAGGTAATAAAACGAACTGAATGCGTGTGGCAGACTTGTGTGAAGTTCAATTTATTGTTCATTTTTTTTACAGTAAAACAAAATTATTTTGTGAGTAGAGGGAGCTCAATACACAGTAAGAAATGAAAAAAGAAATCTATCAAGTCGATATATATCATTAATCATAACCTGACGCCGGTGATTTTGAACATAAGGTTTCTTTTTTTAGTTTGAATAAAAAAAACGAGTTACTCAAAATTTAAGGTGGAGAAGTTTTACCCGGCAATATGTTAGCCATTATATGGATTTGATTTTTTTTTTCACTCAAATAATAGTTTTTTTTTTTGGTAAATACTCAAACACTAGTCCCCTGTGATAAGAAAGAAATATATAAGTTTGTGCAAGGAATGAGGATTCATTAATCTTTTTGTTTTATAATTTATTTCACATGTAAAAGGGGGAGAATTCAATCTTAATTTTTTTTTATAAGGTGCAGTCTTTCTTGAGCTGTCTCTTTTTATAAAATATTTTTTAATAAAATTTTAACTTATAACATTACAGGTAAATTTATTTTACTGATACTCTAATTAACTGTATTTTAGTATATTTTTATTTAGTATAATTTATTTATTTTTTTTCACTTTTATTTAATATCATTTAAATTTTAACTGAATTAATATTTAAAAAATTAATTTTAAAAGAATTGATTTGTGTTTAAAAAATAAAATTTAAAAATTAGTTTAACAGATTGATTTTGTTTGGTTTATAAAATAAAAAATATTTGTTAAATATAATTATAGATATATTTTTAAGTTTCACACGTAGAGTAAATTTTATTGGCTGTAGAAATAAAAAAAATGTATTTCTCTCAAAATTAAATTTTTTCATCGAAAAGCTACTATAACCGAACACAATTAGATATGATAAGAATCTCGATTGAATATTTAAATGCAATTTTACGTAGTGCTCCAGGTGAACCGAACCGGCACTTAGTGAGTGTGGCATTACTCAAACACTCTTTTAGTTTAGGCCTTTTTTACACTCTAGATTCACACATATTTCATTATTTTTATGTAATGCATGACAACTAAATTTCATTTTTTTAAAATAAATTAAACTACTCATGTCACTTATATTAAATATAAGTCAGCCAAATTTAATGCCATTTACATATGAGGTGTTGGTATAATAAAAGTGAATTATAATTTCATATATGAGAATTGTGATTTAATATTTGAAAGTCACATTTTAAGATAAATGTCATATCATTATCACTCATGATCTCGAAAGATTAGTCTTATGAAACAATTTAAATGAGTAGAACCTATAGAGAGGAATTGAAAGGGAATGAGAGGAAAGAGAACAAGTTTTCTTATTTGAGAATTTAAAAATAAATAAGAAGGGAAAGGAACTTAAAAGGGAATCATTCCCCCTCTCTTCTTCTCAAAGAGGTAGCTTTTGTTTCTCCCAAACTTAGGTTTCTCCCAAAATTAGGATGGAAGGGGAAACTAAAAATTTTTAAGTCAAAATTAAATATTTTACATTTTTATCTCCTCATATTAAGTATTTTTATTTATTTTTTAAAAAAATTAAAATGACTATTAAAAAAATTTAAAATTATAATAATTCTATTTGGTTTTTAATAACTGAACTTTCAAATAAAGGTAATATAATTTCATTTCATTGCCTTATTAATCTTTTAAACAAAGAAAAAGTTATTTTATTTTATTTTTTTCCTTTCTTTTTCACTCCATCCTCACTTATTCTGTTCTATTTCATTAATAAAAAAATATTTAAATATAGTATTAGAGACAAAATAGCTTTTATGTAGAAACCAAAATCTTTTGAAATTCATCACAAAACTAAAAGATGTGATATATATTCTTGCAATAAGTAACCACTTATAGAAATTGAATAATTGATGTGAATTCTTTGTATAAAAAAGCTGATTAATATATTTAATATTTGTATTTTTTTTTCAGTGTTTCAACTTTTTTTTTATAAAAACCCACACAAACATTTAAAAAAATTTAAAAAGGCATTTAAAAAAAAAGTCTCTTCTTATAAAAAAATCCAAACGAGGTAAAAAAAGAATTAATTTAAAAAAATAGATAGCGCAATGCTATTGGTAGAAACTAATAGTAACAATATTCTTGTCCAAATTTGTGTAAGACATGTTATATATGTAGAAAATTAAAGTATTTGAATTTTTTTATTTGTTAACTATTTATTGAATTTGATATTACAAAGCAGAAAAATAAAAAAAAGTTCAGAATTCAATTCAGCATAGAGAAACATGACGAAATTCCAATTTGCCAATGCAGAAGGAAGAGGTAAAATAAGAAAAGAGGCGCAAAGAAAGGAAGACCATTTGGGGCTGGTGTTGGTGCGAGCATAGGCGTCGAAGTCTTCAAGAATCCGAGAGATGGCTTTGAAGAGGCTGATGGCCCGGGTCTTAACTTGTTCGAGGTTCAGCTGCTGCTGCACTGCCTGATTCAGCCTCTCCACCGGCTGCTGCGGTTGTTGCGGCTGAGCCTGGACCTGAGGCTGAGGCTGAGCCTGAAGCTGGCTTTGTACCACACCCACACCCTCCATTGCTGCCCCTGCAGAGTGCAGAGGAAGATCCACAAGATTGGTCCTTTCCGTTGTGCCCCGTCAATGCTTGATTGCTTGGCATGAACCAAAATTCAAAAGAGTTGATATGGTCTGGTCACATGACACAGGTTTAATAGTATAATTAGGACTATAAGAGAATTAACTTAAACTTGGTTTACTTAAAATTTCTTAGAACCAAAATGTTTGAACTCCACTCAGAGTAAATTACTCTTACTTTTTTTTCTTTTCTATTTATCTTATTTTTTATAAATTTTTATTTTTATTTTAAATTCATACAGAAGATATTTTTAAAAAATAAAAGAGATTTGTATAAATATTTAAAAAATATTTATCAATTTTTTAAAATACTTAAAAGTACGTGTATGTTTTAAAGATAAAAAATAAATTTTTAAAAAATAAAATAAATTAAAATAATTAAAATAATTTACTCTATTTAAAAACTAGTAATTAAATATATATCGGAAGGGTTTTTAATTTTAGGGTTTTAGGAGGGGAGAGAGGCACTCCGCGCTAGGGAGTAGGGGAGGGTTTGAAAGCAAGCTGAGGTGCTTTGCTTGAGTTGCGTGGTCAAGGAGATGGAGTAAGTAAATTGAGAGAGAGAGAAGCAAAAGAAACTGGTGTACTTGTTGCTCGTTAATGTTAATTCCTCAATATGTTGTCCAAGTTCCTTCAAATTCACACAAATACCTTTCTGCCGGTTGTATACAAGAACCAGAGTGAGCCCTTTTTCGTGTTCAGCAACACCGTTTTCACACGTAGGAGACCTACGAATCCCCACCGTTTTCAATTTTATCGTCTTTATAAAACAAGAACAAGAAGCAGTCATTTTCGTCCCCTAATGGGCAATTCGGAGCCACACTCTGAATCCGAACTGCAGGAAGCTCGCAAGGCTGTTTCAACTTTTCTTCAACAATTCGGGGTGTCGGAGGACGAATCCCTATCTATCGCATCAAATTCACCCAATTATTTGCGCATGTTGGTCGACGGGGTGAGGGATTTGGACGAGCTGAACTCCAACTGGGATTCGGAGAAACAAATTGCCGGGTTCCATTTCCAGGACAAGGTGCTTCACATTGCCAGGCACAAAGGCGACAACGGGAAAGTTGCTTATTTGGAGAGTCTCGGCTTCACTCTGTCTTCGGCTATGAACGTCGCCAGGTATCTATCGGCCGAGAACGCTCCCATCTCTCATTCATAAGGTGAGACGATATAAGTTTGAGCTCATCAATCAAATTACTAATTGCCAATTTCTGGGCCGCTTATTATTTCTCCATTTGGCTCATACTCATAGGTTAAGTGTATGAAGGAACTCTTCTTTCCTGGCAGTGATTATGATGAGTCCCTGGTCAAAAATGTTCGCCATATGATCATGCACTTATCAATTCCTATTGATGAAGATCTACAACAGACTTTGTCCTTTTTCGAAAAGGTCTAGTGTGTGTGTGTGTGTCCATCTTTTCCAATAATCCCCAATTCCGTTATGCTATGCTCATCAAACTAAAATTTCACTAAACTGTCTCCTTGTTTGTTTTGTAGTTGTGTTTCTGTTCATAATTCAAATTCAGATATACTCTCCTTTTTCAACGTTGTAAGATGATTTTTTGGTCTTTTGTGTAGATTGAAGCAAGGCGTGGAGGTTTAAACACATTGGTCTCCAAGGATGCCACTTTCCATTATTTAATTGAATCGTTTCCTCGTCTGCTTTTGTTATCAGTAAATAACCACATGACACTTTTAGTGAAATTTCTTGAGAATATTGGAATCCCCAGGATTCACATCCCAAACATAATAGTGGTTTTTCCTACCATTCTGCTGTGGAATGTTGAGGTCCTTAAAACTAGAGTCCTAACCTTGAAGGAGGTACATCAATTTTCTTCTGGCTTTGCATGTGTGAGCTTTATATGCACAAAATCCCAGTAATTTGTTGTAATGTTTAGACTTTAGATTTTCAATTTTTGTTTTCATGGAAGTTGCATTTTGTTGGCTGTCTTTTTCTCAAATGTGCATTCCGATGGATTTCAGTCTCTCCTCCCTTGATTCTACAAGTTGCACTTTTTTCTTCTTTTCTCAAATCTTTTACTTCTTGAAACTTGAAGCAATTACTTAGCCAAATTTACCATGTTTTAACTCATTAATGTCTGTCCCCATGCAACACCTTTTTGTAAGTGTGCACTTTCATTGCTCTAAAGGCGATTATGGTCATATGGTGATGATTTCAATATCATAAATACTTCTTTTGCTGGTATAAGTACCTTGGACTTACAAGCTGTCCATGATCTTAATGTCATTTTCTACCTTAGATTAAGAAATTACTAATATATTCATTTGTAGATTGGTGTAGTGGATAAATATTGTGCCAAGTTGTTGCTAAAATATCCTTGGGTTCTATCTACAAGCATTCAAGAGAACTATAAGGAGGTCCTTGCGTTTTTTTATTGTGAGAAGGTATGATTCTGTCGGGTCATGAATGCTTGTGTCCATATGATTGTTTATGCATCTTTGTCTGTATTTATGTAAGTTGAGTTATTGTCACTAAAACCAAACCAAGGAGATCAGTTTCAGATGTTTTCTTTTACATGAAAACATATTCTATAATGTAATTGAACAGTCTTATGTATAGATGCCAGCTTGAAATAGAATTATTTCATTATATTTCAGGAGTTAAATATCCTCTGTATACCTTCATAAAACATAGTCATATGGGTGAAGTCAAGACCTCTAGTAAGTGTACATACTAGGTAGTCACTGCCACTAAAAGGTATACTTTTCTAATTTCAAATTTAATGACTGAAGGTGTTCTTTATAAATTTTAATTAGGCATCAAATCATCCAACATCTGACCATGAAAGCCAAGTAAGTTGCAACAAATTATTGGTGGTAAAATTTATTCAAGATAAACAGCAAAATTTTATACTTGTACATGGTAATGTTTCACGGTCTGGAAGCATTGCATAAGCAACTCACTATTACTGTTATTACTAGTTCTCAGTTAATATAATGAGAAAGTAACCATTCATCCACCAATATTTTCTTTGATTATGTAATCAATTCTTCACAATCACCATGAATTGTAATAAGTAAGGGCATTACTGATTTTGGAGCTAAATTAGCCAATCTTTCTTGTTGTGTTTCAACACTTGAGAAGTTGGGAGGTGGGGTGGGGCCACTAGCTATGACCTTTTCTATTTGACCTTTGCTGTCTATAATTAGAATTATAGAGAGAGCTCTAGCATGCACTTTTGTGCCCAAAGACTTCTTTTAGAAATTCAATGCAGTCAATTCTTCACACTTCCTTGTATGTAGATTTTCCTTTGGCATATTCATATGATTAATGCTTACATTTAGGGACTTATTAAGAGTTCAATTTGTTTCATGTGTATCTGTTTGTCTCTGTTTAAAAAAATGTTTGTGGTACTTGTATTCTAGGTGAGTTGGTAGGGTAGATATATTTCATTTAGTTCGACTGGAACAATGATTTATGGAAGTATTGGACTAATAATAGAATGCTTCATTATAGGTTTCAAAGGCATGGATTGACTGTGCAATCAAAAGCCGACCTCATCTATTGGGTTGTTCAACTGGCAAGCTGAAGTTGATGGTGAATCAGTTTGCTGAACTAGGAGTTCCAAGCAAAAAGTTGGGTCAGGTTATTTCTAAAAGTCCTCAGCTACTATTGCGGAAGCCTAAAGACTTTCTGCAGGTAGTTTTTTCCATTGTAGTCAAATGTATTTTCTGCATGTCATTATTTTTTACCATGGCTATTTATAGAGAATAGTGATACTTTTGTGAATGTTCTTTCTATTCTTAAGTTCTATGAGGCTGTTTCTGGTTTGAAGATTAATCTGGCTAAGATTAGTTTGGCTCGTTTGAATACGGATAATCAGATTCTCTTTTCCTGTGCTTCTCTAACTGGCTGTGAAGTTTTGCAGCGGCCTCTTACTTGGGAGTTTCTTTAGTTGGTAATCCTCAGGCTATTTCTTTTGGAATCCTGTACTTGAAGAAATTCTAAGTGCTTGGAACTTGGGATAATTGGAATGGTGCTCTCAACTCCTTGGAAGTTTGGAAATAGAGAAGATTATGGGGGACTTTCTCTGGTTTGTTGTAGGTGAGCAGAGAATAGATCAACTTGTTAGGTAGGAGGCTTGTTGCAGACTTAAGATAGAGGGGGGTTTGGGTCTTGGGTGTTTGGTGTCTAAAAACATTGCTTTGGCTGCAATATGGCTATGGCACTTTCCTTCGAAGACTACCTCGTCATGGCATCCAGTAAGAATGGTTTAGATCAAAATGGGTGGGATGCTAACCCAATGATCACTGCAACCCATGCTAGTCCCTCTTTTAGACCACTAGTTTCTTTCAACTTGGGTAGTAGTACTTGTATCAAGTTTTGGGAGTACAGTTGCTGGGGAATGCATGTTCCTTTATCCTTGCTTAGAGGCTTTTCCTCGACTTTATCATCTCTCTACATAATTCATCCATTAAAAACTTATATTCTATTCATGTTTTTGATGCAACTTAGGACTTTCAGTCCAAAGCTCCCTCTAAGGTCATTTTTTCTTTTTTTTTTTTCTTTAATTTTTTTTATAAACAGCAATACTCAATAGGATTAATATCAATGACCTGTTACTGGTTTGTAGGCCTCACTCTACTCTTTCTTCTAACTTGTGTTTTATGTGCACATCTAATTCAGAGATAGTGGGTCACTTATTTTAGCATTGTAAGGTGGCTACTTTTCTTTGAAATAATCTTTTTGGGATTCTTGGAGAGCATTGTCTGTGTCCTTCCACTTTGGAATTGTTTTTGATGATCTGTTATAAAGGATTCGGTAAAAATAAGGAGTCAAAAAATCTGTGGCAGTGTGCAGTTTATACAGTCCTTTTATGCATTTGGAATGAGCTAAATGCTCTCATCTGTAAGGGTGTCTCCTTGGATTTGAACTTGTTATGGGATAGGATTATGTTTGTGGCATGTGGCTTCCCTTTTGGTGTCTGCATGTGGTTGGTTCAAGGGAGTTGCAATTTCTGCTATGCAGAGATTGGGCAGTTTTCTTGGGCTCTTTTGATTTCGTCTTCTTTGCTGTTTCTTGAATCTTGACTTTTCTGTTTTGGGGATATCTTTTCCTCCCCTCGTTGTATTTACCCTCATTTCTCATCAATATATTTTGTTGTCCATTAAAAAAAATATTTTTACCATGGATAGTTCGAGCATTACCCCATGGCGTAGAATTTGACAATGCTTATTTGTGTTTATAACAATATGAATTCCCCATTTCTAATTTGATATCGTGAATAGTTTTCTCCCTTTCATTTCTTGGTTTTAGAGTTTCTTTATGGAAATTAGTTCATACGTACAATCATCAATTTAATCCCTTTCTCAGTCCTACATCAGATACCTTCAAGGTCTCACTTAGCACCTTACCAATAACAGTGATGACGCTGGACTTGGGAGCATTCATCATAAATTGTCTTGTACACATTGATTTCAACTGCAGCTGCTTATAGAATGTTGGTAGACCATAAGTGCTTGGGGAGTACCTATCGACAAGACCTTCTCAATTCACATTCCACATCCATCTCATATGTTATCTGTGCTCCCAATGCAGGATCCAAGTACATGCCTTGAGCACTCAGTTTCTTGGCTTTATTTCATTCCAAAACCTATCTGTATAAATCATTGATTCCTTTCTATTTCTCAGTCTAACTATCAAGGACCAACCACTTATGCATCTTGGCATCAGTTTCCCATTGAATGTATTTTGGTTGTATGTATTACAAGAATGGAAATTCAATTTGGATGTATGGAATTTGAACTCTCAATTACCAATATATCCTCACATTAGTTAGCAATCTCATATGAGCATATATTCAAATCAACCTGGCTAAGCCTGAGTGAAGTTCTGAGGATGTGAAAAGTATAGTGACTTGAAAATGGTGCTTTGCTCTAGGCATGTCTTCTGGACAAGCTAGAAACAATCACCAGCTAAATATGCTGTTCTTGACTTCTTGTGCCCACTAATATCTCAAATCTCAACATGATGCAGCCCTGTTTTGGCTTGATTATTCAATTATCCTACCTTTATCTAATGTAGATTATGATGTTGTGGCCTGTAAGAAAAAAGTCCTTGATGCAACTGTTACTTTTAAAAGTCCTTTATTTTGTCTTAGCTGCAGATAAGTTTTTATTATACTTATTGTTGCTGCTTCATTGTTATTTTATTTGTTCATACAATAAGCTCTTGCTCATTGTTATCTACAGGTTGTTCTGTTCTTTGAAAATATGGGTTTTGATAGAGAAACTATTGGGAGAATACTTGCTCGCTGCCCTGAAATTTTTGCTGCCAGCATTGATAAAACTCTCCAGAGGAAGATTGAGTTCCTTAGTGGGGTTGGTGTTTCTAAAATATACCTTCCTCGGGTTATCAAGAAGTATCCAGAATTACTTGTGTCTGACACTGACAGAGCTTTACTACCTCGGTATTGTTCTGGCTCATCATTTTTATATTTCGTTTACTGTTGCTTCGTTATCATATTTGTTTATACTCTTATCCAGTCAATATTTAGTACATTACCTGGGTAACTTGTGTCATTTCCTGGCAGTGAGTGTTCACTATTCTAAAATAATTCTTATTGCTTTGGATTTTAGATATGTTGGCATAGTTACCTCGTAGACATGGCACTGCTCTGTTGCAAGTTTCAGATTTCTCTGAACCTTAGTTGTGAAAAATAAAGAAAAAGAAGTTGCAGCAAAACTAAGTTTGAATTTTCAGTTTCTTCGCCTAAAGTGATTGAATGATTGAAGTGTCATTCTAGTTATTATCTTTGTAATTTGAACTGCAGGTTGATCTACCTGATGAAGTTAGGGCTTTCGGAGAAAGACATTGCATTTATGGTACGCTCATTTTCTCCTCTCCTTGGGTACAGTATAGAGGAGGTTCTGAGGCCAAAAATAGAATTCCTGGTGAACTCAATGGAGAGGCCAGTAAGAGATGTGGTAGGCTACCCTAGGTATTTTAGCTATTCATTGGAAAAGAAGATAAAGCCAAGGTTTTGGGTGCTGAAAGGAAGAAATATTGAATGTAGCTTAAAGGATATGCTGGGAAAAAATGATGAAGAATTTGCTGCTGAATTTATGGGTGTCGGAAGGATGCTTGTACCTCCTCCTCCTGCGTCTTCTCATGATAGGCTGTAAATATAATGCGTATATTTCCAAGTAATTTTTGGTTTCATATCCCTTCAAGAGATTTTGTTTTGTGAGAAAGAGCTCAAGCAGGACAATAATCAACCTGTTATCAATGTATCATAGTGTAGATCCTGATATTCGGATATTATATTTCTGTACGTAACCTTTACATTACTCCAATTTTTTTGTATAGGCTAATTTTTATACAAAGAACTTGCATGTGTGCACAGAAACAAATCTTCGTACAGAATTTGTGTGAAAAATGAGACGTTTGGGTATTACTTTTATTATTTCCCGTCCAAAAGTTTCTGTCATACCATGTTTGTCACTGCTCCAAATACAACGCAAACAATTAAGACAGACAGGCAAAGTAACTTAATCCTATCTTTAGATGGGGGATTAAGGATGGAAAATGAAATAAGGGAGAGGTTTATTATAATTTTTTCTTTTGTTTGAAAGTTTTAAAAAATAAGAGGAAGGAATTGAGGATTTTTAATCAATTTTTTAATTTTTTTTTAAGTTAATTTTTGTGAATATTTTAAAATTTTTTTTATTTGAAGGATTTTTGAGAATTTAATACATGTAAATAAAAAAAAAAAATTATTAGTATGTCTTTTATTCTTTTTCTTTTTTTTTAATTTTTTTAATTTTCTTTCTTTCTCATCTCCTATAAACTCTCAAATATAGCTTTAAATTCTTTTTCTTTTGTTTAGATATTTTAAATCTTTCAAATTGAAAAAATTTTAAAATGTTCACAAAAATTAGTTTAGGAGAATTTTAAAAAATTATTTAAAATTATTTATTTTTTTTTAAACTTTTAAATAAGAGATAGATTTATAATAAATATCTTCTTTCTTTTAATTTTTTTTCTTAATCTCTCATTGAGTAATTGTTACAAGACCAAATTATGCAACTCTTTCCTTACTATTTTTCTTTTTCATAACTTTTTAATTACAATCAATATATAAAATAAAGTAAAGCATTATTCTTTTTTTAATCAGAGAACTACGAGAGTAAAATTCTTTTTCTCTTATGTTTAAAAAATTATGATAATTTTTTAATTACATGAATGAGGGAAGCTATTTGTAGATGTTCCTCAATATCTTACTATCTTTGTAAATCACTTATGAGTCCAAATCACTGATAAGTAAAACAAAATACAATTTGAATAAATTTATATTATTCGAAATGTGCATCGAATCGAATAATGTATAAAGTTTAATAGAATAACTTATCTTATTTAACTTGCTAAATAGTAAGTCTTTACTTAATTAAAAAATTTAAAAAAATATTTTTATCTAATTAAATGTTATTGTATGTTATAAAGAAGCACTTAATTAAAAGATTGATTCTGATAAAAAGTAATCCTTTTCATTCACCAAGAAAATGAAAGGTGTGCCTTTCCCGGGACTGCAAATCCATTAATCCAATGTCATTAATTTGCATCATCTTTTCTAAAGAAAGCTAGGTTCGATTTTCGGTTTTTTTTTTTTGTTTGTCTTTTTCCTATTTCTTATATACTTTTGAAAACTATAGTAGAACCTTCGATTATTATTATAAATTATAAACAATATAATTGAATTAAACGAAATTAAATGAGCCAATTGGAAGGTAGGGAAGATGAGATGGTGTAATCTTAGCATATTATATAAGGGATTAATATTTTTAATTGTTTAAAAAATAAAATTTTATTTTGATTTGACATTTTAAATAATTGTGATTTCAAGATGTAACTCTAAAAAATATATGCAATATTTTAAATTAGTTTCTTTATCTTATTGACCATTCATGTTATCAATTGTAAGATTAATTTAATGGTATAAATTAAGATTTAAAGATTAATAAAAGTCGAACATGAAAAATAGTTTTATCTTAATTGTATTTTTGTGTGGAAGGATTAAGAAAGAAAATAGAAAGAGAAAGAAGCTAATATGAAGATGAAAATTGATTCTGCAAAAGCTGTGCTCCGGTGAGGTGTGGGTGTGGTGTTCTTCCCTGCTTATATTATTATGAACAACACTCGCAATTGGGAATTCGCAAAGGGATTTTGATTCATGAGAAGTCAGAACCGTTCGGTAAGTATTGGTGATAGTAATAGTAATAGCATTCGATTAGATCTGCTTCAATCTCTAATCTATGTTTTAATATCAATTCATCTTTTTTTCCCTACACCAGATCGGCACCTTTTTGGCTGAGCAATTCAATTAGTAAATGTAATATGTTTTGGTCGGAACTGGAATGGGATCTATATATATATATGCATTCATATTCTTCTCCAACTTCAACCAATGTGCATGCTACGCTGTTGATACTTTGTTCTTATTCTTGTAGGGTATCTTTTGCCTAATACTCTCTACTCTAAAATATGGGAAGAATAAGAAAGAAAGAAACCCTTGCATTGCATGTAATGTAAAATTGTAAACACTAGCTGGGTCCTGGAGTATCAATCAACTATCAACAAAGGATTTTATTCACTGACAGTAGTCACACATAATCTATGAGCAAAATTGAGCGACCAGGTTCAGGGGGCGACCTGTCCCAAGCTGGTGCGTACAATCCTTATCCTGTAGCCCGCAGTCTGAATTCCATCCATACTAATACTATACTCATGGATGATAACTTGGAGAGTGCTACTTTTGGGCCTTACCACGACAGGCCAAGAACTTTCTCCAACATGCGCTCTAAAGCTTACACCCCACTGGTAAATTCATTTTCCATCTTCCACCTCACTAGTTGCTTTTTCCTTTTCACAAAACTATGCTTAATTTCTTTATTTTTGTTTTGATATTCTTCACTTGTATCTCTCTGCAGATATTTCGTATTCTCCTAAGTATAAATGTTCGTGTCCTCTTCATACTTTTGCGCCTCGCCTTTGGAGCTATCTTTTACATGGGAGCAACTACATCTCCAATCATTGTGCTTGTCATCTCTGTTTGTCTTCTCAGCTTCCTTGTGTCAATGTATCTTACAAAGTGGGTGCTTGCAAAAGATGAGGGGCCCCCTGAAATGGTTCAGGTCAATCCATTTCCTATCTTATTCAATTACTTGCTCCCTTTCTTTTCCCCACCCCAATGTTGTTATATAAAGTTTGTAGTCCTAAATTATTGGTTTATTGTTCAAATGTTTCTACATAGGCTTAGTTGATTAGTTTCTATGTACTTTCTGAAGAATTGAATCCAAAGTTGAGCTGAATTAAGATGTGGGCTTTTCATTTTTTTGAACTTCTTGATCATAGAAAGACTAAGTTGTTGATGCGACATATAGCTAAGCATGACAGAATTCATTCTTACTTACACTTGGTTGATGAAGAAGTGGAAGATGAACAAGTTTCCTAAATGTGTTATGGTGCCTGCTGGTGTTTGGAAGCTGTGCCTTATGCTATATAGTAATCAACAAGATGCTTGGCTGGGAGTTGGGATACTGGACACTGATATGGCTTGCATCATCTTCATGATGCTCTTTATTTATTTATTTATTTTTGGAAGTCATTTGGTTTAATTGAACAACGAAATAAATTATTGGTTTAGTGTGAAAACAGTGAATGTTTTCTCTAGAGTTATTATAGTGTCTTGTGTTGTTATGATGACTATTTGATAATGGGATCACATTCCATAAACTCCTTTACTGGTCCTGAGCTTATCATATTGCTTTCTAGATATCAGATGCTATACGAGATGGAGCTGAAGGATTTTCAGGACCCAGTATCGGAGTATATCCAAGATGGCACTGTTGCTTGCTCTTGTCATTCTTTGCATATATTTATTTCGCATTACAACTCCTCAACAGGAATCTTCTGGCCTGGGAAGGTGATGTTATAAATATATTAGTTATGAAGCTTTTCTTGTACCTTTGATATGTTCTTATCTGCCATATACATTCTGATTCAGGTCAACATCTGCATTCATCACTGTAGCCGCATTCCTTTTAGGTTCCCTTTGTTCAGGTATTGCAGGGTATGTAGGGATGTGGGTGTCAGTTCGTGCCAATGTTAGAGTCTCTAGTGCTGCAAGACGGTCTGCAAGAGAGGCATTGCAGGTTAAACAATCATTAATTCCTGCAAAAACTGTTAAGTTTGATATTCCTATATTAACTGGAAGCAAGTTGTGCAGGTAGCAATGCGTGCAGGTGGTTTATCTGCTATGATTGTTGTTGGTGTGGCTGTAATTGGTATAGCGGTCCTTTATGCCACATTTTATGTTTAGTTGGGAGTGGACTCACCAGGTTCAATGAAGGTTACTGAATGTATGTATAGACATCTCCCTCTAATTAACTTATTATCAGAGATAAAAAAAAAAGTGATATTTTTTATGTTTGAATATTGTTATTAAACATACATGAGTGCTCTTTATGTTTTTATCTTATTTTCTCAAAGCTAGTTTTCCATTTGCCAAGCGTCTATAAATTTTAGTTAATTAACATTTGTCTATATTTGTAAACTAAAAATATAGTTAGGTGGATGACATGGGTGAGGATTTGTTAGACGTCATAAATGATTGATTGAGTTACCCATTAAAAAGAGATGTACGGCTACGTTTTTAAGTGTCTATTGAGCTGAAGAGGAAATACTAAAATATGGATTGAAATAAGTTTGTCTTTTAGATGGTATGTTTGTTCTTATTTGCTTTTATTTTGTTAGCTTTTTGGCCGCAGACATAATTTTATTTTTACTGCTAGGACTGGGAGCATTGCTTTCATCTTTTGGCTGTTCTTCTATCACCTAATCTCTCTCTCTCTCTCTCTCTCTCTCTCTCTCTCTCTCTCTCTCTCTCTCTTTCTCTCTCTCTCTCACTTTCTCTCTTGTTGATGTTTGGTGTTTAAACGGTTTTGTTTTCCCTCAGTGCCTCTTCTTTTAGTTGGATATGGATTTGGGGCATCCTTTGTTGCACTGTTCGCTCAGTTGGGTGGTAGAATATACACAAAAGCAGCTGATGTTGGAGCAGACCTTGTTGGAAAAGTAGAACAGGGAATACCTGAAGATGACCCAAGGAATCCTGCTGTTATTGCTGATCTGGTAATTGTTTTATTTTTGTTTTCTTCATTTTGACAAGAACGTATGGTATGGAACGAATTTGTTGTAGTGATGTATATTAGAGATCTTGATTTCAATTTCTTAAATTTTATTAACTCTAATATTTAGCTTCAAGCCAAGACTGAAAGAGAATAGCAAAAATATTGAGGTCATGAAAATTATATCATTAGCCTTGTTAATCGATTGATTTAAATTTTTGTAAACATAGTTGATACTTGAAAAATTATACATATTAACTGGATGAAAAGAACTATACGATGTTAAAATATATAATTTCTGTGACTTGTGCTTTTGCTCTTTGTTTTTTATATTTTTTGTTGGTCTTGTACTTCCCATTAGTATCATAGTTTCTGTTTGATTTTAAGGTTGGAGACAATGTGGGAGATTGTGCTGCTAGAGGTGCTGATCTTTTTGAAAGTATTGCAGCTGAAATAATCAGTGCCATGATACTTGGGGGAACAATGGCACAACGCTGTAAAATTCAAGGCAAGTACCTAGTTATCCCTATCATGTCTATTTCTTGTTTAGTTTTTGGTTATCACTGTTTGTATGCATGCTCATCTAATTTGATTTTTTCTCTTTTGATTCAGATCCATCTGGCTTCATCTTGTTTCCTCTTGCTGTTCACTCATTTGATCTGGTAGTTTCATCAGTTGGAATATTTTCTATTAGGGGTACACATGAATCTGGAGTAAAGGCTCCCACAGAGTATCCAATCACAATTCTTCAGAAAGGATATTCTGTTACAATAGTTTTGGCTACTCTGGCATTTGGTCTGGTAATAGTCTTCATTTGTGATATTTTTATTTTGCTTTTCTAAGTTGTTTGGATTGGCCAAGAATGCAATGTTCTCTTTTCTCTACTTCTTTGTCATCCTGAAATATGCAAGTTCAGTTTAGGATTGGAACTGCAAAATATCTTCAGCCTTTTCAACCTATCTATTCTGCTTATTGTTTGTACTGAATTACTCCGCAGTCTACCTGGTGGTTACTTCATACTGAACAAGCACCTTCGGCATGGTTCAATTTTGCTTTATGTGGGTTGATTGGTACAATCACAGCCTACGTTTTTGTCGGGATCACCAAGTATTACACTGACTACAAACATGAGCCTGTGCACATATTAGCCCTTTCTAGCTCCACAGGTCATGGGACTAATATAATTGCTGGAGTAAGTTTGGGTCTGGAATCAACTGCTCTTCCTGTCCTTGTCATCAGTGTGTCAATTGTCTCAGCTGTCTGGCTGGGTCACACCTCTGGACTAGTAGATGAAACAGGAAACCCAACCGGTGGGCTGTTTGGCACAGCCGTAGCAACAATGGGAATGCTGAGCACTGCTGCCTATATTCTTACCATGGATATGTTCGGTCCAATAGCTGACAATGCTGGAGGAATTGTAGAGATGAGTCAGCGGGTATTCCTTTACAGAATAATTTTGTCCAAATTGTTATTTGAGATTTCTCATATATACTGACAATTAATTTAACTGTATAATATGCTCTTTACAGCCTGAAAGTGTCCGAGAGATCACCGATGTTCTTGATGCAGTGGGAAACACAACCAAAGCTACCACCAAAGGATTTGCCATTGGTTCTGCTGCTCTTGCATCCTTCCTTTTGTTTAGTGCTTATATGGATGAGGTTTCTACATTTGCTCATGAACCTTTTAAACAGGTCTGCGTAACTGGCTCCCACCTTATTATTATTATTATTATTATTTGGGAAAAATGTATATACCCCTTGAGCTTTACCCCATTTTGAAATAGCCACCCTAACTTTCAAATCTAGATGAGAGGTCTTCTAACTTTTCAAAACTTGCAAATAAACTCTTCCATCTATCAGCTAAGCGAAAATCATTCATCATGTGACTTACACATGTTCATTAATACAGTTGGAGGTCTCTTATTTGTCCTCATCTTTTGTTTTTTTTGGAAAATAAAATATACCTTTTCTAGAAAAAAGAAAAAATTAAATTAAAAAGGAGAAAAATAGTATTTTTAATTTTTAAAAAATGATGTGGACAAAGGAGAGGCTACTAAGTGTATTAGTGAATACGTGCAAGTCATGAGATGAACGATTTTTGTTTAGCTGGTGGCTGGAATGACCTATTTGCAAGTTTTGAAAAGTTTAAAGATCTCGCCTGAATTTGAAAGTTTAGATGGCCATTTCAAAACGGGATAAAGTTCGAGGGTATCTGTACATTTTGCTCTTGTTATTGTTGTGTCTATTTAGATTGAATTCATTCTTCTAAATTGCAACTTATTATTGAATTGCAGGTTGATATTGCAATTCCAGAAGTTTTCATTGGTGGGTTATTGGGTTCCATGCTTATATTTGTCTTTAGTGCTTGGGCCTGTTCTGCTGTTGGCTGAACTGCACAAGAGGTTGTTAATGAAGTAAGAAGGCAGTTCATTGAGAGGCCTGGTATAATGGTGAGTTTAGGTTTCTGAAGTAATTTTGTTGTGTACATTAGTTAGGTTTTGAAATTTTTTATTCTTTTCTCTTTATGCTTTCTACAGGATTATAAGGAGAAGCCAGATTATGGTCACTGTGTTGCTATTGTAGCATCTGCGTCATTAAGAGAGATGATAAAACCGGGGGATTTGGCAATCATTTCACCTATTGTAGTTGGTGGGTTAATTGCTCTACGTTTTAGTTGCACATGTTTGCACACAAATTATCACTGGTAGGGAAAATGGGAACTGTAATGCAAGTTTGTGTCTTTCCATAATCATGTTGTTACCTGCTTCTATGATAATTGCTTGAAGGGCTAGATGATATTGAATGCGAGTTGACATTTGTAATCCTCTGAGGAACATTATATCTGTAATTAAATGAAAGGTATTGTGTAAACCTTCCGCTTGCAGAATCTTTTAAAATATTTCATCAAGTATTCGTAAGAGTCCTGAGTGTGTTGCCCATAAATTTTGGAAACCCTACCTAGATGGAAGACTCTATTTAACTTTGAAACTACAAAGCCCCATGAACTAGTTTTGGGGAGATTCCTATATTTCATAAATAAGCCTTTCTGTTTAAATACTTTGATTTCTCGATGATGATCCATTTCTGCTCTCCCTTCTCTTTAATTGTTCCATTAGTTTGCTGGTAATAACATCCATGCCTTGGGACTTAAGAGTTTGATACACTGAGCCTTTGTTTTTTAGTTGTATCTGATTTGAAATTCTTTATTTCTATCTTTTGTTTGTTAAATTTGGGTAAACTGTCAGTATGCTAGAGAAATTTTTTTCATGAATTTTGTTGAAATTATAGGATTTAGGTAGGGAAAAAGAAGAAATGAGAATAGAGAACAATGTGATAAATATATTAGATGTGTTGATATGTTACAAAAGATAAAACATTAACCTTTATTTATATTCTAGTAACCCTAATCAAATAAAGAAATAAATCAGGAAAATATAATAAAATTATAATATGACTCCTAAATTGCTTTATCAATTAGAGCACTAATTGATTCCATATTATATTCTAAAGATATTCTAAATATATTCTAACACTCCCTCTCAAGCTAAAGCTTACTAAGCTTTAACCTTGTTACAAATAAATATTTTAATTAAATAACATAAATATAAAATGGACTCCATGGCTGAAACACAATTTAGGATGCTGGACACGCCGGAGAGATGAACATTACTGGAAAGAAATTACCATCGGAATAATCGTCGATAGGAAGATAACATCACAAACATTAGTATTGAAAAGTCATCACTAATATGACTCATCAGTGAGAAAGAAATCACCATCGGAATGATCGTCGATGGAAAAAAAAATCACAAACACTAGTATTGAACAGACACCACTGATATGACTCATCAGTGGGAAAGACATCACCATCAAAATGATCGTCAATGAGAAGATAACATCACGAATGCTAGTATTGAAAAGTCACTACATCATTATCACTCCCCCTCAATGCTATGCTAGCATTAGAAAATAGATAAATAGTAAAAAAGCAGAGAAAATAGATGAGAAAATAGGTTTGAGAATACAATAAAGGAGAATTTACAAAGGAGTTCTATAGAACTCGACAAAGTAGAAAGCATGGACACCCTCAAGGCGGATGGTACCGCTCTGATACCATGTTGAAATTATAGTGTTTAGGTAGGGAAAAATAAAAATGGAGAATAGAGAACAATGTGATAAATATATTAGATGTGTTGATATATTACAAAAGACAAAGCATTAACCTCTATTTATATTCTAGTAACCCTAATCAAATAAAGAAATAAATCAGGAAATATAATAAAATTATGATATGACTTCTAAATTACTTTATCAATTAGAGCACTAATTAATTTCATAATATATTCTAAAAATCTTCTAAAGATATTATAAATATATTCTAACAAATTTATTGTGTAGTTTTGTGCCTATGGTGAAAGCTGAGGTCTCTTTAATTCTGTCTTTACCAAATGAGCTGTCTGTTGTATAACACACTGAGTTAACTCTGAAATTGTTCCCTCCAGTAACATCTGAGCCTCCAATCCATAATTTTGGTTGCTTTCAAAATTTTTTGCTCTATTACAATTGTTATTATTATTTCTTTCTTCACTTTCTCTTTTCTGGAAAACCTGATTGGTGACCTCAATTTCTTTTATTTCATGGTTATGAATATTGTCTGTCATGAACAGTTTGCTAAATTTTTTTTATTACTTGCAGGTTTTCGGTTCTGAATTTTGGGCTACTATACAGGGCATCCCTTGCTTGGGGCTAAAGTTGTGGCTGCTTTGTCGATGTTTGCAACGGTGTCTGGTATTCTTATGGCAGTTTTTCTGAACACAGCTGGTGGTGCCTGGGATAATGCAAAGAAGTACATAGAAACTGGAGCTCTTGGAGGCAAGGGAAGTGATGCTCGCAAAGCAGCAGTACCAGGAGATACGTAAGTTACTTTTAATGCTACCTTTGTTGGACAGCATGTCAAGGGCTATTATAGTGACAATGAGTGCTTCTGTCGGTCCTTTACAATGAATAGGGTTTTGGTCATAATGTTTGGCTTTTCCTCAATTTTCTTGTATGGGTTAATGATTACATTGCATCCGTGTTCCGTTATTATATTTTTTGAGCAAGTATTTTAATTTTTAAGTCATTTTGCAGAGTGGGAGACCCATTCAAAGACACAGCTGGGCATTCACTTCATGTCCTTATAAAGATGCTGTCAACGATTACACTCGTAATCCAGTCTTCCTGTGAGAGTTGTTGATATCTCTATTGCGGCCTCAAAAAAACATACTTGCGCCAATTTGATTTTGATTAGTTTGGAAGTATAGGGATAAGTAGTATGAATCTATGATGTACATCGAAGATTCGGGTTTATACTCGTATCCTTGATCAGAATAAGAGATGTCAATCGACGGCACCTGCTAGGGAAAACAGTGCCAAGATAATAGCCCCTAATTTTTTTTGCCTTGCTCTTCGATAATGTCCCCAAGTAAAGCGCTGGTCACCCTGAGAATCATTGTATTTGTGTATGGGACATATTGTTTCTCTCTGTTTGGTCGCATTGAATATCCTGACACTCCGCAAGAAATGCAATTTGAAAGTAGCGCTTTCCACAAACTTTTAAGAGAAACTTCAAACGCGAGAACTTGATATGAGCATTATATCAGAGTATTAGTCGGGCACAAAAATAAATTCTCTTTTACTTAAAGTATTTACAGATAAATTTAATTTTGATTTATTATTAATATAAAATTTTTTATATTATTATTTAATTATAAATTATTAAAAAAATTAATTAAAATAAAAATTATTTAAAAAATTAAATATTTAATAATATATAATTAAATAATAGTATAAAAATATTTTAGTCCACAGTTTGTGCTTGTTGCTGCACATATCACAATTGACTACATTGTACATGTATGAATGATGTGTATCAAAGTAGTGTGTGCGATGATTTTGTTGGTCTGCACCCAAATCACAATGTTAAATATTTGAATGAAATTTACAGATTAATCAACATGATGACTGAAATATTCAAATTAAAATTACGTTGGCGTGTATATGTACAGTTAGTTTCTCTAGGGAATCGGATGCGAAAGAAATCTCCTTTCTTGGAATGGTTAATTGTAAGATTATTAGATTATCAAAAATGGGTAATGTTGAGAAGTAACAAGGGTACTTTGCTTCCATTGATAATAAGATAAACATTGAGAAATTAACAACTCACAACACATCACATCACAAGGGCACTCCAAGGTCATGGTGGAGAAGATTTAGTGGCAGTGGAAACAGAGTTCCAAATCTGAGCAAGAGGGGCAAGAAGATGAGGCATGAGAGCCCCAATCCCTCGGAAGGCGGCGGCAGAGGCAAGGCCAAGAGCAAAAGTGGGGGCATATCCGGGCTTGGAGTCGAGCTTCATGTCAAGAATGGTGAAGCGGTTGTTGAGGGCATCAATCTTCCTGGAAGATTCGGCCAAGAGCCTGTCTTTCTTGCCTCTACCGGAGGAGATCACTCCAAACAGCGCCTTCTGGAGATCCTCTATCACCTTCACCGACGCTTCTTGTGAGTCCATCCCTTGCGATTCATAGTGCGATATCAGCTCTTGCGCCGTTGGCACCCTTCTTTTCTTCGCTGCTCCTACACTCTTCGGCGGCGCCCCTTCCATTTCTTTCCTCTGCCAATTTCTTCTCTTTCACTTTTGTGTTTTTTTGTTGGGGGGGGGGGGTCCAGATAAGATAACTGGTCACTACTCATATATATATATAATAAAAACAAAAAATAAATAAATATTAATAAAAACAATAATTAATTTCTGGCTTTCAATGTGATCTCTAGGGCAATTCCTAAGCCATACCCAGAAGAGAAAACAAAAAGGAAGTTCACTCCATTTAAATTGGAAAAAGAAAGCCCACTGAACGAAGAAGGATTTACATAAAGTATCTACATCATTTAATTCAATCAGGGAATACAAAAGAGCCCATGACAATCTTTTCTTGGTTCCCCAATATCCAAAACACATTAAAACAAGACAAAAGTCATACGAAGTTCCGTTATGACTCACGTTGAGGTATAAGTAAATCATCTGGCACGGTCAATGCTCATTCACTCCGCTCATCACAAAGAAAAATCGATCGGCTGCCATTAAATCAACATCCTCCTCACCAGACACCTCTGTCGAGTCTTTAGCATAGCATATCTCTTGACTTCATCTTCAGGGGCACAGAGTTGAGCCTTTTATGGTTGTATGACGCCCACTCTGACCTTTCTTTGACTTAACAATATCTTTATAGGCAGCACTGGTTCAAATGGCAATGTTGTATGGTAACATAAAAGTTTAAATATATAACCTTTTGCAGATTGTTTAAACCCTTTACCAATAGTCTACTCCCAGTGACTTGAATAAATATCATTTTCAACTATGAATTTGAGACAACGGAAGTGAATCATATTTCTCTGACTATGAAATGCTCGGAATCCCGTCAATCTTGCTTGAGTACTTAGACTTGTCTCTTATCATGAATGTTATGAGGGAGCGTAAGCTGCTTAAGAACGTAAAATTTCAACATTCCTGAGCATCCATTCATGTTTTAAAAATCTTAGTTATATGACAGGAAAATATTGAATTTTCAAATAACCCAAGACATCCAAGTATTTTACATTCCCATATTAAAATGCCAACCATACACCTCCATAATTCCATAACTAACCCTAGTAATCTATAGGAACACACCAAAATGATACGGAATCCATTGTTAGGTTTATACTCAAGAGAATGAAAAGAAGGGGAGGGGGGGGGGGGTAGTTGGCATGTTAACGTACCCTTGTCTGCCACAGTGCAGTACTTTGAGAAGTTTGCAATTGGCATCGAGTTTTCTCTGCCAGTACATCTAACAGAATTAGAACTAGGATCCAGTTATTCCATTATGAACACCGGACCATCATCAGACTCCAGCAGAACCAATCCCATTTTGTGGACCAAAAGATTGTTCAAATTACTGAGTTACTTGGATAAGAGTGAACTTAGTATTTAATTCTAAAGAATTCATCAGAAAAATAAAAGGCAAAGAAGTTGTAAAGCGCAGCCAGTTATTCCTTTTATCCCAAAAAATAAAAAATCCAGTTATTCCATAATGAACTAAATTTCTCGCGTTTACACAAATTTACCGCTATATAGATGAATAGCTATTGTTCCTCTTTAGAGCCAACCATCCATTGGAACAAATGAAAACTTCTACAGTTTTCCGTGATCTCCATATTGCAGCACAAATGAAAATCCACACACCTCTAGTTCATTGATGGAAAAGCGTCAGATATGAGCAGCAAAAAATCTTCATCCAAGGCAAGTCAAAAACGTGATATCCGTCCGACAGGATTAATAAAAAGCTTCAGCCTTATTCCTGGGAGTAAAATTGTTTCTTCCTGACTGCTGTGCTCATGGATCTGGTCTCACTGAAACAGTGTCTCAAATTCAGGGGAAAAAGCAAACAAACACATCCAGCTTTTATTTGCATTCTGAAACATTCATTCCCAACCATGGATTTTGTAGCAACTACAGTATTTTGTTTTTTTGGCTTGAAATGGCAAAATAAAGCCCAAAAAAAAAAATCACGTGTGCCGTAAATTTCTGATTAGAGAAAAGAACCCACAGATGTGCCATATGTTATCAAAAGAAACTGAATTGAACAACTAACTTTTGAGACAGACATTACATTTATATAATCAACCATCCCCTCCCTCACCACATGCCAGCATTTAAAAACTATATGCTTTTAAAACTATATTCCAATTACAGGACACCGTGTAGTTGGGATGTCTTCTGTTCCTTTATATCATCTTTTGGAATAGCTCCTTTACATATATGCAAGCGCATGCAAGAGAAGAACATGAAGGAAGAGGATACAAAAGATGCTTAAATCAAATCATTACTCAATAGCACTTTTAGGATGGCAGTTGACAATCACCTAATTAAACAATGACAGGAGAGAGAAATATTGGCATAACTAAAGGGAATAATATCACCTGAGTAAAAGAAGAGAATTCAGTAAAGCTAGAAACGAGAGAAAAGAAAATATAGAAAGACAATATTCTTTGATATCAAGGCTTCAGACGATATTTTTTACTTGGCATCATCACTGAATAAAAGAAAAACCACATCATACAAAATTAGTACGCACAGTGGAGGAAGTTTACCATTTCTTGTCTTGGGTGGTTTCATACTCCCCATTTGCAACAGATGAGGGAAAAGGCCTTTTTGCAGAGACTTTTGTCAATGTCTCGGCCTTCTTTGTAGATATCAAAGATGAGTAAAGAATAGCATCAACAGCTTCACGCTGTTGTTTCCTTTTTGATATTTCAGAAACTCTACTATGGTTGGGAGCTCCACCTCGACCATCTGCATCTCTCTCTTTGTTACAGCCTTCCATTGAGGAAGCAGAAACTTCTTTACAACTACTGCTCCTATCCCCTCCAGAATATATACTTGGTCTTTCTGACTCTGAAAGTTTTAATGACTTATGTCCACCACCTGTCTCTTCCACTGGATGGTCTAAATTATTCCCTGAATTTTGAAATTTTGATTGCCTCTTACCCAACGTTGTCTTCCCCATGCTAATCTTCATTTTATCTTTGGCTTTTCTTGCACTGTTACAAACCTGTTGATCTAACATTTTAAACATACCATCACAGGAGCTTCTGCTTTCACCCTTTGCAACTAGACATGACATGTCCTTCTTGACGGAAATATGAAGATCTTTAGAATTTCTTTCCTTACATTTAGCATCTTTCCCCATAGCTGAAAAAGCATTCTCATCCCCATTACCCTTATTCCTATCCTTGACTTCAGAAGTAATACATTTCTTTTTCCTCTCAGAGGTATCCTTGTCATTGACCAAAATTTTTGTTACATTCTGGCCAGTATCTTTAACTTTTATCTCATGCTTCAGGGGTCTTGCATGGTTATCAGAATTTTCTAAAGAAGAATTATTTTTAGAAGCTGTTTTAAACATTGATTGATATGGCTTCTTAGCTGTCACGACCAAGTTTCTTTCTTTAGCATCCTTCACAAGAGCAGCCCAGTTATGGTTTGTCTGCAAAGTCCTTGCATTACCCAAAATCCAAAGTGATAGCTTGGCCCTTGTCAAGGCAACATTCATTCGTCTCACATCAGCAACAAATCCAATAGTGTTTGAGTTGATCCCAGATGCAGCAGTGCTAGACTGAGATGCTCTTACAGTAGAAAGTAACAATATATCCACCTCTCGACCTTGGAAACCATCCACAGTGTTAAACTCGATGGTGGCTATGCTCGAAGATCCAAATGCATTAAGAAGACGAGATCGCAAAAGTGAAAGTTGAGACTTGTATGGAGTAATAATGGCAATTCTTCCACCAATAAATTCAGTTGGGTACCTTAGAAGGCATTCAAATAGAGTTTTGTAAGCAGTCATCACACTACACGGAAAAGAAAGAGAAAAACAGAAAGCACATTTATACCTTTTCCTGAAAAACCTTAGTACTTCAACTGCTGCATCAGCCTCATGCTCATTATAAAGCGACAGTGCACCAGTGCTTTTCCCATTAATCTCTCGACCATCAATGATGTCATAGAATACGTAAGGTCCAAGATCCTTGGTCTGATGAAATGGTGCCGATTTGCTAGACATTTGGCTGCCATTTAGTAACTTGCTGTCATAGAAATGCAATGAAGGAAACTTGCATATCTCTGGATGCATTCTATACTGCCATTGTGAGAAAAATCATAAAGGAAAGGATTCAGCTTTCAATATTAGAACATGGCAATGTAAAAATATAACCCTCCTTGCCTACCAAAAAGAAGAAAGAATATATAATAATAAGACAACTTTTTTTTGATAAAAAGAAGAAATTCATTAAAACAAAGAGAACAAAATTACAAGGAATTTGGAGGATAAGGCAATCCTCCATACAAAAAAAAAAAAAAAAGAAGGAAAAATAAAACAGCAAAAAATAAAGAGCAAACATATATGGAAAGCTGCCCATCCCTCTGCATATCTGTTAGGGAAACCCCCTTAAAAAGACAACTTTAAGCATCATGAGATGTTAAATATGATTTGTTAGAATTATAAAAGTCATTTGAGTAATGCCATATTAGTGGTTAAAACTAATATGCCATTTTACTCAAAACAATTCTTAGGCCTATGCTTAATAGTTAAAAACTTTTAGGTCAAGTGGTTATTACACACGATATCAATGCATGGTTGACCAAGTAGTCTATAGTTCAATCCTTATTTTCCCCCTACTCAAACAAGCATAGCCTTAGTGTTACTTAAAAATTCAAGCATTCTCATTAATTCAAGCACACATAATATCGCACTTCCACAAAACTTTAACCTCCTTACTCCTTTTGAAGCTTCTGAAACTAAACAAAAGAAACGGCTCCAAAATCCAAATTCAGGACACACCCAAGATTCACCAAACACATGAAAATGCATATTCCATATGGAAATGGCTGCCAGGCAGCATAAAAATAAATAAGCAATTGTTTCCTAATAGAGCAACACATCACACACATATTATATGGATATTATTTACTCTATCATACATTTGGAACATAACCTATCTATCCTAAACCTATCTCAATACCATATTTCTTTTATTTTAGTATCTCTCCTCAATCCTCAATAAGGAATAAGGTTGCATCTCAGTATTTTCTGAATTGTTTGTTCCAATCTGACAGAACTACAAAAAAAAAAAAAAAAAGTTTTGGCTAGATCATATGCTAACACCTACAAACAAGGAATCTGTATCCTATGATGATTACTCTCATATTCACCCAAATATATTGCATGCGATAAAGCTTCAAAGTAATAGTTTCCAAATCAAATTTTAGGGTCAGGTCCAATGGCAAATTATTACCTGTTCAGTGAGCATAACAACAGGACGCCCAGCCCTTTGTAAACGTTCAAACATGCTGCACTCATAAAGAAATTTACTTGCAACATTTGAAAGAACGGTTGCAGGAAGCTGCTTCGGGTCACCAACCTTGAATAAGTTACAAAGGTCAGTGTAACCTCTTACCCTATACCAGAACTTGAAAAGTTTATGACTTAGTATTCTTACCATAATGCATTTGGTTCCACTTGACTTTAAAAGCTGAAGAGGAATCAGAGTAGCAGGCTCAAGAGCCTGTAGCAACAAAATTACAGAAGGTGAAATAGGAAACTAGAGGATTGCATTGCAGATAAATTATTTATAGCAGAACGAGGATATTTACTTGGGCAGCTTCATCAATTACAACAGCATCAAAAAGAGTATGTTCAGATGAACCCCCAAACTTGGAGCTTAGCATTGACTCAGAGCAAACTCCATAAAGGTCCGCCCCAGAGCCACTCAATGTAGTTACCACTATTTCAGCTTCCCTTAGTATAGACTTCCGCAGCTTATTCCTAAGAGCCTTGGTTTCTTCATTGGCTTTCTTCTCCTGAGCCTGAACATTAGTAAGATCTTTATATATTTGTCTTTTCTGTTCATAAAGTTTTTGTAGCTGCATTTCAATTTCTGCATCAGACATGTCCTTCTCATCCCCCTTGAAAGAGTCATCATGCAGATGAGTTTTGAAGACAGAATTCCCATCCCTTAAGTTAGCACGCTTGGCTTCATAGAACCTAATAGAATCAACTATCTTCTCTAGATTAGACCGCAGCAATACAGAAGAATCTACCCTCAAATCATTCTTCACATCATTCGAGTGCATCCTCTCTTCTGCCACGCGTTGATCAACAAGTGTATCAACAAAGAATGGCAGTGAATTTGGATGGACTGTTTTTGCATTTCCAACCCTCACAAGATAAGGCTTGTACATTTTCCCATTACTGCCATAAAGACCATGGCTAGAAATTCTTGACACCAACTCATCCACTGCAGCATTAGATTGAGCACAGATAAGCACTCTTTGTCTCACGCAATTTCCAAAAGATTTTGATGAACTTTGGACATCATCACTCAATTGTCTAGCCAAGGCGGCATCCTGCCATGCCCTCGCAATAGCGGCACTCTGGCTAACCTTTGGTCTAGAACAGGTAGAAAAGGAATTTTGGTTCAACATTTCATCTGAAGAATTTTTTAGACAATTCATTTTCTCTGGAGGAGAAGCAAGAAGACTGCTTACAATTGCAACAATAGTTCTCGTCTTCCCAGTGCCTATACATAAGCATACATGCAATAAATGCTAAAATAAAATATCTGCCAAGTCAAAAGATAAGCTCAGGGTGGATCAAATACCTGGGGGACCCTGAATAAGAGATAATTCAACATTTTTCTTTGGTTTAGCCATTCCAATAGCAACACTGATTGCCTGAAGTTGACTGACATTAAATGATGACCTCAGAGTTCGCTGCAATGACTGGGACAATTTATTGAGATCTACTTCTTTAGATTCATTAAGACAAAATGAATCATTAACAGGATTTAAAATGAGCGGAAGTAAGGGGGTGCCTTTTACTGAGGACAATGCATGAAATTCTCGAATTTGTGGGGTAATGCTCATTATACGGCATGCATGCCATTTGCTTCGTTCAGTGAGATTCCTTCTAGCTTGATTTAAACGTGAAGAACCATTTTGAAAATAGAACCTGATAAGAAGAATGTTTAAACTTCTTCTATTGTCTTTCTCACGCCTTTCAACCTGCAAACACATTGACTGCTTTAGCATGATAGAGACTGGGTTGCCTGTTTTCAGGCTGCATTGAGGAGCAAAATGAGTAAATGACATTGGCGCAAGGTTAGCTTCTGGCATATTGGGGAGCCAGTGCAATTTTAGTGCATCAAAAAGGCAACCAAAATGCATAAAACATCAACTTGGTGATTAATTTATACTGTTGGCAGTCAGGCAGAATCAACTTTACAGTTTATGAATTCTACTTAGTTGTTCATATATAATGTAAAAGTAAATGTTCAATTCTCTCCCACATATCTTAAGACCTAAAATTAACACCGAAGCAAGACATGATTATTAGAAGTTTGGTTTCTGATAAAAGATTATTAAGAGTAAATTCAGATATTTCAATTCCAACTCAGGGAGTATTGACTATTTCAATCTTCAATCATGGTTTAGCAAAGAACCAGCAATCAATTATCATCAAAATGAACAACACAGCTTACCAATCAAGACTAAATAATTATTCATATATGGTAAGCTTCTAAACAAAAAATGATGTGCCAAAAAAGTGGAGCCATATGTCAATAATATTATAGAATTTGTGTAAGAAACACTAAGGCTATTCTTGTTTGAGTAGGGGGAAAATAAGGAGGGAGTAAAAACGGAATGGGATAGAGAGGTTTTGATTGTTCACTCACTTCCAACTCAGCTTTTTACAATAGGAGTGACCAAAATTTGTGGGGTGGACTGAAAGAGTTACACTCCACTCTCAACCTTTCTGCATTTTTGTTGTGCCAAGCAAGAATGAAGTGATTTTGCTTCCAAATTTTCAACCTTCCCATTTTCCACCTACTCAAACAAGCATACCCTAAAACAATTAATTGTATAACTTCATAAACCTTTGAGCAAATCCTTTAGATGATGGCAATGATACATAGATGACAGTATACCTTTCCAACCATGTGAACATCCTGAGAAGATTTTTGCGGAGGATCTTTTGTTAGCAAAAGAAGGTCATTTTCCGAAAAGCTCTTACATGCTGCAGAATCACCATCATCATGGACAAAACGAACAAGATGGAAATCATCGATTCTCTCCACTGAAATCACAGAAAGGCTTCCAAAATACATCTCCTCCCATGATGACATCTCAAGAAAAGAATTCTGTAGCTGTGCCTTAAACTCCTCCAAAACCAACGGCCGAAATATCTCCACATACTGTTCAGGTGATTGAAAATATACAGGAACTTCTTTTAATTTGCTAACAGTTCGGTTTTCATCTTTTCTTATAGATATCAATCCCACTGTTGCAAAATAATTTATTTCAAGAATAGGTTTATACCAATCATCCAACCTTGGTGGCTTGAATCGTTTCACTGTGTCCTCCAATTTATGGAGACAGCCAGATCTGTTTTCAAGAGGTGTTTTGAGTTGAATAACTTGTCTTCTAAAAACTGATGTAGGCTTTGGTACATGTAATGGGATACGTCCCACAGATTTCAATGCAGTCTCCAGTGGATCATCTTCAGCATCCCGAAAATCACTTGACATTTTATTACTAGTACTTGACACAATGTCACCAATTTTGGGAGCTAAACTGCTGCAAGTTTTATTCAAATTTATAGCACTGACAGCTTCATCAGAAAATTTTGTCGAATTTGCTCTATCCTTGGATTTTGAGTTTATATCTCTGCTACCACTGTCTAGGCCTTTTGAATCAATAAACGAAGTGACCACAGGTTTATCTCGTAAATTAACAGAGTCATGCTTCTGAGAAGAAAGGCTGAAAGCATTGGTAATAGCCTTTTTCTGGAAGGTCACCTCCATTTCCTTGGAAGTTTTCATGTAAGAAACATTCTGTTTTGCAGGGTCAGCAGCAGATATACTTTTACCAGCATCACAGGACATTATATTGCCATCAGACATGCGGTGGCCTGTCTCGCTATCAGATAAAATAACCTTCTTAGGAAAAACTTCTGGTTCCACTTCAACATCTGAAAGAATAATTACACTTTCAGTGTCTTTTTTGTCGGTCATCATTTTAGAGTCCACAATTTGTACACCTTTATCCTCCAAGGATAAAGAATGTACATCTGAAGTAAAATAGCTCTTCTCAAATGACAAGCTTTTAGATACAGATGATTTGGGCTTCATATTTGCCTCCTGCGAATTACAAGAACCTTCCCCAGATAGAGAAACAGACAGGTGTGACACTTGTTCTGTCAATTCTTCCAAAGGATAGGCTTCTAAATTGACAATGTAAAACATAAAAAAAACATTAATGATATAGCACTCACAGAATCAAGGGAAAAAAACTAATTTGAACATTATCACATGTAAGTACAAAAAAAAAAAAGAACTCACCACTTGAAATAAGATTTTCAATGGTTATGATTGTCGTCACAGAAGTTTTACCACAAAACCCTTTGAACAAATTCAGTAAATAAGTAACTGCTCGCTTCCAATAAACAATTACAACTTTAAGTGATGACTTTCCCCATTCCATGAGATCATGAAGCCATTGGAAATCGAATTTATTTTGTACTAGCATTGTGAAATTCCCAAGCTCTTTACCACCTAATGGGTGGAGTTTATCAACAAGAACAGGGAGAATCTCAAGCAACCGAACACAAGTCATCTGAAACAACAAGGAACTATAAAGGTGAAGAACTTCCTGCTTCTAATACCAATAAGGTGATCTGAAACAACAAAAGAACTGTAAAGGTAAAGAAGGTAAATTAAACCCAAATGTAATGAATCATACAGCTATATTTCAATTATTAGATATATTTTAAGCTCAATTCTGACAGCAGCAGCAGCAAAAATTGAAGCATCTTCTGGCAAATCATCAATGACAAACAATGTTCATTCATAAATTTTGGATGGTACATGTATAAATTTCATTACAGGTTGTATAAAGGATAATTTTGATGACAGCAAAGGAACCAAAGTATAGTATTTCCATACCATAAGATGATAGCAAGAGCACTATGCTAGATGTGTTTTTCAATAACCAAGTATTAAAAAAAGAACAACAGGAAGTAAATAACTGAAATAAAAAGAACAAGATAATACCTGGCAAAGATTGTAATCAATAAACTCCTTTCCTTTTACCAGGCACCTACAAACAATAGGCCATGCCATTTGAGATAGTAAGCAACAGAATTTTTCCTTTGTTTTTAACTCAACATCTGAAACATGTTTATCGCTATCCACAGGAAGAGAATCAAAAGCCGGCTGCTTCAAAAACCCGCCTTGGGAAGAGAACTTTGGGACTCTTAAGTCACTATGAGTATTTTCCAGCAACTCTGGAGCAGGTAGACCCCCATCTTTGAGTAATTTGCATAAAAGAAACCAAAAATGATGTAGAGTGTGAAACTTCAACAGAACAGAATCCAATTGGACCTAGCATGCAAACACAACGGCATTAGCAAAATTGTAGAAATAAAGAGAATCGGTCAAATGACTCTTAGACTAAAGTTATTTTACACCAATCATTATTTCATTTGCATTTAGAAGCATGTCCACTGTCCACAAAATTTAAAGATCAAATTCACCTAATATAATTGATCTAAAAGAACTTAGCACCTATAAAGAGAAGAGATTGGGTGCATCCTTTCACCTTGGTGTGGCTTCATGGTACTTTTTAATAGTTTTTTACGAATAGGGAGGCCAGAATTCTGTGGCTGTGTGTTGACTTTTGCAGTTCTCTGGTTTATTTGACTAGAGGGGAATTCCCACATCTTCAAGGCTGTATCTTTGCCCCCAAAAAATGCTACAAGAGTGTGTTATGGCTTCTCTCCATTACTCTAGTAATGGTGTTTTAAGGGAGTTTCCATTTCTAATATGCAGAGAGATGGGATAGCTTGGTTGCTTTTTTGAGCCATTTAGGCTCTTTGTTTTCTTTTAGTTTCCCTGTTTCAGAGTATCCTTATCCTCTCCCATAGTTGTACTTTTTCTCTCTTCTCTCTAATGAAATTTCTTCTTTTATATAAACACACCCACACAAACATACACGCGTGCACACACACACACACACAGAGTGAGAGAGAAAGGAAATAGATAAAAAAAAAGGGTGGGCACTGACCACATTACTATCAACAAAAATTTGCTGAAAATATTACCAGTTTCATAGCATGTTTGAGGCCCAAAAATGTCGCATGCAATGAGGGCTTGTACGAACAAAGAAACTTCAATCCACATGAAAGACCCCGGGTATCTGAAACTTGTTCCAACATAGACTTTCCAAATTGTCTAACATCCTGCATGCAAAAAACAAATTATGCATAATGTAGGCTGTATCCCACAAATAAGAAAAAGAACATGAACAGAATTCACCACTTTTCAACAAGGTTAATAGACATGATCTACAAGTTCTAAACAAATTTGGCATATTACATCATTTGGATCCAAAAGCGAAAGGATCAAGCTTTCACCCATTTGTGGTTCCCAAGTCCATTGTCTTCTAAGTTCTCCTTGTCCCATCTGAACTAAAAAATGTGCAGTTAACCTGAGGTTTAACTCCAAATTAATTAGTCAAGAGATTGAAAACCTACATTTATTTAACTCAAAACCACAAGATGCTTAAACTTTTATTTAACTTAACATAAATATAAAGTCAAGGTGGTGTTAGGAACCTGCTAAATGTTCTTATTAAAGGACACGACATAGTGAACACTTCAACTGAGTTTTTTGATTTGTTTCCATCTCCACCATCATCAGAACCAGTTGGAACCTTCCACCCAAATGAAGAAGAAATTTCTGCAGCATAAGACGAAAGGCAAGATCTGACTGGAAGCACCATTTCTGCACTATTCTCAAGTTCTACCATAGGAAAACGAGATCGTGCCCAGAAAACAGCCTTGGAAAATGATATTGGAAGGACTGATGGATTGATATCAACTAAAACATCAACCCATAACATTGGAATGCACATCCACTCTCGGCACTCCTGAGAGGTTATTCTACTCTGCACATTGAATTGACTCCAAGAACTACTATCCTTCTCTTCACCATCTGGAATAGTTGGTAGCCAAATATCGTTTTCATCATCCAACTCAATGACCTCATATGCCATGCTACTATCAGTTCTTGAAGTGGCGCAGCAATTCAGCACTGAATATATTAAAGCAGTAGCATCTGATACTATTATAGTCTGTATAAGGTCAAATGCAGGTTGCCTCAAGGAATTGTGAAGCGAGGAGTCCTTCAGAGATGACACGAGGGCAGGTCCCCTGTCCAACACAAATGCTGAGAAATGATCAGGTAACTACACCAATGAATAAAAGATTAGTCCAAGTATATCATAAACACATCCCTTTGTGGTTAAGCTCAGCCTTCTATTACATATGCAGCAGCAGTTTATTATTGAGTGCCCAGACAGTTCAGTATGTGCTTAACATCCATACAAAGAGGATATCCCAGCCCCAGCCTTACTTTTGTCGCAATGGAAATGCAGTATTAAAGATGGCCCATTATCATTATTGACCTCATCAAAATCACTTCTCTGTTTTCTCCCGTTTTTCCTGGCAATAACTAGAATGCAGAAACATGAATAAGCTTCAAGGGATGCGCTCCTAGGGAATGGATACAGTCTTATCGCGATACTATACAGATTAGGAAAGCTCTAGACAAAGACAATTGTTCACTTGCCCATCAAGTTTTCATATGCCTACAAAAAGCCTGTTATCTGTTAAAAAAGATCCAACTTATAGTTTCAGGAACAATGATTTCCTTGTGTCCTGGTAGATACCAGAGTTTCTATCCAGTGGATTCTAGGTTGTTTGCTAGAATGATTACCTAACCACTTCTTTTCTTATTCCTTCCGTGCTTCCATCCTACGTCAATTGGTATCAAAGGCATGGCAAGATGTAGGGCAGAATAGGATGAAATATGGCATATGCTTTAAGATTTGTCTAAAACAATACATGCTTTGAAGTAACAAGTAAGCCTATATGGAGAATCCAGAAGGCAATCATGATCCTTGCACATTCCAGAAGGTGATCTAGAGGATGAAATCATCGTACATTTGAATTCTCCTCCAATCTACGATGTCTACCACAATGAAATTGAAGAAGAAAATCAAGCTCAAATAAAGAAAAAATAATCTGTAGATCTCTAAGTGGAACCCACTTTACGTCTAAGAATTCAGCCAAGAAAAATTTTCCCCATTGACCAATCAAGAAATCATCCACCAAATTATTGGGATTCTAGAAAATTTTCATAAACATGCTTTTTGGGACCCATGAGTTTGCATCCTTTTCAGGATTAGAAAGTATTTATTTAATTGGGATAAGATCTGTTCTATTCAGATTTCATTCAACAATTGATTGATCAAGCTAGTACGTCAAAGATGCATGTGGAATGGAACCTAATTACTTAAATCTGTTGGGAGTAGGAACCCTCAATACAACACATTAATTCTATCCTCATTAATGGCTGTCCGTTGGAGATAGGAACCACCAATACAGCACCTACATCTTGGCTGTGCAGGTAGGTCCTACAAACCCAAGCTAACTAAACAAAGGCTAGAAATGGGCAGGGGAGGGACTTAGGGCAGTTGTTCCCCAACCACGTACTCTCCAAAGTTGTAGATTCAGGCCAATCTGACACCACAGTGCAGGCCCAGGCATTGCCAAACCCTAGAAACTGACTGTTTTCTGACTTTGCAAACTTTTGGAGTCCAATTTTTAAGTGATTTTCCAAATTTACCCTTTTAGGAAATTCTCAATATATTTAATAAAGAATTAAATAAGAAGATACTGCAGTCATCCTTCTATGTATTTCTCTTCCTTAATAAACTGTCATTTTATCATATATATATATATATATATAAAAGTTAAGATCCATTGACACAGGTACAAATCAAAATTAGTCTTCTCTTACACCAATGAATACCTTTGTATAGGATGAATACTTCACAAAAGCTACTGCTGGATTGAAAGTTTGCAACTTTGCATCATGCATATAATGCTCATAAAGGTTCTTAGGGGGTGTAAGGTTTGTTTTTTGTTTTCATTTTCAATTAATATGTTTTCAGTTTTAATTACAAAAATGGCACCTTATTTTCAATTTGTTTCTTGTTTTCAAAATTTTATGAAAGAAATGGTGAAAACAGCATAAAATTTTGAAAACAAGAAACAGATTGAAAATAAGGTGGCATTTTTGTAATTAAAACTGAAAACATATTAACTGAAAATGAAAACAAAAAACAAACCGTACACCCCCTTATTAATCCGAGACAGTCGTGAACACCATCAATATATCTTAACATCAGCATACAATATAGTTTTAAAAGAGAAGAAAAAAAAATATCAACTTTTTAGTCACATACCTCTAATTGTTAAATTTTCTAAAATTTGGCACGCAAGATCAACATGATGATTACTTGCAACTCAATGGTCAAATCAATCAATATCAACCTTATTTTCATTCCTGTTTTCAAAATTTTGTGAAGGAAATGGTGAAAGTGAAAACAAGGATTTCCTGTTTTCACCATTTCTTTCATAAAATTTTAAAAACAGGAAACAAATTGAAAATAAAGTGGCTGAAAACATATTAACTGAAAATGAAAACAGAAAACAAACCAAACACCCCCTTATTAATCCAAGACTGTCGTGAACACCATCAATATATCTTAACATTAGCATACAATATAGTTTTAAAAGAAAAGAAAATATCAACCTTTTAGTCACATACCTCTAATTGTTAAATTTTCTAAATTTGGCATGCAAGATCAACATGATGATTACTTGCAACTCAATGGTCAAATCAATCAATATCACTCAACTGTCAAATCACCTCAACAGTCAGATCAACATGATGTGCTACGTCAGTAAGTATTACACTAGTAACAACAGAACCTGAACATGTAAATAAAAATTCAATCAAAATCACTTTCTATAAAGAGTTATTAGTTCAACTCATAGTCAATTTCATTATCAGAGATAAGAATTCTTTTAGAGATTTACTGAATTATTTTCTAGGAAGTAAGACCTAGTTGGCTAACGCTTTAAGTTCTCTTTTCTTTTGTATTTTGCACATACTGGAATTTTATGTATCATCCCTAGCCACTATGTTCTGCCAAGGTTGGTTATCTATTTTTTAATCATCTTACGGTATAAGAAAACAAAAATTGTAGAGCTATTTACTTTTCCTCTAATGTTTTATCCATTTCACTCACTTTCTTAGGTCCAAATTTCTGCATAATTAAATTGAAGCTAAGAAAAACTTCATTTTTCTGCAAACTACAACTAGTCAATTAATAATTCTAACTTTGAAAAAAGAAAAACAAGGGAGAAACTAAGTACATACCACATATGTGCACACTCAAAAGGAGGGCATGGTGGATTCATCTTGTAACCTCGGTGCACAACAAGAAGCGCAATCTGAAAAGACAATCTTGAAATATATAGCAACTGAGATAAGCCAAAACAACTTTAGGTATCAACTACTAAAGCCAAATAGCCAATAATTAGCGACACATCACATATAGCCATCATGCAAAATCTAGAGGAGAATGTAAGAACCTGACAAGCCAATTTTCTTGTTAGAATGCTGAAGTTACTGCTCGCTGGCACTTGATGGAGGAGAAAATAGAGAAAATGCCTACGCTGTTTTTCATGCTCCCCATCTTGCAAAGCTTCAAGGGACTGGGCACATGGGTTCACACGTGTAAATAATGTCAACACAAGAACAGCCTCTCGTTCTTCCCAAAAAAATAAAATACAACAAACATCAGATCATTATGCATACATGCCTGAAGAAAAGGTTGGAAAAGACCAAAAATATCTTTATGGATTTTCTCATTGCGAGTATGGAAACATTGACCAAGTAGAGTGTTGCGCATTACACTTGGAGACAATGTGGACCTTAACCAAAGCTTGCAACCTAGAAGCAAGCCCAAAGAACCAAAGAAAATGTCAGCCAAACAAATATTTTAAAGAAAAAAGAAACTTGGAATTAGAAAGGGGCAGTACATACCAAGCATTTCGAAGAGTAGTCTCAAGCAAGTAACAGCATGTGAAAATTCAAGTGAATCACTACTAATATGATTGAGTACAATATCAAGAAAAAAGGGATAGCGTTCCAATATCCCTTCTTCGAAAGTTGGAGGATCCAAAAAGCCAAGCCTTCACAAAACATACAATACAAAGTACCATGAAAACACAAGCAATGAGAAGACTAGGCTAAAGATTGATATTATTAAACCACACTTCTTACAGTGATTTGATTCCAATCCATAAAGACACACGATCCAAATGGGCTCTTGATGTCGAAGTCTCCAAAGCCGATGGCAAAGCATCTGCCTCTAAACAACCAATAAATTTCCTAAGCAATGGCTGCAAAGGTTCCAAGTCTGTTGCTCTCCTACACAGACAAGAACATTGATGATCACCAAAAAACAAAAAGGCTTCTCAGCAGAAAACTAGATCTGAAAACAGTGATGAAGAAAACATAAGCAACAAGGTGCATTATCATCAATAGTAATTGTTAGAGATATAAACTCATTCATGTGTTTTCATCTAACAGCTTAAACTTTTGGGATAGTTGGTTCATGACGTGGTATCAGAGCCTCTATAACCAAATAATAAGGTATTCGATCCTTGCTGTTCCTAATTTTTACAATTAAGTTGAATTTCAACACAAGGTGGGCCTGTGCATTGTCCACCATTCAACCCCAAAGGGCTCTTGCGTGAGGGGACTATAAAATCATTCATGTGCTTTCACCTAACAGCTTAAGCTTTTGGGATAATTGGTTCATGACAATAATATATCAAACTGTATCCTATCACATCTTAACATAAACTCTGACTTCATGTCTTTAACATTTTTTTGATAAAAAAAGGCCCTTGTTTTAAGTTAACATATTATTATATAAAATTTGCTTTCTGAAAACCCTACTTCAATGGGGTATCATCAACATAAATACCAAATCACAATTAGTGAATCTGAAGACCTTTCGTGCCAACTGCCAACCAACAATAAGTACCTCAGTTTTCCCATTGATTCTGCTAAGCGATATCCAACAGAACGAACACTTCGCTTGCAAAAAAGTAATGCGTACACTCCCTGGAAGAAAATTTCACCTTGTAAGAAATCTAAGACAGTGAATCTGCAAGCAGAAATACACTGCAAGTGAAAAAAAAAAAAAATACCGGAAACTGTTGATGCCCAGACAAAGCCAATTCATGCTTATTATCAATAGCTTCAACAAACAATTCAAACTCAGTGAATAGAGGTTGACAATCTAAGAGGACTGGGAACATCAATACCTGTGTCAAAAGGTGGGAAGAGGAAAAAGAGTTGATAAATTCTGAACTCCAATTTAGAAAATACATACACAAACAAAAGAAAATGATAGTAAGATATAAATAAGAGCATTTACAACAACATGAAGAGGAATATTTATTTTAGCATCAAATAAAATTCAAAATTCCCAGTCTAACAATATTCAGTCTGCACTTCTCCATGAACTTTTTCAAGTCAACCAGCCAACATATCAACAAATATAGCTGCATTACTTATTCTTTTAAAACTAAGAAAATCTTCAGCTTTATGAAAATACAAGACAGGGAACTGCTATAGCCTTCTAACAGGCCCAACAAAGGAGCAACATTGCTCACTCAACAATGTATAAGACTAAACAAAACATAAGCAATTACATAGGATTCGCAACAAACAATCTGAACCTAATGTTATGATTTTGCAGCTGTTGTAAATATCAAGAAATGTGAAGGGAAATCAATCAGTAGCAAAAATTTCAATATGAAAAAAGATAAATAATAATATACCAAGCAAAACAGAAAACAATTTGGATATCCAAACTCAGTCAAACAATACAGTCAACATATTTATTGTACTTGTTCAGAAGCAACAAAAATCTTTACTTAGAAAGAGGAGCCTTATCAGAGGATGCAATTCCAATAAATAGAATGTAAGATTTTATCAACTATACAGGCTCAGAACTAGGGGAAGAGGAAAGCAACAGAAGACGCACCTCATACAAAACATTAACAACTTCAGCATTATCACAAGCAGGATCATATTCTTCCCCTGCTATTTTTGCATTGATATCTCTCAGGTGTAATGTCACCCTCTCATAATCAAGCTTTTGCAAGACATCAAGAAGAGGACCAATAGAGCTAGACTCATACTCCATATTATACATGTCTTGTGCTTGATGGTGTTGAGAAATGCATTGAAGGCAGTGCCGCATTTCATCTGAGATTCTCTTCCATAAATGCCTAAGAGGTGAATCTTGACGCTCGTCTTTGAAGTAATTGTAGAAAGTCTCCAAAAGGGGCCCCATTATATCCCAAAAGCCACACCAAATATGACTTTCAGTAGGCAAACAAATTAGGAAATTATATGCATCTGCAAACCTGACATATATAAAATAAATTTGTGTATTATGGAAACTCTGCCAAGGATCGTAACATATGAAACGACAAAGCAACATTGCCCACAATTACTCAATAAGAAGACAATTTCATTTCTTCATGCAGAAAGAAACAATAGTAGAACCCCAATGATCACTTATTCATGAGGCACTCACAAGTAGGGCTAGTTATTATATTACATAATCAATTTTTTTTACTTATTCTTTAATCAAAGCTAACCTCACTGTGTTTTATGATTTATCCGCTGCTTATTCTGGGTGGGAGGGAATTTGTGTATATGAAGAAAATAGGGTAAACGTCTAATCAAGTATTATTACACCAAACCTACTTTCAACAACTAGTCAAAATAATTCCATTCAAAAAAGAACAATAAGTTTTCAGAAATCAAAACATCTGTAAACTGTAAGCATAGCTTGTCATTCAGTAGTGAGACAGAAAATATAAAAAAAACATATGTTCAAAATTAAATAAAACAGAACAGTGAAACCTAATATCGACGTTGCAACTCTTCTCAATGAGTGGTATAATGAAAACAAATAGCAATTAATTGATTGTAACTTCGATTATTTCTCGTGCGTAAGCGATAACCGGATTCAAAGGAGATGAAAACAAAAAAGGGAAATTGGTGATAACCATTGTTCTTTGTGGAGATGGAGACGACGACGTTTCGACGGATCAACATTATCGTCGTCGTCGTCGTTCTCTTCTTCCTCGATGCCTCTCCAGCGGTCCAGCAGCTCCCGTCTAGTCGCAAGTTTGCTCCCCATTGCCATTGCCATCGCCATCGCCACTCGTAGGGTTTAGAGTTCAGATTTTGAATTGGTTTCTGTGACCTTCAACCTTTCAAGAATAGGAAAAATAGTGGGACATAATAATCTTAAATATAATAATAGGATCAGTCCACTTCTTCCCACTCTGCAATCATCAGATTGATAATGGTTAAGAATTATGTTACCCTGATTATCTAGTAAAAATCTGGAGCTAATAATTGTGAAAATGCACTACCTCAATGGAGGGTGCCCTTAAAATTACCTTTAATGTATGTTTAGAACAGTTTTTCTATTAAAAATATATTTTTTTTATTTTTTAAAATTTTAATTATAAATTACTTTAATTATAAAATAAATTAATTTAAATATTCATTAAATTTTGTTAAGATAAGTTAATTAAAAGATATTTTATTATAAAAAAATTTAAGATATTTAATTTTTATTTTTATTTTCCGTTGACGTGTTTTTATTATTATTATAAAAATATTATTTTATTTTTATTATATATTCTATTTGTAAAATTTTATAAAAAATAATTTTTTTTATTTTTATCATTTTTATAAAAACATATCAACTTATTTTTTATAATAAAATATATAATAAAAATAAAATAATATTTTTATAATTATAAATAAAAACATATCAATTAAAAATAAAATAAAAAAAATCAAATAAATATTATCATGTTTGTCTTTAAGATAAGAATTATTGTAATTCTTATCTTTTTTATATGATACTGATACTCTTAAAGAGTTGTTAAATAATTATTAATATTTGATAACTTATTAAATATATCAATTTCTTTATAGAACGGTAACAATTCCCTTTTAAGACTTCTTAATTTATTATCCTTTGAACATGTATCTAAAATATATAAGATGATAGTTTATTCATAATATAATTTAATTTTGATCAAATGTGTAAAAGTTTTATATTTTTCACTCAATTATTATACATTGTCACGTTATATAAAAGGTTTAACTAGGATAATAATTATATAAAAAGTTAATTTTTTTAATAATTTATTAATATATAATTCAGTAATAATGTAATTGATAATAGATTAAAATTATTTTTTATATATTGATTAATTATGTTATTAATTATTGGTATAAAATTTTATTTAAAATTTTTATAAAAGTGTAATATTGTGATTAAATGTTATTGGTTTAAATTCATATTTAAATTTTGACTTAATTATAATTTTGATCATTTTATTTTAATAAAATGAATGATTTAACTTCATATTTTAAAAATAAAATATTTAATTCTTTTTTTTATAAAATAAACAGTTTTAATTCTTTTGCATATCTTTAAAAATTTGAGAAAAATTCTAACATAATATTAAAAAATTATCTTTTATTTTAAATAAATATTTTAAATACTTTTAACATATACATGACTTTGTAAATACTAAAATTAACTTTAATAATAAGATTTTTTTATTAATCTTATTTTTATTAAAGATAATTTTAGTATTTATGAATTATTTACATGTCACGTACATTTAAAATAACATATTTAAAAATAAAAATTATTTTTTATTATTACATCAATATTCTTATTAGCTTTTTAAACGCATATTGGTGAAAGAAATAAAATTACTGATTTTTTTAAAATAAAAAGATTAAATAATTTATTTTTAAAATAAAATGACCAAATTATTTATTTTCCTAAAATAAAAAAAAATTATAATTAAACCTGAAATTTTAAATAGCGTGATTGAACAATAGGACAGGGATTTGGATTTTCATCTCTTAGATCTACAAAGAGAGTAGGAGTAATATAAAGCTTACTTGGGAGTCAAGGTCAAGATGGGAATGAATGAAAACCTACTCGAACTCGCCCTGTTGTCAAATCTATACAAAAAGCAAAAGTAAACTTGAGTATCACATTCCTTCACTAATAACAGTCACCACAAAAGTTGATTTGAAAAACCAAATTAAGACTATTATGATAATGTCAGGCGTCAAGATGGTACAAGAACGCATAGAGGCTCACCAGCTGATAGCGGCTGCCAGCAAACTCCAAACCCGAAGGCTTCTTACTGCACTTTTGAGATTGGAAAATGAACACAAACACAACACCTCACTCACCGTTAGAGAGAGTGCATTAGACACTTGAAATGGCATTTTAGTGCCATAATGCAATGCATCAGACATGGATTTTTTAGTGAGATTACATTATAAAAAATAATTATATATTATCTTAAATAATTTTTTAATAATTCTCTTAATTAATAAATAAAAAATATTAAATATATTTTAAAATTTTAAGATAATAAATAGTTTTACTTTTTTATTTTATACTTATTTTATTAGATATTAAGATGATTATTAAAGTTAAAACTCATTGTAAATTTCAACGCCCATCTTGCAATCGCTGAAATCAATTCTGCTCTCCCAACCCATTCAACAAACAAAAGGCTACAGCTGCATTTTGGAGTCAGAATCTTCGTAGAAAATCAACTAGAGAAGGTAAAAGGTCCCCATTTTAGAGCATGCAAACAGACTCACTTCATGATAACATCCTCATTGACAAAAATAATTCATATTTTACAGTGTCAGGATGTTATCATTCGCAGTCAAACTTGTGATTTAATTGGTAAGGCCAAGAGCCTTGATGCGCCGCACCCTAGGGTCAAACCTGTGGTTTAATTGGTAAGGCCGAGAACCTTGATGCCCCGCACCATAGGATCGAATCCCGAATAAGGACGATCCCAACCCCCCACCTCCATGACAAAAAAAAATGTTTTCATTCATGATGATAACGTCCTCCAGACCACGTCAAAAAAATAAAAAAAAATCCTCCAGACGCTCATGCCTCATTTAAAAAAAAATTTTTTTACCAATGTCTCAAATCTTCTGCAGCACCAGTATATTAATGTCATAAGAAAGTTTTTCACATATCTTCTTTTTTTTTTTCCTCATCAAATTTTGCACAAATCTGATATACCACAGAGCAAGATTGCCTTAGATTTCTTGCTGTTTATCTCGGTATCTTATCAATTTCAGACGGAAAAGAAGAGCAACTACAAGTAACATTGAATCGAATCAAAGAACTTACGAGAATAATCCTTAACAAATATGTTATAGCAGGAGTTATACAAAACAACCTGGAAAACTCAATTTTGACACAACAATGATACATTTCATATTAAGATAACACAGAAAACCCTTCCTACCTTCTCGTGTTCAGAATTCTGCCCTAGACAGACAAGCAGCTGCAGGGCATGATATTGGAAGCATGTCAGGCGTCTTAAAAACCAGCAATTGTATGGGCGACAATTACCATTCCTTACAGAAAGAACTAACGATGATGCTTTTCTGCAGCTATATTAGCAAGGGAAGAGGATGGGACATGGATCCCTCTCTAACCTACTACTTGATAAATCCAGTTTTTTCATCTTTTCTTCACACCAAAACAGCTGTTCCTTAGTTATCCTCATCATTCTCAGAACCCTTGATATGATTTTGATGTCGATCAGGCCAAGCAATAGCTGAATGTCCTCAAGCTTTTGGGGCCAAGAATTCTTTTTCCAACCTTTCTTCTTTCTACGCAGTTCCTTCATTTTCACCACTTTCTGCATTTAAAAGATAATAGTGCAAAACTTACATTTTTTTTAATCACATAATGAAAGGCACTTAGGGCAAAAGAATAAATTAGCTCGACTGCCAGTATCATGTTTGGCTGCAGAAAAGTAATTTCCACCTATATGTCTCAATCCTATTTCATCAAAAAACAATGTATTGCACTTAAAGATCAGTAAAAGCTCCCATATCATTAATTATAACCAATAATTTAGAAGCTGTTATCATTTTAGCATAAGAACAAGCATGAGAACCAAGTGAAGTCTTCCTAACAGGAATTTTGAAGAGCCATTTGTAAGAAACCAAGAATGCACTGCCAACTTTTAGTAACTGCTAAGCTTTAAAGCTTACAATTGGGAGGACTGGTGCCAAGCTCAAATTCTCATCTATTCACTTCAAAGATTGATTATTATATGATATAAAATTGTAAACTAGGATTACAAGGTTAAGGATCTGAATTTACCTTCTCAAGAGTGGATTGAATCTGTTGCAGAGGAGTTGCAAGCTGGTTCTGATTTCCAAACAGGTTAATAGCGCTGGATGACTTTTTCTTGTCCCTTTTCAGGAACAGGCAGAACGTAAGGATGGAGCTTTCAATTATCTTGATAAGATCAGGAGCAAGAACTCTCATGTCTGAATCATCTTCTGTTGACTTGTGATCTGAACCTAAATAGATTCACAAAGTTAAGCACTTAGTCATACAAATGCAAGCATCAGAGACATAAATGCAGAATTAAATTCAGTGACAAATAAAACTGATTTTTTTTTGGATTACTTCTAACTTCAGCTATATCCATGACAGCCCAATTGAATGCAAATGATTAACAGAAAATTCACCTTGTATATTAGGAACCTGAAGCAGTTTAGGCAAACTATTCCTTGTGCGAGCATAAATTTCAGCTCTGAGGCCCTGCTCAAAAGGTTCATTCTCAATAAACCTTTGTAATAGAACCTGGAACTGTTGAAACTGCTGTGCACTGTAGTTGTAACAGGTAGGATTTTCGATTTGCCAAGGTATCTTCTGACTCATTTGAGTGTATTGACAGTGAAGTGCCTCCCAAGTCAAGCATATTTGACCAACATATGCTGTTTCAATATCCTGGTAGGGATCATTTTCAGGCTGTTTGAAGATGTTCGGTTTCATCATCATCAGGTTCTTCAAATCTTTTCAAGGAAAGACCACGAAGGTGGGATGCCAGCTTCTTTGATGCAGATCTTGGAGATGGAGTTGAAGGGTACTGGGAGCCTGACCCAGTGAGGATGCAGCATATGTCAAAATACAACAAATAATATCTTTTTTATGACAAGGAACAACTTTTTTAAAAGCTTAGCCTATTAGATGTAGGCACATAAATAGTTTTATGTCTCTAACATGTCCCCTTACACAAGAGCCCTTTGGGTTTGGAGTGTGGACAACACACTTGCATTTCGTGACCATTTTGTCATAGAAGCTCTGATACCATGTCAAAGACCAACTTTTTTAAAAACTTAAGCTATTAATTGTAGGCACATGAATGCTTTTATATGTCTAACAAATTCAATATAACTAGTTCTTCAGTTTCATCCAAGAATGGCCAGACAAAGGACACCTTTTCATTATATAAGATTTAATCAGGCATGTTAAACTGTGGGACAAAATTCCCTCAACTTGATACTATCAGAATCTGGCACACTATTTGAGTTTGAGGTTTATGTTTGCATTGGGATGATGTAACATGACTCCCATAACTCTGATGAAGTAATAACCAAACTGAATCCAAGCAGATTGCTTGTCCAAGTTTACAAAATGCCAACACGGAACTCGTGTAGCAGGAATGATAATTAAAACATTCATGTAAATCAAACTCCAATTAATAAAATACCATAATGCTTACAAGATCTTTCCTTTGGATCAATACTTCCTTTTCCCTAAAAAAATAATAAGTGTAATATTTTTTCAGGCATCCATTATTGTTCCAATCACATGTCATGCAGCAATAGTCCACAGAGAAATGGTACCCTACACCTAAATGAACCCAAGGCCAAAACCTAACTAAACCTTCCTAACCAATAACCATTACTGTATCTGCACATAAAGCATAAAAAGATGGGAAAATGAAACATGATTTTATCATTGCCATACAACTAATAATAATAATAATCTACCTTTGCCAACTTCATTAAGTTGCTGTGTGCTCATCCGATCAAAGAATAGCATTCTTTCACAGTACTTTTCAAACACAGCATCAAAGCCACGCCACCATTGCTGACCTTCTGCTTCCACATCCCTCCATTCTTGGGAGCGTGTTTCTCCCTCTTCCTCTTCTTCTCCTTCTTCTTCTTCCTCCTCCTCCTCTGGGCATGAATCTTCTTCGGGAATCAAGACCATGAAACTGTTTCTTCTCAGTTCTTTCAGCCTCCTCTTTACCTCATTTGTAATAAAATCTTCGTCGTCATCCTCAGCTTCAGCGGCAGGATCTGCATTTGCTGCTTTAGACTGATCAATACCACCACTGTCAGGCTTCCATTCCTTCTCAGGCTCACACACTTCCCTGTCGGGTAAATCCTTTTCTCCCTTTGATTTGGGAGATTTTCTGAACTTCTTGATTTTCAAAAAATCCATGTTTCACAACCTTTTCTTAAAAATAAAACAAACTTTTTCTACGCCCAATCTTGTAAATATTTCAGATCAAAGCCTACAATCACATCAAAACAGAGAGAGAGAGCGTAAGTAATACTAAATAGACTAAATGTTAGTGTAGCATGAACAACTTCGTTTTGCTTTTCATGCTGAGCAATTTTGCTGGAAAAGATTTCTATCTCTTAGCAAAGGGATTGGATTTAACAACAAAGCCCTGGGAAATTTATGCGGGAGCCGTGAAAAGAAAGGATTCTTCGACTTGTTTTAAAGCCAAAAATCTGAGGAACCCTGAGCCCTTAGATTCCGTGCCTTGTCCAACTTCCCCCAGACAAGAATTTATTGATCTAATGGCCAAGCAAGTATATATCATCGTGGAAATGCTACTCCTTTCAAATCATATAGAATGTGGAGATTCAAGTACAACTAGTGCCCATCCAGAAACAAGAGAAAGAGGGGGGGGGGGGGGAAGTAATTTCTGTAAAAAATTTCTCAAAAAAGCCCACAATGTACTCTCCTCCGAAACCCCTAAATAGAAAGGTGATGAAATGAAAGTAATTTCATCTAAACCCTTTCAAAAAATGCCAAGAGGAGAATGGATTCTTTTACCTTTGGCATAAAACTGGGACAGCATTTACAGAGATCAGAACCATCGATAAGACACCTCTCTCTGTCTCACAATGCTTGCTTGCAGATTCTTCCTACATTGAGTGCTCAAAGCCACTGCATTTAGCAAAGCAGAAAGCCAGAAACCACCAAGAAGTGGATCTTTTTCGAACACAGAAGCATCACAGACAGTGATGAAACACTCTCAACAACTCGCTGATTTCTTTTTAATCAATACCAATTCAAAGAGAAAATGCGCAAAGATTGAGCGGCAGGGGAGTAAATAGACGAAAAAGATAAAAGATCCCCTCACCCCCCCACCGAAAAAAAATATCCTAAAGGATCAAAATTTCCATGCACGGCAGAAATGAAATGCAAAAAACCCAATTGCTAAAGATGGGCAGCACCGAAATCACCACCTAGCAGTGGGTAGCTTGGAGTAAATTAGGCAAGAAGACCATTCTACTCCACCAACCTAACGACTAAGGAAACTTGATAGGATGAATAGAGAATGTGACATATCAGAAAAACCCAGCAAAGCTGAAGATTTTGCAAAGAGAAACCCTAGAGTCTAGAGAAAGAAGAGTGCAGTGCGGTGTTGGAAACCAGAAAAAATGCAATAAATGTGACAGCAAGCACGGTGATTGCTTTGTTTTGTTGCATATTAAATTTTGCAATAAAAAGAAACAGTTCGTATTTATATACGTTAAAAGTGTAATTAGTGCCTGAGGGAATAAATAAAAACAAATTTGCATAGATGTGTTGGATTTTTCCCGTGATGGAAGAGAGAGAGAGAGAGGATCAGGAACAGTAGCAGACACAGACAGACAGTGACATCGTAGAGAGAGAGAATATTGTCAGAAAGCCGCGCAAAAGTGGGTTTTGATTTGGGTTTCTTAAGTTAAGACTTAGAACACCGAAATCGTGTTTTTGACCTCCATCAAACTACATTATGACACTCTGCTCCACCCACACCCATGCCAAAAAAACCAAAATAAAATTCCGTAACCCGGGTCTTTCGGGTGAGAGCCGAGTATCCTAACCTACGAGACTACAACGGAGGCTTGCACTTCTTCATATCTTTGATTAAAAAGACAAAATGATAGTCCTCTCACGTCCATGTCTAACATAACCTACTTAAAATAATGACAAGTAATTGGATGCTCTAACAGAGACAAAATGATTGGTGAAGTAGCGCATGGAAGAAAACACGGATGATATTGCTCTTACAATTTAAATTGATGAATCACACTTTACATTTGGAGGTCGTAAGGTAACACTCACCAATCAACATAATCATCTTGGTGCGAGAATGGGTAACAAAATTAAATATTTCGGTTTGAGCTCCTCTTCCAAGTTATCAACAATTATAATGTAGGGAGAGGTTACATCTTTGCAGACAATTAAGTAAGCAAAGTGTCTGCTCATTTTCCTCCAAATCCTCAAGAACAGTAAGCCAAATCCAAGAACCAAGTTCATGGGCTGTGTCGATCTCTTGACTCGCGAGTTGCGACAAGCAATGTGAACTGATGATCTGCTAAACAAAAAGCGGGTATCACTCCACCAGCAACAAAAGATCAGCTAAATGACATGATGAGCCTGGTGTGTGTGTCATAACCTGCTGTTTTGGCCTTCAATCAATTAAGCAAGGTTATCAAAGTTTCCTTTTAATTAAACAGGTCCCCCAAAACAAAAGGAATTCAATGACAGACAGCCATTCAAGAAAACAGTTGAAGACATGGCAGAATATATATAATCAACATTCTTGATTCTTGGCTATATGATCAATACTCAACCATAAAAATTTAGTTTGTTTTAAATGAATGCAGAAGAAGCAGAGGCCTTGATCCCCGCATAAACAATATATATCAATGAAGAGAAAGCAATGCTGGCACAAGAGAACTCTTTTATGTCTTTCAAAATGTGGAATACATAATGAGTTTCATGAACAAATCAATTGTCCTTCAGCCAAAAGTTGAGCTACGACATTACCCGCAAATCCACTCCCCCCACAAAAAAAAGACAGGATAAAACTAAAGCAGAGGCCACACCAATTACGGTTCCATGCCGGATTCCACAATGAGGCGGCTAATAGAAAGTTCGAGCTGTTCTTTCTAAAACAGATAAGTATGGCCAACAATGTCGCCTCTCTCCGCAGCAAAGATGTGTTTATTATAACAACGATCATATTTCCATTCCTTAATTTTATATTTTTGTATATGTATCTTTTATGATAAAAAGAAAAACAGAAAAAAGAAAACAATAAAAAAGTTAATTTTTTATTTTTTATTATTATTTAAAATAAGAGATTTTTTCGATACTCTTCTTATTTGTAAGGATATCAGTATCCTTTTTACATGTTAAAATTTGATAGATTGATTTAATTTTTTTTTACATGTTTATTTATTTATCTAGTATACAATATGTATATTTATTAATATTTTTTATTCTATATTCTAAATTTATTTTATTTACAAAATAGCCTAAATTCCCAATTAAATGAATTGTTTTTATGAAAAGAGTAATGTTACACAAGTAGAAAAAATAATTAAATTTTTTTACAGAATTTAATTTTAATTAAAAAAATTATTAAATAAAATTAAATATAGAATTACTACACTATTTAATAATTAATAAACATATTAAATTATTCTGTCAAAAATTTTTATATGAAAATTTTGGTTATACAATATTTTTCTCGTGAAAAAAGGAAGCCAAATGTCATCAATCTTTCCAAACAACAACTCAAAACTCGACAATGAGCATCGGCGGTGACCAAAACTGGTTGGAGATTTCATTTACTAAGAATACTTTTTTTATTTTGTTTGCTTTCAATTCAATTCTGACAAGATGAAAAATTGTTATTTAGATTTATTTTTAAATAATAAAATTTGTGTGTATAAAATTATAAATATTAATAAAAATATTTAATTTCTCAAATCAACGGATTACAGATTATTATTAAAAAATTAAATAAAAATAAATTAATAATATTATATTATATCAATAAGATATCAATACTCATTTTTTAAGGTGGGATACAGTAAAAATCTACTTAAAATAGATATTAAAAAAAGTATACAGCTGGAAAGCTTACCCGTAAAGGATCTCTAATGTAAGTAGTTATGCCCATTTGATTCAGGCAAAAGATATCACAAAAAGTTATGCTCAGTTTGACTTAGCAATTTCCGGGATAATTAAATTTCCCAGTTTGACCGTTGCACCAAAAATGGGGAGTTAAGGAGAGAGACAGATAGATAATGATTGCGAAGAAGATATCACTATTATTGTCCCAAAGGTGCAGAATCAAGGCATCATTCTGGTGGGGGAGTGTTTCACATAAGTTTGTTTGGCCATGTTGTGAAATCAAGAAAAGCAACTTTTCAGTTAAAAGAACACTTAAAACATTTTTTATGATGTTTAGCCAAAGTATAAGAGTGCTTTGAAATGACAAAAGAAGTAGAAAAAAGTGCTATTAAAGAGCTTCTTCCACAGGTAATTTCACAGACCGTGGTTGATGGCCTTACGCAGAAGGGCCTCACGTCCAGGGAATGGGTTGCCAATGCCATTCTGCCCCATCTCACCATCTTTACCACCATCATCATCCATATTCGTATTCTTCTTCTTCTTGTGATCAGCTACGTCTCTGTCACCATCGAATTCGAATTCATTCACAGAGCTCTTTTCCTTCATTCCCGACCACCACACTGTCTGAGTTTGAGGTTGAGCTTCTGCTTCTCTCCTCAATCTCATCGTCTTCTGCCTCTCTCTTCTCTCCATCCTCCTCGTCCTCGCTTCAGTTCCGCCTTGATCTGACACTGATAGAACCTCAACCTCAAAGCCACACTCTTTGTGTTTGGGTTGGGTCTCCGTGGCAGTGCTTGTCTCAAGTCTTGGAATTCTACCACCTTTAGAGGTCCCCAGAAGCTCAAAGTTGACTTTGCTCCACCCAAGCTTGTCTTGGTTATCCCAACCAAACCTCTCACTTATCTCCATCAGCTCAGAAACTGCTGTGGTTCTTGAAGAAGACAGAGACTTGTAGTTTAATTGATTGCCATTCAGCAGCTTCTGAGCGAACTCCCACTCGATGCGGTCTCTGTAGATTGGGTCTCGAAGGACTTGGTCTGCAAGCTTTGCCCACTCCTCAAAGTCGCGTGCGCGTAAATTCTTAGAGATCCATTTGAGGTAGCTGGAAGGAAGGGTTCCTAGCATCTTGCCTTTGTATTTTCCAAAGTCTATTACTCTGTCTCGGGCTGGAACTGTGATTTTAATCTCAATTTGTTTCCATGTTTTGCGTCTCGAGTGGTAGCACGTGACTGAGACTGGCAAGAATCCCAGACACGAATGATTTTGATTTATCAGAGGACTCGAAAACACCCTAGTACTTGCTTGAAAGAGATTCATGGGCATGGAGGAGACGAAGATGAAGATGCCGATGCCGATGATGGAGGAAGAGTACAAGCAGGTGCCGCGATGAGCTTTGAAAAACAAAATACCTCTCCTCTCAGTCCTCTCTCTAGCATACGATTCCCTTTCAACCAAGCTGTAATTGGTGAAAAGATATCAACTTTATGGAGCCCGCACGGCCACAAAATCATTCCAATTTCCAGCCCTAGCAATAAAATAAAATAAATAAACAAGTTCTTTTTTTTTTGGGTAGGAAAATAAAAACAAACAAGTTGTGAAAATAAGAGGGGACTTACACGTCTACAACAAGACACGAAAGCTAGCCACAGTTGAGCAAATTTGAGTTGATCAGAGTTTTTTTGTGTTTCCCTTATCCACGATTAGCAGTTGATGTTGTGTTGGTGATTTCATTTGATGTGCTTGTTACAAGTTGCATCCGTTAATTTTGCGCGGATTTGGTGAGGTGCGGTGGAGCTCCGCATTGTTGTTGTTTGTTCTTGTTTATCGTCATCGAGTTGTCCAGTCCAGATGTCAGCTTGTTGGCAGACTTTGACGAGCAACGCTCTTTCAATTTCCCAGCGCACTTGCCAGTCCCAACCGTTGTTTCACCACTCCCTCTCTTACCCCTACTCTTCACAAACACATGCTAGTAGCCTCCTCAGGCTTCCTTCTTCTGCTTCTTGTTCACGGTCACGGACAGCGCTCCAGGAAATGTCTGTTGGAGAACCCTCCTCAGAGTCACAACCCAAAGCCCGGTCTCCCACACAACAGTTGCCACAGGAAGAGAGCACGATCAACTTCACAAGCCAGCAGCAGAAAAGTGACAAAGACCAACAACAAGACAGCGATGAGCAAGATAATGAAGAAGTGGGAATTTCTAAAATACTAGTTCCCAGACAGAAACACATCCCTGTTTCCAAGTCCCAGCTCCTAGACGCCATCGTCTCCATCATGTTTAAGTCTGACGACCAAGATGATGTCCATCACTTCCGCCTTCTCACCTCGTAAGAATCAGATTAGTCTGAATTGAATTGTTTTCCTCACTACTCTACTCTACAAAGTAACCAATTGTTTTTAGATGCACTCATGGTTATTCTCAACTTGAAATGCAAGTTCTCTGTCAATGTCATCCATGAAAATGCAATTCATCAGATCATTCTCCTTCAATCCCTTAAAAATATCTGTCCAATTCAATTTGTAATTTATGTAATTCCATTTGTGATGGGGAGAGGCAGATGACAAAATGCTGGAGGTGACGAGCTAGGTGGCATTCAAATTTTAGGAGAAAATGGTAGAACTATAATCACATATCAAATAGTAGGGCTCTTGTATGCGGTTTGGATCAAATCAAACAACTAATAGTAATAATTCTCTTAATTTAATATCTTTTATTACTCGAGTGAAATGAAGTTTCTGTACTTCATGTCAACGATCATCTTGTTGCTGAAATATTTTTTATCTTCTCTGTCTCTATTTTCACATTATATGCATATTTTACCACAACAGATGCTTAGATTCTGTACTTCATGCTGAGCACAAAAGCATCTTAGAGGAGATGCGTTCCGATTATCACCTTACCAATTTAGTGGAAACTGAGGAGGACTCAATTGTACAGAATTCAGCTGACTCAGAGACACAACTTGTGGCAAATGGGAAGCAGTCAAACTTGGCTAGCGATGACATCCTTGGAATTGAGGACAGGAAGGTCTATGAGGATATGCAGGTTCAACTGGAAAAGCCGTTGCTTTCCAGCCATGGTTTGGACTTGAGGAGTCTTTTACGTTCTCTGGACACAAATAGCAAGAAAGATTCTGATAGGGGGTCCAGGTTTGTCACAAACAGACACCATTATGCTTCTTTCTAATTAATATGGAGCAAGCATTGCAGTTGATAATGATATAATTTAATTTACGCTCTCTGGACAAAAATAGCAAGACTCTGGTAGGGGGTTCCGGTGAATAACTTAAATTTACAGATATCATCATCATCGTTAATATGATTCCTCTTCTTCTTAGGGACCAAATTACAATCAATTCAAAATTAGGAGGATCACAAGCTGGAAAAGAATCAATATTAGAGGAATTAACCCTTTAGTTCTTCAAGTTTCTCAAAGAACTCATTTTCATCTCTCTAGTCTTAAACTCTTAATTTTTTAATTTGGATCCTTCTAATTTCAATTAGGCACCAATGGATCCTTTTTTTTTTTTTGGAGCCTTCCCTTGAAAGAAGGATTCAATTGCATTGGCAGACCAAATCAGAAAATTCAAAATCAGAAGAACAAAATTGAACGTGAGAAGACTAGCAGTGGGTTTTACCTTTTTTCTTTTTCTATAATGAACTAATTGGAGGAGGCAATCTGAAGGCCCGGGTAGATTAAATGGAAGCTAATATGGATGCTTATGCTCAAAACAAAAAGGAGATGTACATTAATTTGAATATTGTTCTTTTCATTTTCTCATTCTTTCTTATTTGTAGTTCTGTTTTCCATATTGTTCAAAATAATGCTGATTGACTTATTATTCCAAATTTGTTGGCAGAGTTACTGTTGCTACTCGTTTCCAGCATGCTTTCATGCAACTCCTTTCTGATGCACAATTTGAAGAACTATCAGCTGGGGATCTGATATTAACGTCTGCATTGAACACAGACTACCTCCTTACCTTGCCAATATATGTTGATTGGAAGAGAGCATACGAGTCTAATGCCATAATATTTAGGCAATTCCATGTATATTATATCTGCATGTTTGTAGTTTCATATTAAATTTTAAATCAAGTTTTAGAAATCAATCTTGAATCCTTGATATGCATATATCATTTTAGCTTTGAAAATTAATAATTGCAATATTACTATGACCTGCTAGAAATTTTTGAATGATGGCTTCGATTTCAACGCTTCAAACAAATAAGTGGATTTCCTTCTGTGTGATTGCTTGCTGTTTAGTGAAATAATATAGTTTGTTAGTTGCATCTTTTTCTGGTGCATAATTACATATTTTTCTGGTACATAGTTACATCTTTTTTTGGTACTAAGTTACATCTTTTTCTCTTTAGGATTTTGACTCGAGCAGTGGTTTATCAACGTGCTTAATACCTGTTACTATAATGGGATTTGTTGTTTCTTTTTCTGTGGTTGTTGCTGAGTGGATACTACCTTTGTTTATATTGACCTGATATCTGTCTTTAGTGGTCAGATAAAGTTTTTAGGGTAACCTTCTAGATGAAAGTAGTTTACAGCTCTTTAGGTGGAAGTGGGTTTAAGTGATGTGAAATCTATAATTTAGCATATTTCTTCTATTTATCTAAGGGTAATGTATCCTCTTTTTCTATTGTAGGCGGGGATATGCAACTGAGAAGCAGAAGGGCCTATTACTTGTTGAAAAACTGGATTATTTACAGTCTCAGCTTCTACAAAGAATCTTCTTTGTTATATCAAAACCACTAGGGAAACTTGGCACCTGGATAAGTGAGGTCATTATTTTGCGGTAGTTCTGTCATTTAGCTTTTCTGCCATCAGGGTAGGTAGATATATAATCAAGCCATTTTTCAGGCATGAAAAAAGAGAAAATTCTTTACACACATTTCGTGCATAAATATATCTTCATATATCGCATCAATATTTCATAAGATGCATCAAATATGGCTTAAATGCTTCCATTGCCAGTAATTTTCTATTGACATTCAAATGACAATTTTCAAGAGAAAATATAACCTGGATTATGGAGTTATCGCAGGACAATCCACTGCTGAAGTTGTCTTTATATTCATTCACTCAATGGAAATATTGTAGACACATAATCTTTCATCTCTTTATATATAGAATATTGTTGGATCGAGCGCTTACCACTAGGCCGAAAGCTATAGCTATTAGTCAGGGCTGAACTCTTTCTACTCAAACCCATTAGCAAGCACCATAGTTCAATTTGACTCCGACCCTACTTGGGACTTGCCAAGGCAGGACGCTGGCCCACTCCACCAACAAATATGATACAAGGGAATTTGAGCGTAGAAAGCACTGATACTTCAAAATATTTGCCGTACCCATGTTGGATACATATACCAGTACCAGAAATCATATCAAATACTTCTCAGACACCATCACATACTAATAACCTTCCTTCTATAATTTTTTTGTTTTTATTTTTGAATTTTTGTGGCAATACGTGTGAGATATCATAAGAATTTGATAAATTTTAGTATTCTATTGTGTCTGCCATGACTAATACTTAAATTAAAAAAAAAATATCTCTACTTTTCTCCCTCAATCTTGGAATAACCCAACTATTGTTTTTTTATTTATGATGTCTCATAATGGTTTTATATTTTCTTTATGTTTTATGAGATGATATATATGCTGTTGTACCCATATCCTACATTTTTAGAAAATGTCGTATCTTTGTGTTGTACCAGGGTCATATCTGATACCCATACCCTGGTACCTACATCTGTGCATCATAGATTTGAACTGGATTAAAGCATTATTTGAATATGCTGACATGTAAGGCATGTATGATAATATGGAGATCACCTATGTTCATTCAAGCAGACTAGGCACAGTGGAAATACTTTTACACTTGAAGTACTCCATTTTAGCATCTATTGACTTTTGGTTTGATAAAATGTTTGAGCTATAGTTAGACTGAAGAATTTTGATTGTGGAAGAGTATGCTGCGAGAACTGAGAGGAAATTGTTTTCCTTTTAATTCTGTTCTTTACTACATGCTTGATGCTTCACATCTAACATTTGACTATTTTAATGTTCAAAGTTTGTAACACAAATATTATAGGGAGAATTAGGATTTAGGAAATCCTGACAAACACATTTCCAATTAAGGAACAAATTAGCCAAGTTTTGGAAAGATTGGTTTTGGTTAATCAAGTTGATTTATAATTAACCATCAACCACTCTTTCTGACTTTTAATAATTGTTCTTAAATTGGAAAATATGGTCACCAGGATTTCCTGAATCGTAATTTTCTCCAATTATATTGGGCATAACTTTCTAAGAACTTTGTACATAATTGATATTCTAGCTTTCTCCTTGTGGTTGTTTCATTCCTCATATTGATCAGGAATTCTTGCATCTTCAAGGTTAACTTCTACCTGTTTTTTTTACGAGAGCCATAAATAGTTCTCTCTCTATCTCTTTCCATTACTTGCAAGAAACAGAAATATTTTGATATGGTTTATCTGTAATTTGTGTTTGGTCAACTTAGCCTCAAGAGTCAATGCATCTAGAAGAGTATGGCTTATGAATTATGATTACTCTAATATGTATCTGGTTTGGTACTTCCAAGCTTAGGAGTAATGCATGATATCTTGTTATGTCTAACTAGTCAAATGTAGAAATCCATAGATTATTTTGACTTATTTATGATAATGTTCTCAAAATTAGTTTTCAAATTTTAATACTTGAAATTTCAGGTATAACATGTTTTATTCTCTTCTTCTTGGACAGCTTTATAGAACCACCAGTCAGAAATATGAAGTACAAAGTTGGACAGAAAGATTGAGGCTTTGGCTAAAGGAACTGTCAGTATTTCAGAAATCATTACTGTATAATGAGCAAGCTTCAGATGAGCAACTAGGCGTACACCAACTATCAAATGGAGAACTACCTATTTGGCTGGCAGCTCAGAGGGCAGTAGCTCGATATGAAGGGATTTTGTCACCAGTTGGTCCCCGTGAAAGGCTCTTGAGGAGATTACTTTCTTGGGTTGGACTTATTCCCCCCACACCAGAAACAACTTTTGAGGTTGATAATGATAGTATCGCTCCTGAGCCTTACCTAAGGTTTGCTCCATATAATATTTCTTTTATTACTTTCTGTTAGCTCTGCTAGATGCTCCTCTTAATCATAAAGGATCAAAACAATCCATGTTTTCCATGAAATCAGCTTTGAACTAATATTGCTGACTGCAGTCTACAAGATAGGTTTGTACCTGGTTTCATTCCTACTAGATGCTATTAATACTTTCAAGCTATGAAGCATGAACTTGAGATATGAAACAATGCAGCAACAGTAACATAGCAAAATCTTAAATATAAGGGCACAATGCAGCATAGACATAAATAATTTTAATTTGTATACCAAATAAATAAATAAGTATGTAAAGTACTATTTTTATCACTTTGAAAACACCAAGAAGTATATGAAGATATAACTAAAATATGTCTGGTATTTGCCCAATTAGTAACCTTTTTTTCGAGCAAAAAAGTTCTTTTTTCCACAAGGATAAAAAAAAAAGCATTTGTAGAGAAGCTAAAAATTTTAGATTCTAAAAAATAGCCAAAAAATGTTCTGAAAGAATTTTTTTTTCCTTTCCCAACAAGGCCTTTCTTCGTACCAGAAACACTTTTGGGTTCTTGCAAAGAATGCTCATCCTAAAATGAAAGATTGTCTAGAAAATATCTAACAAATCTCAAATATTCAAATTTAATATATGTTGTTCCTAAAAGTACTATTCACAAGTGTCGGAGTGTCGATAAAAGTGTCAAGTGTCTGTCTGATCCATGTTGGAGACAGACATGGCTCATTTCTTGAACTGTTGCTGCTTCATAGCTTCCAGGTAAACTCAAACTATCTTAACATAAATTGCTCAAGCTTTATTTACATCAAAGGCTAATTACTTTCTTGTTTATGTTCCCACTTTATTATAATTCTTCATTTTAATGTTTTACTGGGTACATAAAACTGAAGCCTTGGATAGATCAAATGCACTTGGAGTGATTAAATATCTGCAAAAAACAGAAATGTGTCTTGATTTCATATTCATGACATGAGCTGCTGTGCTTTTTAAATGTTTAGTTTGCTAGTTTTAGGGGTAATTTAGTTGAACCTTCATCTTTTGACATGAGAAATCAATAGAATTCTCCATCCAGGCCTACTTTTTTATCAAGGATATCACTAAGTGATATATGGAGACCTGCAACAAGGAAATACTGCAGAAATGATCCTTGGAAAATATTGAAAACTTCCATTTCCATACTTTTCTCACAGTCAGTTCTGAAGGTATTCCCCATTATTTATAATTCCTTTTTTCAAGTTGCTGCAGAAATATGTATTTAGGATAGCTATTCTGACACTACCTTTATGCATTATTTGAAGATGTGCCTTGTGTTTGTGACCTTCATTTGTACATCGGATTTCTTTCCTTTTGCGGCATTTTGCTCAAAGGGTTGAAATGACCTCCATGCATCTATTTATTACTTGTCAATATACTAGCATCATCATTTTCCTAATGATTGATATAGCTTCTTTTTTTTCTCTTCCTTTTTGGAACTAATTTTGTGTTTGCATTTATCTTCATTTTTTTTCAGTTTGATACTTGTATGTAATTTTGGAGGGTTTAAGAATGGTGCATTATGGAATCGTGCAACTCCCTCTTATATCATATACACTTACTGCGCCATTTTTCCGTACTTTTAACATTTCACAAGCTAAAATATTCTATCTTTTTGAGTAAAACCTATTTTCAGCCCCTTAAAGATGTACCATTTATGAAGTTTGTCCTTTAAAGATTAATTTTATCGATTCAATCCTTCAAGTTTCAAGTCACTCACAAATTTCATCCTTTTGTTCCTTTTAATTTTATCAATTTTGTCCCTCAAAAGGATGGAATTGTTGTGAATTTGAAGTTTGAGGGATTAAATCGATAAAATTAATTTCTAAGAGATGAAATTGATAAATTACGTATTTTTCAGGGATTAAAAATATGTTTTACTCTATTTTTTTTCCTTAATCATCAATTTCAGATTGAGTGTTTTAGTTATAAGAAACAACAGATATTGGCTTATGTTCCTTGTTGTAATAGTTAATGGAGCTCTTTACTGGTAATGATGTTTCGTTTCTTAGTTATAATGACATAATTGTGCTGGACAAATTGATCCAAATCTGATATGTCCCTAAAATAGGAGCCAGCATTTGAAGAATTAATTTTACTTTATACCAAGGAAGTTGGTGAAACAGATACTAAAGATAAAGCTGAGGTTCCATTATTGCAGTTAAAGATCTATGAGAGAATTCCAATTCCAGATTTACCGGTAATATTTTTACCACTACAAGGACTATCAGTTGTCTCATATTCACTTACAATAAGTCTTCAGATGAGAAGACTCTTCTCAGTGTTGTTCCTGCTGTAATTTTACCTTTTTCAAATGTATTAATTCTTGATATTCAATTTATTTGCAGGTAATTTTTCCTCACAAGAAGTTATCATTCCGCATCATAGACACAGTACGGAATCTGCTAAAACTCTTGCTACTTGTTTTAGATTGTCTAATATTAAACTCATTTGAAGTTGTATTCTTTGTGTGTAGTGGTATTTCTATGTACTTATTCTATATTAATTATAAATGATACAATTAGAGCTTTAAATTTTCCCAGAACAAACATTAATTAATCAGAGCCTGGCCCAATTTGACAAGCCAACAAGTGTCTGAGTAATTCAATCTTTGTTTAATAAAGAAGAATAATAAATATGCTAAGCTCAACTTTTATATGAATGGAAGTTAAAGATCATTGATTTCTCTTTCATTGAGACTAGTACACCTGATACATATACCTGCCATGCTTTCCTGTGATAAATTTAATAAGAATATAATGATGAGAATGAGATATTTTTAGTATATTATAAAGTTATCCTTACCCTTATTTGTTTGGCCTTTTGACTGCTGACTGTGAACTTACAGGTGCGCTTAGATGTTGCTACAATTTTGGGACTTCTGGCATACTTCATCAACTACAAATTTGAGGATGTCTTATCGTCCCCGTACGTATTATGATAAGAGTAATGCTACACAGGAAAAAAAAATTGTCAGATTTCAACCAGAATTTATCTAGATTTAAGGTTTGTTATTGGATAAGACAAAGTGATAAGGACCATTCATCCATCCAAGAGTCAATAACAATATCAACTCATTATGGCTTCTATTTTGTCAAATTTATTTTGGATATCTAGCATTTTCCTTATGATAATATTCCTTAATTTTTTGCAGCATTTCTCTACAAATGGATTTTAATTATGGTTCTAATTTCATCATAGTTAGGCTCAACTATCTCTGATGTTAGAAAGGCACTGCTTTCTTTGACACAGTGGGTTGCTCCCTGTAATCTTGTATATTTTTTGCTTCTTATCAAGCAATGGGACAAAAAAAATATTATCTAGCATGGTAGTTTTCTTCTTTAGGCAAATGTGTTGAGCTGAGCATGACATTAACTATTATTCTCCTATATACTCTTATTTTTAAATTGATTGATATCACTTATTGGATCTTTTTGTGATTTATTTTGGCACTTAAAAAAGTATAGAAGAAAATGTTGTTTAGTGTATTCATTAAATGGCTTTGGATATTTTGATTTCAATTTTCCAAATTATGAAGTAAGTTGAGCATGCAGAACTAATAAACATGTCTGCAGTATTAGGCTGGTTAAATCATTAGATGCAAAATGAATTGACCCCGGCAATATGCGGGGAGATTACACCCAAAGAAATAGAGCCTTATATTTTATGATATACCTAACCACACTATGCCACATGAGGATTTAATAAAATGAACATTTTCTTCATGGTCTAGAAGGAAACACCTCATTTCTACCTTCTGTCAGTAATGTCTCGTACTTGGAAGTTACATCTTTTGAGAAGCTGTTGAAGGGCTTGTTAACAATATTTTACTTTGATTTTTATGTCAGATCAGCAATATTACTTGATGTAGTTGCCATAAGTGCTCTAATAATATATGGAAGCCGTGTGGTTCTAGGCTACAAACAGACATGGGATCGGTATCAGGTAAACATAATATTTTCTTGTGCTATCGAAGATTATTATGCTAGAAGATTATCAAAATATAGTTCTCTCTGCTGCATTCCATGTAAAGGCAAATATCTGAATTGTGAAGAATGTTCTATTGCAGCTATTAGTCAACAAGACACTTTATGAAAAAACATTAGCAAGTGGCTTTGGCTCAGTGCATTTTCTTCTAGATGCTTCCGAACAGCAGCAAGTGAGAAACTCCTTCTCTCGTGCTCTGTGCAGAATCAATCATTTGACTAAATAGTGCTTAAGTTTTTTGGTTGTCTTCATAAACTTACTTGAACTACTAACACTAAAGAAAGTTTTCCAAGAGGCCCACATTTTCTACAATTGTTTTCCATTATATCATGTTGCACAGACAGAGCCAATAAAATTTTTACCTTTTTATAGCAAAAATATCATTTCCCAAATCTGATTTAGAAGATTTACTTCCCCTATTCTTTATTTGAATGGTTTTGTTTTATGATTTTAAGGTATAATCTATTTTCGAATAATTGAATCATATAAATGTTTCTTGCAACGATTGACCTTGAAAAAGACTTGTTGAAAGTATTTTTGGAATCATGTGATCAAGTTGGGGTTAGATGGTGAATTTGCTAAATGTCTATTCAGATCATGATACACTTCCTTAGTTGAAGTGATATAATTTTAGTAAATATCAATTATGGACTGGTTTGATGTGGTTTATGTTATGAAATCAAATGTCTGAACAGAAGCCCCCGGTCAAAGTAGTAGACCTGATACGATTATGCACAATATTTTTCTTGTTAAACGGGGGACTGATATGAAAAATATAGTATTTGTTTTCTTTCCAACCTCATTGTTATTATGTTTTCTGGCCTTTATTAACTTCTATCTGCTGAAACTTTACTTATGCAGTACAAGGAAGCTATTTTGGCTTATGCCATCCTGCTCAAAGCAGAGAAGGGTCAGGTTTGTTCCTCCTAATTAAGTTATGCATACTTTGAGTCTCATGCTTATGAGCTTCTTCCCATATATTTAGCTTTGTTTGCTTTGAATGACTTGAATTTTAATTAACTGCATAGGCCAAGTTTCATTAATGGCCCCCCAAAAAATTTGGGGAAAAAAAATCATGGGATACATTGTATATTCCTCTCTACTTGATGCAACTGCGCTCCAGTTTTTTTTTCTGATTATTCTTTCTGATTTTGACTCTTTTTTTTTTTACAATTTTGAATATTGTTTTATATTGCTCACAACTGTTCTTATCCATGGAATAAAGCTAAGGAGCCCAGGGCCTATCCGGATACAGAAAGGTGGAGCGGGACGCACCCCGCCTATTGTCTTATGGCTTATGCAGGCACAGAACTGGGCTCTTTAGCAGGGCTCTTGTCCATTATACAAATCAATGACTATTTTTATGGTACGGCACACCATTGAGAAAATGGTGTTCCGATAGGTCGCTTACAGCATTACTTTAAAAATTTTCAAACTTTTGTTGTTTTGATATAAATTCTTGTAGATTGTGTTAGAAGTATGTATCTTTGACTCCTATCTTCAAGTGCAAAATATTTTAAGTTAGCTTTTTTGTGAAAGAAGGAAAAACTATTCACGATGTTATACCAGGCCTTCTTGTCCAGAAAGGTAAGAAATCAGGTTTTCATGCCAAGTGTGGTAAAGTTTAGAAAGGCGTTTGGCTAATATTAAATATCTGAAAGCATTTTAATTGAAACATAAATCATGAGAAAAATACAAATGCTGAGCCTTAGCAAATTACATATATCAACTAGAACATTTCTTGACTGCAGGTCACGTCTCGAGAAAGTGTTGGAGAGAAATGTGAGAGATTCATGTATGAAGTGTTTAAAGTAAAGGTAATACAAGAAAGGGGGGGGGGGGGGGGTTCTCTTCTGTGTAGTTAATGCTGGAGTTTGTTACATGATAGTCCTGACTATAAGCATTCTTTGACAATTTGAAATGGGCAGGTTGAAATGCCAATTGACAAGGCACTCAATACATTATTAAGGCTGAACCTAGCGACTGAAACTTGTATTGATGGAAGGCATGGATTTCTGGCTATGCCCTGTCCTAAGGCTTATGAGGCCCTTAAAGAACGATGGAATAGTTTGCTTAGTTGAAATGTACAATGTGCACCTTCCCCTGTGTAAACGGCCGTTACCCCAATAAAGGCACTGTATATAGTATATAATTCCTCCCTTCATGGCATCCGGTAATAGTTATGTAGATATATGAGACTATAGGCATTATTCATGCAATCACAGGTGGGGATATTGGAATATTATCTTGTGCAGCATGTATTGATACCATGTAAAATAAGTAAGCAGGTAACATAACAGTTGCACTGTAATGACCTTCTTCTATAAGGAGAATTCCTTATGTGCACAGCACAAGCCTGACCAATTTCTTGCTCTCCATGTTGCTAATTCCATAAACGACGGCTTATTGGGTGCAGCAAGTAGTACGGGTGGTTTAACTACTCTTCTATGCTCATCAGTAGAGAGGTTGGGCTCTCATAAACACAAAATCTCCTCCTCCATCAACATTACTACCCAAAACCATATCATCATCCAGATAGGAAAGGTTATATAGTCCTCTTACTGATTCCCTACAACTCAAAAGCTCCACATAGGTATTTGCCAAAAAATAAATGAATGTTTTTTAACACAGTAGCCATGATATACCTTCCTAGAAATGGGGCATAGCTTCTGTTGGAAAGTCATGCAGTGATGGAAAATGTATTAAAGCAGTCCATCATGAAGTGATGTCAAAAACTTACCGATCAGGTAATTAGGGCATTGTCCTTAATTTTGTTGGCTTGTAATTCAGCTTTATCTAATTTTATGTGAATGGTCTTATCTGTAATTTTTGGAACAGTTTCTTTGGGCATATTCCTCTATCTCCTATGCTGTGGAAATACGTAGAAATATTTTGTAGTATAGCAAAGAGATTCACTTTTAAGTGTAATTATAAGGATATTTAAAAAAAATATTATTAAGGGCTTTTCAAAAAAGTCTTTTTTTATGAGTGTTTGATGGCAGCTAGCTAGTTAATAGCTTGTAAATACTTCATGTACGAGTTGTTAGTTTTGTTAGTTACTGGAACTGTTAGATGATAAGAGTTGTTGAACCTGCAGCTATAAGTAGCTGAAGTGTACAGAGAATGATCCCTTTGGAAAGTAACAAGAGTAAGGAGATCCATGGGATCTATTTGGTTAGAGGTTCTATTGTACCTCCAAATTGTGCAGAAGTATTATTGTGTTTTGGTTGCTGAAGCAGGTTTCTAACAGTGTTTTTAAAAGATTTTTTTATAAAAAGTAAAAGTTATTTTATGTTTAAATGCAGTATTTAATAAATACTTTTTATATATTTAAACTTTTTTTAATGTTTTAAAAAGAGCTTTTTATTAAAGTACAAAAGTATTTAGTGCTTTAATTTTTTTTAAAGAATTCACCTAAACATACTAAATTTAAAAAAAAATTCTAAAGAAGTCCTTTTTTTTAATCAAGAAAAACATATTCAAATGAACACTAAATATTACTTATTAAAATTGACTTTATAAGACTAATTATTTTTCACTCATTGTAAATATTAAGTATTACTTATTAATAAATTTTTCCACTCATTGAAAGGTAAAAAATTGGCTTTTCTTGATATCAATTTACAGTGTACAAATTTATAACAACACCTGATTAGTTAAAATCACACTTGCACTCCGAAACGTGATTCTTCCCATAGGCCTGAGATAGGCTTCACATAAAAAATCACTTCGAGACCCAGTTATCCATGTTTAGGTAGAAGGCAATCCAAATCTGAAAAAAAGCTATGCCTGGGCTTTGCAGGGGACTCTGGCTGGTCTCTTACTGTCATATTTTGGTTTCGTTTGGTTTAAAGGATCAATGTTGTTTATGGGCATGCTTGTGGCTGTCCAATCACGGTTTTCCTAGTTTAATAATAATAGAGATTTCTTTGAAAACAAAATTACTCCGTACATGTAGACAGCGCTCTGAAGACACAAAAGAGCTCGAAACTTGAAAGAATAATAATTTGGTACATAATTTGGTCAACATAAGCAAGATTGAAGCCAGTGTGACTCCATAAACTTAGAACAAGCCTAAGGCGGGTTTTCTGTCCATCTTCCCAGGATAGTAAGTGTAACAGAAACATGAAATACAACTCACTTCCACAACTTCCGCAATGACATGTTTTTCTCAGTTTCCTTTTTCATCACCTTGGCCACAGCCATTTCAAAATCCTCCTGCGTCACATGTACCCTCCTCTCCCTCAAAGCAAACATTCCAGCTTCCGTGCACACTGCCTGCAAAAAGACACAAAAAAGTACAGTATCAGTCAGATTAGGACACACTTAAAATAACTGTATTGATTTAACATGACAACATCAGCATTATTTCAGACTACAACGCATTAGTATGAATTCTTAAAATTGATCACTATTCTTAGTTAGTGTTACCATTACAACTTCTTTCAGACTCAATTCTGGCCTAAACCTTCTATGTTACTATTGTAGGATTTGCTGATAATAAGATACCATAATGGATTCTCTTATCAAGTCTTAATAAAATCTCCTCACTCTTTCATGCAAGTCTGTGCATCTTATGTCATATGTTACAACATCCCAGCCAGGCCTCTTAATCTTATTTTCACATAACACTATCCTAACTGCAACACAACAGTTTTATATTTGCTACTATCTTTCCTTGTGTTACTAGGTCCATCTGAACACCATCTCTGCCATACTAATTTTGTAGTGTTTGTCTTGGTAGCTCAAGATTCTGCATTGATAACACTTGTCGAATGCACCACTAGCTTTCAATGTTCACTTTGATAATACAGAAATCCTAGTGCAGACTCCATTTGATCAAGCCATTCCTAATATTCAACGGTATATATGCTCAACCTTGCCATTGATCTATACGCCACAAATATATAAAGTGTTTATCCCTAGGCATTTCCTGCCTCTCAACCACAAGTCCCTGCTGCTTCTTTCTTTTTCATTTTTGCCTTTGTCCCTGGTGCTCTCTTGGAGCTTACATTTTAATTTAGTCTCAACTCTCAAATTATCTGAATCCCCCAGCTTGTGAGCAATAAATTATATTTCTAGCTGCAAAACCACTTAATTTGACTCATCACTTGAGATAATATCTTGAGCAGAATACAGCATTTTAGACATGTTAGACATGTGCAGTGCTTGTTCTGAATCGGTTCCTCACTATTCTTGCATTGTTCTGATGCTGTTTTTTTATGGAATACATTATTTGGCCTTTTTGGTGAATGCTGGGTTTGCCCTGGATCTTTGGACCAATTTTTGGTGATTAGTTTTGGTGGTTTTGATAGAAGTAAAGAGATAACTAGATCTTTATGGCAATGTGCAATCTCTGCTACTATTTGGTGCATTTTGATTGGAGACAGCATAATGCTCGTATTTTTAAGGAGGTTTCTTTGGCTCAGCAGATGATTTAGGACAAGATTAGGCGTTTAGCTTTTATTTGGTGTAAAGCTCACGGTTTTTTGCTGGGAGTTTCCCTAACAAATATGCAGAGGGATTGGGCAGCTTTGCTCCATTAATGTTTTCTATTTTTTTTTTTTTGCTGTTTTTTCTTCTTCTTTTTTTGGTTATTGAGGATCTCTTATTCTCCATTTTCTTGTAATTTTCCTCTCTTCGTCTTAATGTATTTCTTCTTTTATCAAAGAAAAAAATACAGCATCTTGGTGTTAGTTACTACCTCCCAATCATTACATTGTAAAATTTCTCCCACGCTTCTTTCACCCAACACTGTCGTATGCATGGTCATGCTTGGCATGGAATAAAAAACAAATTGTATACATGACAATGAAGGCAACCATTATTTCAATAAGTGCAACCACAGAGTAATAATTTACAAAACCAAAGGAGTTAAGCAATCAATTGCACCACAAACTGCTTCAACAGGGACAAGTTCAAGAGGATTGGAGAGCATCTAGAAAAACCAAACATGCAATGCAAAAAGTGAAAAATACCTTGAGCTCAGCACCGGATGCTCCGTTCATCTTTTCTGCAATCTTCTTCAAATCAATGCCACGCATTAAATTCATTCTTCTTGAATGGATTTTCAAAATATCCAGCCGAGACTGCGTAGAATTGAAAAACACGGTCATTTTCAGGAATGATTATTACTGTAAGCTAGGAATGCAGAAAGTGCACCTTTCCCAGTATAAGCACATCAAAAGGGTATCATGAAGGCATTGATACATACCTCTTCATTAGGGTTTGGAAATTCTATCTTCCTGTCAATTCGCCCAGGTCTAAGGAGAGCTTGATCCAGGATATCAATCCGATTTGTGGCCATTAAAACCTACAAATTGCAGGCTTCTCTTCAGAACTTCCTCAGAAAATTGGGAACTTATAACTCAAATGCGTCAGATAGAATGAATAACATGTATATCTGCTATAGATTCCTATTTATGCAGTATAGACACCGTGCTAGCTTTAGAATTCTCCTAAGTACACTATAAAACCATTATGATTTATAAAGCAATAAGTATTACCTTGATCTTATTTTGAAGCTTCAAAACCATCCAACTGATTGAGAAGCTCCAGCATAGTGCGCTGCACCTCACTATCACCATTGCCACTTCCAGATTCCATCCGTGCAGATCCAATACTGTCAATTTCGTCCATGAAGATAATTGATGGAGCATGCTCCCTGTGAAAAATAGTGTTCCATCATAAGAGAGTCATCAGACAGCATATTCCATTTGTTTAGATTATCTGACTACAAAACATTAAATCACATACTGCAATCACAAATGCTAAACATCTTTTTTTTGTGGGAAGTAAAATTTTCCTTTTGCTGTTCTTAAGTACCACTTAGTGGAAAACAGGCTTTATATTCACAACACATTTCAATCATATATAATATACATCTAAATCCAATTTTGACAACAAAAATCTCAGAAACTACAGAAAGGAATTGGCCCTAAAGTTGAGTTATGCCCTCTCTTAGAACTATTTTCTACCCACAAAGTCAAGGAGCCAAGAATTTTATTTTTTTTATCATTATCTTTTGGGGTAGGGCAACAGATGAATGAGTTTATGAAGCTGAGAAAAGAAGATAAACCTGGCCATAACAAAAAAAGTTCTCTGACCATTCTAGAACCTTCTCCGATGTATTTCTGAACCAATTCAGAACCAGACACCCTGATGAATGTACAATCAGTATGATGTGCCACTGCCCTAGCCAACAATGTTTTTCCTGTACCAGGTGGCCCATAGAGTAGGACACCCTGTGATATGGGAAAGGCGGAGTCAAAACAAGAGAACCAACAAGTGTGCAAGCAAGCATTAAGTATGGAATTTTGTTGCTGATGGAAGGACAGAAAAAAAGTGACATAACTTCAGAAAGAGATACTACCTTCGGTTGAGCTATTCCAAGACTTTCAAACAGTTCAGGATGTTTAATTGGTAGCTCAATGACCTGTAAATTTGATCACATACATGAGGCGAAGGAACAATCATGTTGGTTACATAATATATAATGCTAGCTTATAATGAACTTTAAATGCCGAGATTCAAAGAATGTCAGGGAATGTACCTCCTTTATTTCTTTTATTTGCTGGTCTAAACCACCAATCATGTCATATGTTGAATTGGGAACTTTTTCAACTTTCATCAGGTTGACCAATGGATCAACTTTGCTTGGCAGAATTAAATGAAGAACATAGCTGTCATTACGGAGGGCAACTCTAGTTGATGGAGTTATCTTTGTAATGTCAATATTTTTATCAACATCAACGACATATTTTCCTTCTGGATGTACCTGAAAAAAATAAAAGGAAAAAGTCAGTACTTCTGCTAGGTTTCCATCCTGCTTTATCAATTTCATGCTCACTAGTCATCAGATAAAATAAAGAATGAAATATAGCCTGAAACATCATTACTTTGGGGTGTCTTCTTTGTATAAAAGATCATATAAATCATCCATCAGTCCAAACTCCAAACACACAGCATTCAACACTCCTTGAGGACAGAAAAGGTGGGTAGGCAAGCAAGATGGAAAATGCATAATTCCAACAAGAGAATAAAGCTTAAAAGTGATTTATCAACAATGAATAACGAATTGAAAGAAAAGAAATAATTCTGTCAAGTAAGTGACAAAGAAGAAAGCTTCAATTCATGATCCCTAATAACATAAATTAGAATCAGAATGCAGCATGAGCTGACCTTGACTAAAACTTTGTTCTTCCCCATAACTTTGACAACCTCACCAACATATGATCCAGGCTCCTGGAGAAGCTGCAGTTCTTCTCGGAGCATCCTCACTGTCCAAATTGGCATAGTTAAGAATGTCATTGGTGAAGCCAAAAAAAAATAAAAAATCAACAACAACAACAACACCACCGCGTCAGAAGACGGTAGTGCCGAAGTGCAAACAAGAAGAGCCAAAAAAAAAAATATATCTGACAAGCATAACCATGTAGACTTGTGTATTTGTAATTGGACGGTGGGCGTTAGTAAATTGAATTTAGAAGTACCATAAACAATTGGTTAATAGGCATAGGAATTAAAAATGAATCTAGCGACGGTTAGGGCTAGGGTTAGCGAAGAGAAAATTTTGAAAAAAAAAAAAACGGACCCCTGGAGTTAAGCTCGTTTCGCTGAGCCTCAAGACGGCTGAGGTTATGGGTCTTCTGGCGGAGAAAGAGCTGATGTTCGTGGATGTGGAGATAATAGTACTGGCGCAGACCCTCGCCCTGCTTGGTGGGCTTGGCGGCCTCGGCATGATTGAATTCCACTCCCACAATAGCCATTGATTATGCCTTGTGTTGGATTTGCGATTGCAAGATCGATTCAAGAATCAAGATTCAGGAGCAAGGTCGGTGACGGTGACCGAAACCTGAAACTGGTTCTTCTTCTATCTTCCTATCAATTTATCATTCATGCCTTGCGGAGAGAAACAACCTCGACCCATAGCGTATTTGGGCCGCCTCCATTTACTATTGTTTTGGGCCCGTCACAGTCACTGTCAGTCCCCGTGTCCATGTGCCGCCCTTTCCTTTTTCTCATATCTTGTGAAGTTCGTAAATAATATTATAATATTATAATAAGTATACTAAAAAAAAGAGTAAATAATAATAATAATAATAAAATAATATAAAAATATATGTGTGATTTCATAGCATAAATAAATTTATACTTACTCTGCATTTTTCATGTGTAAATTTCTTTTTTTGGAGATTCATTGTCGCCAACTTATAGCTAACTAAGTAGATCTTTAAAAAAAAAAATCGTTTGAATTAAGTCTTGTTAATATTTTTAAGATTTTAGACAAGACTCAATAACTTTGAAATAACATATTATTATTATTATTATTAAAGAATAAAATATTGACTTAAATAAAATTATTGTTCTTGTCTTCTTTTAAGTATAAGGTGTTGGTAAAATTAAAAGTGATTATGATATTCAAGGTAATAATAGAATTATTAGTGATTTGAGTAATGTCAACCATAATAGTGATAATAATATTGGTAACAATAATAAAAAATTGAGTAATGTCAACTATAATAGTAATAATAATATTGGTAACAATAATAAAATGATAGAATGATGGGAGAATGTGTAAAATGATGGTTATAGTTATGATAGTATAAAATTATATTATTAAAAGTGATAATAGTAAAATTAATAATAATGACGAGACGATAGAATATAAGAGTATAATCATAATGATTATATATAACTTATTAATTTTGTTGAAAATATAGAAATGATTTTTATATTAACCCATACAAAATAAAATAAAAGAAAGTAGATAATAATAAGAATGGGACAACTATTATTAGCACTCTTAATTGTTCATTTATACTCGTTATTATTTACTTTTAATTGTAATTTTTAAAAATTATTTTCAATTAAATGTAAATACATATATAAAAATATAATTAATTATCATTTACTTTGAATAAAAAAATTAATTTAGAGTAATTTATGAAATTTCAATTAAAAATAATTAGTAGATAGTGTGAATAGATAATTAGGTAAGAAACACCTTTTAAGAAAAAATAGCAATGTATGAATAGAGCAAAGCTATTAGCGCATCAATTTATCTATTTATACTCCTTATTATTTACTTTTGATTGTATTTTAAAATTACTAAATTAAATATAAATATATTAATAAAAATATAATTAATTAATATTTTGATTTGAGTAAAAATTTATTAATTAATAACAATTTATGAAATTATAATTAAAAATAATTAGTATATAGTGTGAATAAATAATTTGTAGTGCTAATTAACCCCCCAACAATAATGACTTGCAAATTGACCTAACATTCTAACCAGTAGTTAATCAAAACAGCACTTTTAAATAATGAACTAGAATCTAAAGCAAGGAAACTTGGAATCTTAAACCAAATAGAATAAAAATATATTTAAAAGTACCGACCTCGATTTTAGATACCAAAATGTGATAATATCAAAAATTCGGTTATCTAATGAGTCACATATCTTCTTATTTTATCTAAGTACTTACGTCTACTATGTACCAAAAATAAAATAGCAATATATTCAAAAGCTTCATATTATAAAAGAAAAATAATGTTATATTAACAATATTTAAAGGAGATAAAGACAACAAATAAAATATGTGAAGTAATTGTAGATTTATAAATTGTTGCTATGTTATTTATAATTTTTTAGGTATTTATATCTTTAATAAGTTATTCAGCATTTATTAATAATTGATGTTCATAATAAATATTTAATAGTCTTCCAAATTTAATTAATAAAATCTCACTAAAAAATATAACTAATAAAATATTTGTTACCTTATTAAAGTATTTGTATATAAGAAAAATATACGAGTGCCATAATAACTCCCAGATTTAAAAAAAAAATTGTTGGTATAACATTGTATAAATATAGAAATAAATATGCCTAATAGTAAAGAAATAAATATGAATTATTGTATGTATAAAAAATGTGATTTGTATATGTATAAGTATAACCCGGAAAAACGAAACAAACAAGCCAGTGCGTACCTTCAAAATATACGGCAACGTGGCAGTTAGTAATTGGTAGGTGGAGAAGAGAAGGAAGATGCGTAGTACCGGTACATGTATCCGCAGGGGATCAAAGCTTCCCATGTCGTGCCGTGGTACATAAACGTATCAATTATCAAGGTTCTCAACGAGTCCCTCCCTGCTCCCTCTCCTCGAGTTCGAGTTGCAGTTGCAGTTGCAGTTCCACCTCTTTTGTTTCTCTCTTTTCTTGCATAATTCGATTGAAACCCTAGGGTTTTGGTCGTTCTTTCTCGGCGTACAACACCTTAGATCTTCAGATTCAACGCTATCTACTTCAATCTTCATCAACTCTTGTCCGATCCGATCTCTGCATCAAACTCAAAATGCCAGCGGTTTACGGAGCTCGCTTGACCACCTTCGAAGACTCCGAAAAGGAGAGTGAATATGGTTACGTTCGTAAGGTATGCTCAACATCCCTATCCCTTGATCTGCGTCCTCATTTTCCTTTTAATTGCTCACTTCGAATATGATCGGATTCATTCCATTAGATTTCCTTTCATTTTTTTAATCTAATTTAAGTTTTAGATATTAAATTTCGATAATGGAATCGAATCACGCTCTTTGGTTGTTCATTTTGAGTTTGTCGACCTTTGAAGGTCGATCGTTGCACTCATACATGCTGTGTTTTGTGAATTTGAGGTCCTTTCGTGGTTTGGAATTTTCAATTTTAGCTATTGACTCATTGAGTCTATTAATTATGTCTTTTAACGAGTGGATTAGTTTAAAAGAATCCGGATTATGTTGAATTTGTGGTTATTGTAAAGTTACTAGCCTTTTTTATTGTCTTGAATCTTGATCTTTCATTGTTGTCTTTATTTTAGTGTCTGGCTCAATGTTTGCTGTTTTATTTGACAAGGTCACACCATTTCGGTGTTTCTAGCCCGTTATTATAGTTCCTTATGCAAGTTTACTTTTGTTTTTTACTTTTGTTTCATTGAAGATCTGATCATTTTTTGAGTTGTTCTGGCAGCGATAAGCCGATAACCCATGTGTCAATCATGCCTCGTTCCCCTTAATTAAATTATTTGGTCAGTGACTTGAACACAAGGCCAGTGGATGCTAAAGTTGTATCATTATGCTTTTCCCAACTAAAACAGGTATCAGGACCAGTCGTGGTTGCTGATGGCATGGCTGGGGCTGCTATGTATGAACTAGTACGCGTCGGTCGTGATAACCTCATTGGTGAAATTATTCGTTTGGAAGGGGATTCTGCTACTATCCAAGGTCTTGCCCTTTTAAATTCTCCCGTACCCTCTATAATATGACTGCGTAGAAGATATGGGATTTGTCCCTTAATTCTTATTTTCTTTCATTTCCTTTTGTTAATTTTTAACAAGATACATTTTCTTTATCTGCAATTTTAGTTTATGAGGAAACGGCTGGTTTAATGGTTAATGATCCTGTCTTACGGACACACAAGGTTAGATATATATATTATAATTGTTTAAATTCTTGTTACCTGCTTCAGCTGATAAAAAGTATATTTTATAACAGCCTTTGTCGTCGTCGAGTTGGGGCCTGGAATATTGGGGAATATTTTTGATGGCATTCAGGTTTTCCTTTCCCCTAAATGGAACATTTGATTATTTCTTGATTGATTTAAAATAATCAGTCTTTTTCCATGTTCTTTTCAAACTCTTACATTTCTGATCAAAACAGAGGCCTTTGAAAACTATTGCTAAACGATCCGGTGATGTCTATATTCCTCGTGGTGTATCTGTTCCAGCACTTGACAAAGATACACTTTGGGAGTTTCAGCCTAAGAAAATTGGTAACCAGAGAAAATATTGTTACTATTAATATTATTGTTAGTTGCTATACATAAAATGACTGTTGATTGTAGTCCTTTTTTCCCCTTGATATTATATTTTATCCACTGGTGACAGGTGAAGGAGACCTATTGACTGGTGGAGATCTATATGCTGTATGTTTTCTAGTCAATTAGATTAGCTAGTAAATTGCTCCTATTTCTGGTTATTGAGTATTTTTCTAAGGCTTTCTGTGCATTATTTTCCATTGCAGACTGTTTTTGAGAACAGTCTAATGCAACACCATATTGCTCTTCCTCCAGATGCCATGGGAAAGATTACTTACATTGCACCACCTGGTCAATATTCCTTGAAGGTTTGTCTTTTGAAATTATTTGCTACTGTATCCCCAACTCACTTTCTGTTATAAGATCATTGTTAAGTTGCTATTTCTTGTCTCTCTTTGCTTCATGACTTCGTGATACCGGCAGGATTGCCAAACTTGTATATTGGTTTATACATCTGCAATTTTTGTTCATTCGGGAGCTTTTCTATATTTGCTGCAGAAAATGATTCTAGTCTTTCTATACATTTGCAGGATACTGTATTGGAGCTTGAGTTTCAGGGTGTCAAGAAAAAGTTCACCATGCTTCAGGTTTATTGCTTTTTCCCCCCTTGTATCGAGTCTTGGTTTTCTTTATGTTTACATTATCCTACATTACAACTTAGCTTGTATGTACTTTACCCACTTGTAGACTTGGCCAGTACGTACACCAAGGCCTGTTGCATCAAAACTTGCAGCTGATACTCCTCTTCTTACTGGTCAGGTAAACTTAATTGTTATTGGTTGTCTCATCTATGAACTAATTATGGTAGCTGTCATGCCTAATGACATGTGTTTTGTATAGCGCGTGCTTGATGCTCTTTTCCCCTCGGTTCTTGGTGGGACTTGTGCCATACCTGGAGCTTTTGGTTGTGGTAAAACAGTCATTAGTCAGGCTCTTTCTAAGGTGAACCTCATACAGCCCTTCAAGGCATAATGATTTTGTAACAATAAAGTGTTTTCCCTAATTCATCAAGCTTTTTAATTTGTCCTTTTTTCTTTTTGACAGTATTCAAACTCTGATGCTGTTGTTTATGTTGGCTGTGGGGAACGTGGAAATGAAATGGCAGAGGTATTTTTCCTATATGGTTACATATGTTAAATATTTGTATTTGTTATTTGCAGTTGGTCAACGAATTTAATGATTGCGCAGGTTCTGATGGACTTTCCACAACTTACAATGACGTTGCCTGATGGTCGTGAAGAATCTGTCATGAAGCGTACAACGCTAGTGGCTAACACTTCAAACATGCCAGTGGCTGCTCGTGAAGCTTCAATTTATACAGGTGATTTCTTGCCTCTTAAATTCTACAACATATTTTTTGTTGAGATAAATATCTTTTCTAATTCTCTCCTATTATCAAGTATAATATATTTGGCATGTAAAAGTCTTTTAGTAATACAATCAGTAGTGTTCTTTGGAACCTGTCCTTGCTGTGAGGTAAACTTGATGGTTGATCTGCGCTTACAGAGTTACAATGTCAAAAGTGGGGAAGATCTGTGGTCTGCACATTGATGTGCTACTCTATCTATATTCCTATATTTTTCACCTGATCTGAAACTTTATAATATTTGAACTTATATTTAAATAAGAGTGTTTACTGTTTACATAATATTGGGGCTAAGCCACATACATACTTTTTAATGGCTAATCTGTATACTTTGGTTGAAACTTTGCTTTGCATAATCTCTTTTATTTGATTTGTCAAATATAATTCAAAATACCATTGTGTAATGATGTGTATTTACATGACTATATGTGGTGCTGCCCACGGGGTGGTAGCTCAGTTGAAAAATACTGAAAATTCTCAATTTTAGAATGCTACCCGAGAATTGATGTATGTGTTGCTTGTCTTGGTAAGTGGCAATGCTGATATATGAATGAGAAAGAACCTATTATGTGAGGCATCTTTTGACTGTGTTTTGTTTTGGAATCTCAGGAATCACTTTAGCTGAGTATTTTAGAGATATGGGTTACAATGTCAGCATGATGGCAGATTCAACATCTAGATGGGCAGAAGCATTGCGTGAAATCTCTGGACGGCTGGTGAGCGTTAAATGCAATGACAGTTGTTCACCAGATTCTCTTAAAAATGTTTTTTTTCGTTTTTTCTTTCTAATTTTGTGCTTGAAATACGGGAACGATTAACTGATTTTGTAGCTTTACTTATGATGTTGGATTGTCTTTCTTATTAGCCATGAGACATATGAGAAAACATTGACATTGATAAATATATTTTATGAGAAGTCACATATGGTGTTGCTTCAACAGTTCAACTTGCATAGCTTTCTTAACTCAATGATATTTTTGTCTTACACAGGCAGAAATGCCTGCAGATAGTGGATATCCTGCATACCTTGCTGCACGTTTAGCCTCTTTCTATGAACGTGCTGGGAAAGTAAAATGTCTTGGAGGTCCTGAACGAACTGGTAGTGTCACTATTGTTGGTGCTGTTTCACCACCTGGAGGAGATTTCTCAGATCCTGTGACATCTGCAACCCTCAGCATAGTTCAGGTAAAACTATACTTTCAAATATGGTTATCAAAATGGAGTAACTTCCATGGAAGAAAGTCTGCCTTAGTTTGTCTTGACTGATGCCCATATATTCTTAAAACCCTACTTGGGTTGTCAATACAAGTATTCCCATGTTTATTTCTTCTTCTACCTATAATATTCATCCCCTGTGGAAGTAAATATTTTGCTAATTGGCAGGTTTTCTGGGGTTTGGACAAAAAGCTTGCTCAGAGGAAGCATTTTCCTTCTGTGAACTGGCTTATTTCTTACTCAAAGTACTCAACGGTACGCCCTAAAGTTGGTGACCTTTTAATTCTTATTATCTCTTCAGCTTTCTTCATCTGTATGCATATAAATCCTGCCGTTGATTCAATAATTTTTTATTTTTAATTGTTTTTGGGCACCTTCAGGCATTGGAATCGTTTTATGAGCAATTTGATCCAGATTTTATAAACATTAGGACAAAGGCTCGTGAAGTGCTGCAAAGAGAAGATGACCTGAATGAAATTGTCCAGGTGTGTTTTTTTTATTGGTTCAATCATCTTGAATGTAGATTAATGAACTATCACCATGGTTTCTCCCAAGAAAGGATTGAGAATTCTTCATCTTCAATTTATGGGGCGATTGAGGAGGTATCATAGCCTGAGGCCCTGAACTGAGAACCAGGGTTCTGAAAACCGGACAGGACCGGCCGGTCGGACCGGTTCAACCGTGAACCGGTCATTTGGCCGGTTCGGTCAGGCTCACAGGACCGGAATACTTTAAAACCGGTAACCAACCGCGCTGAACCGGAGCTAAACCGGCCAAACCGTGTGAACCGGTCACGGTTTGGCTAGTTTCCGGTTCAAAATCAAGTTTTCGACAAAATGTGGACAAGTCAGGAATCGAACACGGGCCTCTTGGATTGAAGTCCGCGGAGCCAACCACCAAGCCATGATGGTCTTCTAATTATATTAGTCATTTTCTTTTTTATATACTATGATAAAAAGCCAAAATACTTCACATCATTTGTCAATCAAAACTCTATTTTTCTTGACCTTTAACGTGAATAGAAGATATATGACTTTCTTAATATGATCTTTCGTGAGTAATATATTTATAAAATATATAAAATGTGCAAGAGAGTGTGGTGTGTGTCTACATATATATATATATATATATATATATATATATATATATATATATAAATATATATTTAATTATATTACTGGTTCTATCACAGTAAAACTATTAAATTATGAATCAGCTCATTCACTAGTTTAATGACCAGTTCGATTTTCATAACTTTGTTAATGATATACAAATTGAAATTTATTTAATTTACTTACTTTACAAGTCTTTTGATGGAATATTGTTGAACTTATGTTGTTTACTTGTTTAGGATTGTTATTGTTAGTATGATTGATTAATATTATATTGGTATAAGACTGTAAGTTATGAATTATGTTTATTTTAGTTAATTTGTATGATATGTAAATTAATATTATATTATTTGTATGAATATAATATTTTTTTACTTTATAACACTATTTTTTTATGTTTTAAATAATTTTATTATTAATTTATATTGTATTTTTATAATTTTTATTTATTTTATTAATATTTCTTATATATATATATATATATTAATTATATTCCGGTCCGACCACGGTTCGACCACGGTTGAACCATTGAACCTTAAATCAGTAGCTTAACCGGTTCGGTTTTCAGAACCTTGCTGAGAACTGACTGTTAAGTAGTGCAGTCTGTTAAACCTGGGTTATAAAATAAAGTAAATGCAATGAATAGTTTGGAAAATTTACCAGGATGTCGATGTATTTTTTCTGTAAGTAGTAAATCAAACTGCATCATTTACATCTAATATAATGATCACGTGAATTATTCCAGCTTGTAGGTAAGGATGCCTTAGCTGAGGCAGATAAGATCACCTTAGAAACTGCAAAGCTTTTGAGAGAGGATTATCTTGCTCAAAATGCTTTTACCCCGTAAGTGCCCTTGTTATTGATTATATCAATGTAATTCCTCATTTTTTTATCTGCTCGTCTTATCTTGTTATGTTTTGCGTGGCTGTGATAGATATGACAAATTCTGCCCCTTCTACAAGTCTGTTTGGATGATGCGCAATATTATCCATTTCTACAATTTGGCAAATCAGGTAGAGTTTTGTGAGGAATTAGGCGTGATTTTATGTTTTTCACATTAGAATAAAAATGAAGCCATATATTTGGTTGTGGCTGTCATGAATAGGGTATAAGTTTCCATGTAAATGTTAGGCATTTTGGTTCAAGTTAACAGTTCATTTCTTCTCTTTTACTACTCCTAAATTCACACATTGTGCGACCAGAAATTGTTCATTTCTTTATGGTTCTGCATTAGTTCATAGTTCAGCCAAAGTTTTGTTACTATGGCTTGAAAAGTCAATTCAGTTAAGATGGTTAAATAGCATTCAAATTGTGGATCTTTAACATGGGGGTGGCTAAATGTGCAGGCAGTAGAGAGGGGAGCTGGTACAGATGGTCAGAAGATAACTTACAGCCTCATCAAGCATCGTTTGGGAGATCTCTTCTATCGTTTAGTGTGAGCAATTTTAGTGCTACACGGATGACTAGTTTGATATGGAAAGTCGGCCTTATTCTGTTGATTCGCTGACATTGCAGGTCTCAGAAATTTGAGGATCCAGCAGAAGGTGAAGCTGCTTTACTTGCCAAATTTAAGAACCTACATGAGGACCTTACTAATGGTTTCCGCAACCTTGAGGATGAAACCCGATGATTGGAGATTGCAAGCATGCTCAAGTAAAGTGTTAAACTGTTAATCCAATTATAAGAGGCATCCATGGATCCTGTGGTGGCAACGCCTGAGGTTTTTCTCATTTGAGTTGTGCACGAGTCACTGTTCTTCCATATCTCACCACTTTCCTTTCCTGAAGCTGGTTTGGATTTTGATCTTGTTGCTTGAGTAGCTATAATCATGTGTTTCAGCCATCCCCCTCTGTTATTTACTGGGAATAAGAGATGAACTTGTTCTTTCAGTATGTATTTAGGCGAATAAGTTTATTTTTGAAAATGAAATTGGTACCGGCTTGTGCATTCGTAGATGAACTTAGTGGGAACGTGGACTATCTACAAATGTATTTTATGGGTGGATTCAAACTTTGTAGCAATGAGTTTTTGGAAGAATTTACATGTCAAATTTTAGCATGGACAACAAAATTTACAAGCCGTAATATTTAAGTGAGCGTCTTTTAATTATTTTTCAGTTGTGGCGTGAGACAATGACTATCCCCTGAAAATCACATGGCTGCGCGGTATGTCAAATCTGCTTCGGAGTTTTGTTTTGCATAATGCTATTGTTATCGTTTGAGTCTCTGTAGTTTGTATTAAAGAAGGCTATCATGTGAGAGACATAAGATCAGCTTATTAGGAAATCCAAGCATCTTGATCCACGCAGGCTTATTATTGTTAAAATTAGACCGGACAATATTAGTGAGATTTTCAGTTTAAGTTCAATTGTTTAAATCAATTAGACATATCAAATAATGTAATAATATAAAATATATAAAAATATTCACAAAATATTTTTAAAAAATAATAACCGGTTAGTTGAATCAATTAATTTGATCAGTTTAAATAGTTTTAATTGATTTTGTGTGATTTTGATTCGTTTAAATTAGTTTGATTATACATCTTATTATAAGGTCGATTTCGATTGAGTGTTCGGTTGACAACAGTAAATTTTTTTGTTTATGGTTATTCCGTAGTGTTAGTCTCTCTCCCCCTTAAAAAGTAGGCTGTAGCAAAAACTTGGTTGCAGTTGTAATTTCTTTTCTCATAATTTGCACAAATGGCCCTGTGGAAAAATTTCTTTGGGTCTGTTCCCCTCTGCCTATTTTGTTTTCTGTGAATGCTTGTTGCACTGCTGTTTTTGTTTTGTTTTCCTTATCCTCAATATCTCATTTCTTTAGCAAAAAGTTCAAACATGGATCAGCTTCAGGTTACTTTCTTAGCAGGGTATCTCGCATTCTCGCCTGCATGTTTCCCGCAGTTTTGGAATCTCAAAAGTAAAAGAATCCATTTTAATTTATTTAATTTGTGTTATATTTGAGAATTTATAAATTTTATCACTTCATAAAATTTATAGTTAATTTCATTTCAAATAAGGTATTTAAAAATTCTTAGCAAAATTGATTCAAACAAAAAGTAGACGATTTTTAAGTACAAATTTTGTATACTTTAGCTACATGTACATTTTTCTGTGAGAGATTTTTAAGAACATGACAGTGTCTTGTTATACTACTCACTGCATGTCACCTTGATTATCTAGATTATTATTGTCTCTATTCACTAACACTGTTTGATATTAAAAAATTTAAATTTAACAGTTATAATAGAAGACAATGATAATTCATGTGTTGACATGACACACGCAATAATACTGTGTAAAAATTGTTTTATACTAGATGTACCTAAAAATTTCTCTTTTTTTCACTCATATGATGATCTTCATCAAATAAAATAAACCATTCCTCGACTCACACTGTTTCTGTTTTCATGAGCCAGCAAATTAACATTAGGTTATCGTCAATTTACAAAAAAAAAACTATATAAATAGATATAGTGAGACTAATTCAAAAATTTTATTGGAAAAATTAGTTCTTATTCAATTAGTTTTAAGTCAAAAACTGATTTAAAATAAAGTAATATAAAAATAATTTTAAACTAATTTAATTTTTTAATTAAATAATTTTTATTATTTTCCTATTTAATTAAATATTAAATATTATTTGGTAAATTTGCATATTTTTTCAAAATTTTAGATGATCCAATCAGCCTTGAGATATTTTGTTCACAATTTCAAGGCCTGTCATTTTTGCCGTCAGGCCAGGAGTAGAAGTGGCAAAAAGACAGTAGCCTTGAGAAGCGACACTGGGATTCAAACCACCCCTCTTCCTTCCCATTCCCCAAAATTCCTACTCCCTGACCAAAAAAACAAGGCCTGTTTTTTTACTTTTTTTTGGCAGGTTTTGAATAGGCTTGGCAGCCAGGGTAGGTTCTTGCTCACACCCTAATCCTGCTCTAAACTTCCCAAATTAGTAATTGTTGAGGAAATTGAGCAGCGGTTGGAGTGAAATGTTCAGCGTCATTGCTCGAACCAAGTACGCAATATGACATTCATGATCTTTGGCTGTGATAACACGAGGAACCGGGAAAATTCATACTTGACTATTTGAGATAAAACCATTTGTACCGTACTGTTATTGAATTTGGAGTACATCTTTATTCTCGTCTGGATGAAGCAATGAAAATTAAAAGGGGCCAAGAAAATACTCTAGTGCAATTACCGAATTTGGAGTACATCTTTACTTTATCATCTTCACGCCATGATTGCTGATTGAAGAATTAGGACCTTTTATTAAATCTGCATGGAAAAACACTAGTGACGACCAAATCACTATGAATAAATTTTCTCAATGGAAGATTTCATGGTGACTGGCCCATCAAGTTTTTCGTTGTGTCAATTTCAATGGAAGAATAAACATAGAAAGGCATATTCTATACATAATGCTGACCGGTTCAGACAATAAAATCTTTTGATGCCATCTTAATAACTACTATAATGAAAGAGAAGAAAATTGAATTAAAAAAAAAATCAAATTATTATAAAATTAATTAATGAATGTGATCCAGAATGGATCCACATCCAGCGAAGACGTAGTAGTAGTGGCAGCGTGACTTCACTTCACAGTTCACATAGTCATAAATTGGAGGAATATTAAGTAAATAATTAGATTCATTATTTTTGCTCAAAGTCATATGCAGCTAGAGTGCATGTTTAGTTTTGATTAATTTCTTAAAAAAATATTATTTTATTTTTCAAAAATTCTATCAAATCGATTTTGATTATAAATTGTTTTGAACATGCAAATCCAAACACACAGAATATCCAGGTAGACACAGGTTGTCATAAAGTCAGAGATACATTTGATTAATAATTAGCACTTAGTGAAAGACCTACTCTGTATCAAAGTATCTAATCTCCATGGTAAGGGCATCAGGCAGAGACGATCGTTATTTACCCACAAGGCAAAAAAAAACCAGGTGGAGAGAGAGTTTATGTCCAGCCTTCGTCGATAATCATTCTTCAGTAGATTCCTGGAACGATTTTGTGAGGGACCTTGTCGCAATAGAGTTTCCAGTACTTACCATACCTACATGCATTGAAAATTTTCAACTTTATGTGCACTGTGCGCTTTAGAAAGTGCACAGGAGGTAAACACTAGCAGATAGATTTGTAAGCTTACTTGGATCTGCATCGATCATCATCCCTTTTTGCTCGATCAAAGAGAAGAATGGTAAGGAATATCACGTAGAAGTATGGGAAAAACTGCATGGTAAAATGGGATGACAAAAAAAAAAAAAAAAGAAACTAAGCTTAAGATTGTCTCCAATTTTCAACTTGTACTAAAGAACAGACACCCTTACATGATTGAATAGAGCTGGGACTGTCCAGAAGAAAGCAGCTAGTATTTCTGGGACATAATGAAAATGACGAGATAATCCCCACCTGCAGGTACCACAGAAAAAGTGAATTGGTTATTAAAATACAGAAGACTTGTATTCTAAGGAAATAACGTCATGTCAGAAATCAAATGCCAAGGACTACTAAGAGATTAAAATTTAAAAGCCACCTATGGTTAACAATAACATTCATATCTAGATGTAAATTATTAACACCAACTTTTTATGAATTATAATATATTTTAAATCAAATGTCTGGGACCAACAAATGGTGAGCACAAAGTACTCAATCATGGGAGGCAGTTATGGTCACAACTTACAACTACAATAATCATTACCACAATTCATCTTTATAGAATTTTAAGTGCAAACATACCATCCAGAGGTTAAAAGAAGGCTGGTTTTTGTTTCCCCAGAAGTGGTAGTATACGAGGCCTCTATCTGCAAATGCAATTTCATCATGTCTAGCTTATGAAAGTCTAACAGCAAATATTTATGTAAGCATTTCAATCTGGCATGCATTATAAAGAAAATACACTCCCAATGGAAATCATATAGTAAATGCCACGCAACCACACCTTTGATGGAGCTTTTCCCCAGACCAAGCATTTTCCATTTGTCCTACGAAATTCTTGCCTTTGCCTGTCACAGTCATAGTTGATGTATATGCAAAGAATGCCTGCCACTAGAATAAAGAGTGCTAGCTGGAAGACAAGGAGGGACATTCAGAAAAATTGGGCAAGCGACAGGAAGTGATTTAAAAAATTAATATATAAAAAAGGGAGACTCTGCTGGAAACATCACTTCAACAAATCAACCTTATCTTTAATTTTCTCTCTTTTTCTTTTTTGTCGCCCCCACAATATAACAACAGATCAGCAATGCAGCAGCACAAGCAGGAGGAGGATGGTACCTTGGTGCCAAGATTTACAGGATGGTTGACAAGGTACATTCCAGGTGATGTATATACAGATGGAACCCACACCAAGCAGCCCCAGCAAATATAAAATCCAGCTGCCAGATTTAGGTTTATAAGATTTAGTGATACGATAAAGAGGATTAAATACAACATGTATAATGAATCTAGCAAAAAGATGTGTCATGGTAGATAAATTATTTAATAACCTAGGAAAACTAATAAAGCCATTCTTTTCTTATAAGGAAAAGCCTTCAAATAAGTTGCAGTTACAGTACCAACAAAATATTAATGTTCTTAATTTCTTTCTAATAACCACACTTCGAAACAACATAATAGTAGAACAAACAGAAATAGCAATTGACACGTATGTACAGAAACAAGTACAGAGCATGTGTAAACCTCGATCATGTGCAATATCCATTGTGTTCCAATATCCAGCTTCCCACCAGAAAAACTTGGTGACATACACCAGCATTAATGTAGTATTTACAAGCATTGAGTCAGCTACTTTCCCATTTTCTTCATACTATTACAGACAATAATACAAAATTAGAGAACTGGTCAAGGGAGGAAATATCACAAGCTAAAATTCTTAAAACAAAATTATGTTCTTGATTCATGTAGTACTGGACCCATCACATCCTAATCATGGTGATTATAAGCCATTACATTCAAGGCAATAAGGGAAGTCCAACCACATAAAGACAAATATAAATCATATCCATATCATAAATTAAATCTCATCACAAGATAACACAATCCATAAGTAGATATCCCTTAAGCTTCTATAAAGCTTGCTTAGTCACCTGACCTCCCAGGCCCCAGGTTCAAGGTGTTTCTACAAGGGAGAATCAATAACCAACAAATAGGTCTTCCCAAGGATCGTTAATCCTATGAGTAAGCAAACTAAATGTTGGACCCTACAACCATTAAACTTGCAGCTGATATAAGACAAGCACTATTTGGTATACTCGACTTTGATTCATATAAAGAATAAAAAAAAGACTCAACCTGCTTTATGCAATAGGTGAGTGCAAGAACAGCCCATGACATCATTCCAAATCTGCAGTTTGTGAAAACTTTTATGTCAAAATATTTTCCAATGCGCGGATAGAGCTCCATACCCTGCAAGAATGATGAGACATTAGAATGCCACTATGTAGGTAAGAATATGTATATTTAAGGTGAAATTAAACTCCGTATGTCTTAGGCCGATATTTACATAAAAACATGGCCCAAGAGTACAAAGTTTAATTTCTCAAAGCAATTCCTTTTTATGTGTTTGTTTTATGTGGTGAAAGTGGAAATTAAAACCAGAAAACACTGAGACATTTCTACAACAGGAATTTCCAAGTCCACATTTCAGCATCATGAATGCAAATTGAGTGATATGCATCTCTAATGCCTTCTTAGTTTAGAATAAAAAAGCCAGTAATTTTTAAAGATTGGCTCATTATATTTGCATACATTGTCAACTAAGGGAATGACAACAACAAGTGACATAGAAACAGACTAGGGAGATTTATCATGCTACTGCTCACTTTTTTTTTTCTTTCTCATTCACTTCCTGTTTTTGCAATCCATGTGAATTTTCAATGCAAATAAGCAGATATCTAATAAGTGAATGTCATTGAAACTGTTTACTCAAAGGAAAAAGGCAGACATTAAAAAAATTACCCAGTAAAAATCAATGATTATGTTCCCAGATGAGCCAGAATCAGTAGAAGATGGTGCCAAATGACCCTAGTGAATATAACATTTTAGTCAGAAATTTCAATGTAAGTTGCATAGGAGACAGATAACTAGTATTTTCTACTATTTTACTGTCTCACTTTTATGTATAAGAAAATACAAAAGACAAAGCTCCCAAAGATGAGTGCTGAATATATCTCTCCCAAATGATCATAAACGATTGTGGGGTTGAAAATTCCAAACCTGAAAAATGCATGCAAAAATGAAATGTCATTGGTCACTGAAAAAGTAAATGAGGCAAAACATCTTGCTTCCTAGGAAAAGCTTGTAAGCAAGAAAGTTAAATGCAATTTTCTAACAGAAAACATTTGTAACTTAAACTCAATTTCTTAGAGTATTTATGAGCCTACAACAGCAGAGGAACCTACCATTCAAGCTGTGAAATTTACAAGGATAATCAATTTAGGACTAGCAATGATTTTTTTGTTTGACCATAAACATCCATTAGAATAGACATATGTAATAACTGCAGATCATATCAAGCGGATTCCTAATGGGCCTCAAGTCTCACTCTTAGCCCACCCTTCTCCAACCCCTTACCAAGTCTTTGGACACCCTTTGTTGTTTTCTTTTTAAAAAGAAAATCTGCAGAACTTTGTGAAAACATTCTATCAATTTATTTATTAGTTTTATTATTCAATTATAATATAGAAAAGCCATGATGAAATGAAATCTCTATTTCATCAGCAATAGTGAAATGATATCTTTGTTGTTTTTCTCATGTCAACTCTCAACTCTCAACAGATCCCCAGAAAACTACAGAAATTCAGTTCAGTATTTCAAAGACCTTCGCAGAAGAGATGATAATGATGCTTGTGAGATTCAAAACATCGAGGGGTAAAATATTGTTAGCAAGTTGAAACACAAGGAGATGATCAGGAAAACCCTCACCACCAAAGGCCAAGATAGGTAATCAATGTCACCAAATATGCTGCCACACCATTTGCCTGTACAATGCAAAAGCCAAAAATGTTTCAGGCTTTTATGAATTTAAGAATCATTGGCAAGTTGACAAAGTTAACAGGTAGCAAAAAAATTAAAATAAAATAAAGTGGAAGAAATCCAGAGGTATCATCTTCTTAACTCTTAAGCTAAGTTCAAGAAAGTGAATCCAACAACAGCAGAGCAGCCATAAGAACAAAATATTTTGGATACCTCATTATTTCAGCCAAAACAGAAAGTGGTGTTGCAGTTGATAGAGAGAGTATAAATAAATAACCTTGTAGACAGGTCGATTGCTAGCTGGAGATAATGGGCCCTCGACCCTTTTACCAGGTAGAAGAAGTTGAAGCAGTGCTTCAAATGCAGCATAGACAGCGATTATTTTCCAAGCGGTAGCAGTGGGTGTAGGCCATATATTTATGAACCCCTGCAGCCTATCCTGCTGCAAGTAATCCAAAGTCCGTGAAATTGACCCATCCGCATGTGTCATTGTATACCATCTGCATTAAGCAGCAAATCTGAATTTCAAACCCACGCATCCATCGAGACTAGAGCAGCTGAATACTGGTTTGATCGGACAAGCCAATAAAGCATGTTTCGTTTGAAATTGAATATACTTAACATGAACAAATTGAATTTATAGAGTAATACAGAACAAGTTGAGTGGTTCAGCAAGCAAGCAAGTCGTGCTTGCGATTCACCTCAACAAGAGGATCAAATTTCAGAAACCATGCACAGCATGAAAAAACAAGGGATGAGATCTGAAATCGGGGTCTCATTTGAATGGTAGAGGCAGTAAAGAAGGAAACAGAAAATGAGAAGCTTACAGCAGTATGACAAACGGAGGACAGAGTGTGAGGAGAGAAATCATGGAAACGTAGGTGACGAGCGGAGAGTGAACGGTGTTGGAGTGCCCCATCCTGCAGCTGCAACCGCAACAGCAACTCCCTGAATCAAGTCTGAACTCGCCGACTGCGGAGACCCTTATTTATCCTGTGACGTGATGCCACTCCCTTGTCTCTGCCTCGCTGTCGGGAAAGATAAACCCTTATTTATACTTTCGGCATAAAAAAAATTTAATCTTTTATTTTACCCACTATCAAACATATCTTTAGTGGACACTTGCCCTATTTACACAAACTCTTTATTATTCAGACAGATTTTTTTCTATTTTATATCTTGTTTGGGTTTTTTCAGTAAAGTATATCTTGTTTAGTTATCAACACTATTGACGTGATTGTGACATTAACAACTTATTTAATCTTAAATAAATGTTTTTTTATTTTTTTAAAATAATTTTTTTAAATATAAATCACTTTAAATTTATTTTTAAACAAAGCAAGTTTATTCAAAATTATTTTCGCACAATTAATCCATCACACTTTCAACCATTTAAAATTGATAAAAAAATTTATTTTGAAAGTTTAGTTTACTATTAATTTATATATATAATTTAATTAATTTATTTTAAGTTGTGTGATTATCAATTCAGTTGATTAAACTAATTAAAGCATGAACTCTTCTTTTTTTTTTATTTTTTTTAGTTGAATTAATTTTTTAAAATTATCATCAATACATTCAGCAATTTTAAAAATTAAAAATTTTACTCAATACTCATGAAATAGAAATAGATTTTCCTATATTGGAGGAGGAATACGTGTTCGAATTGAACTATTTTTATTAGCAATTTACTTTATAGTTTTCATTATATTTTTTTAAATGTAAAAATTATATGAAATGTAATCGATCATGTTAAAGTTTTCAAATAAAAGAAAAATTCACTATATTAAAATTTATAAAACAATGGAGAATTGTAATTTACTCTATTTTATATAAAAATAATATTTTGGAATTACAATATAAGTATATGTAATTCACTCTAGTCCACGGAAATTATTTTAGAAAAAAATAATTTACACGAATAATATTTATATTCTCTTAATTAATTTTATTAATAATTTTTTTAATTATTAAATAAAGTAAGTATTAAATTTTTTATATTTTTAAAATATTAAATTTTTTTATTTAATATTTATTTTATTAAATATTTATAAATTATTAAGAAAAAATTTTAAAAAAATAACAAAAACTCATAGATCACATGTTGGAATTGGATTCTAAAAGTTGTAAGGGTGAGAGAGGAGAGGAGGTCAGGCAGCAGTGGTCCACGTACACGCAATTTTTTACTCCCTTAACATTAAATGAGAAAGACATAAATACCTCGTTGCCCCATAACCTCTGTTTAGTTGTTTTCTATTTCCACTGTTCAATCAAATAGTAATTCAATTCCCATCGGCTATCACTACCGTGCTGGCGTGTAAATTCTACTTCAAATGCGAAATAGATCGGGGGGCAAAATTTTGGGAGTAATAACATTTTTTTTATATTTTATGATATTTAAATATTTAATTCATGAACTTAAATTTAATTTAACCTATTATTAATATAAAAAATTTTATATTATTATTTAATTATAAGTAATGTTAATCGGTCAGACTATATTGTCTGAATTTCAATTAACAGAATGAGGTGGCAGCAAAAATGTAAATCCTAATTACATGTCATTATTATTATGTATAATTAATTTTTAAAATAAATTAAAAAATCAAAGGAGAGATGCATTATCCATCAACGACACAGCAAATTCTCAAGCAAAATGCAACACCATCACCAGCTGATAAAGGCAAAAGCTAACAAGCAAAAACGAAAGTAAGTTATCGAGTAGAATCTAAAGACAGCACCAGCAATTAAAGGTAAGGACAACATCTTCAAACTATTGTTTCGTCTTTGAATGAGCACATCAAAATCACTGGAGTCTTCAAAGATTGGAACTACAAGGAGGACGTATCTTGTGCGTCGTCTTTGGCCTTCACTTTTTTTTAGCAAAAATCTCTTTCCTCACAGATGACAACTTTGGAAAAGAGCCAAGCAATTTTCTCAATATTTTAAAATAAAATCATAGGGGTAGACGGAGCTGTTTTCTGGGTTTTGATGAACAAATGTTGTTCTTTTTTGTGTTTACCCTCTTGGGTTTGGTTAGATTCCTGGACAGTAGACTTTTAAATAAAGCATCAGAGGTATGCCATTATAAAAATATATTCAACACCTACAACAATGACACATGCAGAGTTCTTCCGATGCAGAAGGCTTAGAATTTGGATGAAATGGGAAAATCAAAAGAAAAGAGGAAGAAAAAAAAAGCATGAAAGAGAAACATGTGAGAAGAGGTAAATTCCACCTCACTTGTCACATAATTCGAGCACGAAACACTCGGTCAATTTTTCAGGTTAAATAATATTATTTTTTAGTCAATGTTATTTAATATTTAATTTTTTAAATATTTAGTATTTAATTAAATTTTTTAATAATTTAATAGCTTATAATTTAATGATAATATAATTTTTTTATTAGTAATATATCAAAATTAAACCGATTTTAAAAAAGAAAAACAGAAAAAAAAACGATTAAAAAGCCACTATCATAAATAACTCAATTCGCATAATATTTCGTGTAAAATAAGCTTTCAACATTTTTTTAGGATATGTGAAGTGATAAATATTGACAAGGATATAAAATTATAAATAGCTAGGAGAGTGAAAGCAGGATGGGATGAAAATTTATTTATTTATTTATTGTCAATTCAGCATATGATATAAAATTGACTTTTTTTCAAATCAAAAATAAAATTGACTTATTTTTATGCTATAAAGGTTATTAAAGTTTGTGGAGTGAGCATAAATGATATCTGCATTCTATTCTTAATCGTTTCATATATTTATTGCGTTAAATAAATATGAACTAATTTCATCTTGTGTGTAAAAAATATAATGTAAACTATGTGGTTTACATATACATACATCATATAAAGCGTGATACATAACAATATTATAAAAATATAAATTGTCAGATGAACTTTAAAATATAATTTGAAAGAATATTTAAATTAATTTATTTTGTATTAAAGAACTTTTTAACTTAAAAGATAGCTCTTAAATTGCACCAGAAAAAATATGCCTCTTAAACATTCTGCTTACAAATTTTTTCAAAAGCAAAATAATTTAATAAAAAAAAAACCCTGATCCTCAACATGTAGGATATATGAATTGTTTAACCTTAATATACGTAACATGTTAAGAAATATTTTCATCATTAATGAGGTATAATTTTTTTAAAGTTGTCCTATTTCAGGATTTAAATATGTTACAAAGGATATAAAAATTTATAATAATACTTATAAATTATCCAATAATAAAAATATTAATAGAAATTGAATTGAAAATTAAAAAAATATCTTTACTCAATTTTACTAATTAAGTCAATCCTAATTGATAGTATAACTTCAAAGTTGAAAGAAAATAAAAAATTTGAAAAAAAATGCAAGTCCAACTCATACTAAGTCTAAATATTTTTTTATTTGAATGCTTCGAGAGAATCTTAAATTTCATTCTCTCAAATTAAAAATAAGTAAGGAAGGAGTCTTTTCTTTATCTAAATATTCCAACAACAAAAAAATAACTCTTTGCATTCTTTTCTTATCGTCCGCTCCTTCTATTCCCTTCTCAATAAGGGGGTTGATTGGATCAGTTCATTTCAAAATCAATATTCTAATTGAGTTAATTTTGTTTTTAATATTTAAGTAATAATACAGTATATTTATATTTGGGGAAGAAAATAAAACCCAAACACTGTAGTCTAGGGTTTTGCAGGGAGATGAAAATAAAACCGAAACCCTCGTACCATAGCCAATGTTGAAAATTTTCATGTCGAGAAGGAAATGATATGGAAATACAGGTGGAGTTTGTTGACGACATCAAACCAAACCATCAGATTCAGAACGCTCCCTTTCCTTTTGTCTCGCCATTCGTCGTCATCGCCGTTTCTGCGTGAAGCAGAGCAAGGCAATTCCGTTCCCCACACAAGAAAACTGCTTCTCAATAGTCAGATTGTGTATTCTACCTTGTCCAGGTGCCCATCTGATTTGATTGCTCTGGCCTTTTTCCTGCGGTGTGCTCGACAGCACAATTACTTCCACGACTCCCTGGCGTTTGATTGCATGCTCACTGCGGTTCGACGCCTCACCGACCGCTGCAAAACGGTCAAAGCCATTATTTTTGAGTTGGAGAGTATTGGGTGTGTGACAAAGCCGAAAACTTTCTTGCTCCTGTTGAGGATTTACTGGCGTGGAGGAATGCATGCCATGGTTTTTGAGGCTTTTGAGCAAATGGAAGCTTACGGTTTTGTGCCTAACACGTTTGCTCGTAACGTCGTTATGGATGTTCTATTTAAGATTGGGCAAACCGATCTGGCTTTGAGGGTTTTGAAAGAGACCCGTGCCCCAAATTTCTTGACGTTTAACAATGCCCTTCTTCATCTTTCTATGTTAAGTGATGTTGGTCATATCAAACATTTTGTCAGAGTTATGTTGAGGATGGGGTATTATCCAAATGCTGGGACATTTGAGGTGCTTCTGAATTGTTTCTGCAATATGAATAGATTGATGGAGGCGCATCAGGTACTGGGTCTCATGATTACTTTAGGGATGACGATGTCCGTGAATGTTTGGACTATACTTATCGATAAATACTGTAAATTGGAGTAGACTTGATGTTGCTAGCAATCTGTTGGAGAAAATGGCTGAAACCGGTTGTTCTCCTAATGTTGTGACATATACCACCTTATTTAAGGCATTTATGGAATCCAAGATGGTTACTAATGCTTTTGATTTATTAAATATCATGTCATCTAGTGGCCAAATTCCAGATTTAATTCTTTGTAATGTATTAATCGATTGCCTTTCAAAGGTTGGAAGGTACCAAGGATGCAATTGAAGTTTTCGTCAGTTTGTCAAAACAAAACATAACACCTGATCCTTATACCTTTAGTTCTTTGTTATCTACAATCTGTCTGTCTAGAATGTTTCATCTCTTACCCAAACTAGTCTGTGGACATATAGATGCTGATATAGTGTTCTGTAATGCCCTTTTAAACTCTTTTATTAAGGCTGGGCTTCCATCTCTTGCTGTTGAATTCTATGATGATATGGTTGACAAAGGTTTTGCACCAGATAAGTATAGTTTTGCTGGACTATTAAGTGGACTTTGTGCTGCAAGAAGAATTGATGAAGCGGTTAATGTGTACCATGGTGTTGTTATGAATTATCATGATATTGATGCTCACATCCATACTGTAATAACAGATGGGCTTATAAAGGTTGGCAAATATCACAGGGCTGTTGGAGTTTTTAGATTAGCAGTAATGGAGAAATATCCACTAGACAGTGTAGCATACACGGTTGGTATATGTGCACTTCTTAGAGGTGGAAGAACCCAAGAGGCTTGCATATTGTATGACCTAACGAAGGACAACGGTCTGACACCTAATGTGCATACATGTAATATGATGCTTTTCACATTTTGTAAAGAAAAAGATCTTCAAATGGTGAAGCAGACACTACAAGAAATGATTGATTCAAGGATAGAGCTGAGTGACAGAAATTTCTTCAACTTATGTAAATTTCTATGTAGATCTAGATCGGACACTTATCTTTCTGCTTTAAACTTGTTGGCTGAGATGAGAGATTTGAGGTTATTATCTACCAAGGCATTGCATGCCTTAAGCTTTGATGGGCATGCTGATGGTGTACAAGAAAATTATGAACATTATGCAGAAGCTATTACAGAATGGAACCTAGCTCTAGATTCATCCGGTTCTGAAGATCTATCGGATTTAGCTGTTTCGGTTTGTTGAGTGCTTATGCTTACCATTTAGCCCACTTCTGCTTGAAGGTTTCATTCACTTTCTATCCCATGAAACTCAGTGACTTATCCCTTCTCTGGTAATTGTTAGTATATCTTACATTTTCTTGTTTTTTTTTTTTGGGGTATCATATTCATGCTATTAATATATATTCTTGTAGCCTCTGTATCTTCTTGAAATCTTGTGTCTTTTTTCCCTTATTTTTTTCCCTTGAATTTGGTATGCTTTCACCAAGATTGTACGCATTTGGTTCAATGCTGGTGGATTTCAATGACATATTTGGTTTGAACTCTACAATTGAACACAGCATGGTAACCTCGATAATATGTATTTACCAATGCATGAAGTTTATTGGGTTACACTGCAAGCGTCAAATTTGAAACTTTGTTTTACATCACTGACTAATGTTCTTGTATCAGTTGTATGTTGATTTTTGGTTAATAAGGTTACTCTTTGAAGAAGGAAGGTTTTTATCCCTTGCAAGTTTGCCTGCCTTCCTGATTATTTTAGTGAGTATGAATAACAGATTGCTGCTTCATGCAGTCATTGTCTCTTGCAGATAGTTTACACACAAGAAGGGCTGTGGTAAAGCAGTTGTATTGTTTGTGGATCCAGCATCTCCATATATATCTTGATGAAAGCTGGAATGAGATAGTGAGAACAAGGCTGGGGAAAGGTATAACCTTTCTAAATATATCCTGAGTTTTTTATGGAAGCTTTGGTTACTATTTTCAATATATTTGTGGAAACAAAGAATGAATTGTTGGAAGAGTCTTTTTATGCATTCATTATCTTGTGTTACATCAGATTGCATGCTTTGTTACAAGTCTCATAGATGATGCTGTAAGGATACCTTCAATATTATCTTCTTTGTTGAAGTTTGACTCTTTTAGGTACAGTCTGAATTATTTGCGAGAATAAAATTATCTGTTTGCTCTCTTTTCCTGTAATCTTAGAAGTTCCTTATTTCTTATATATGCATCAAGGCTAATAACATGAAAACTGTATCTTCAGTTTGGGGATGTTATTCTGTTGGAAGTTTTGATGTATTTCCATTTTCCATTTGATTGACAAGGTTGTTTCATGTGCAAGGTGTCAAATTTTCTGGTTATGTTGCAAAATGAAATGTACTTGCTTTTACACTTTTTCATTGATACAAGTGAATTTGGTATAGTGAACTTTCTCTCTGACTTCTAATTTGGTTTGAACTAGGGCCTGAAAATATTAGCTTGATTATTTTGTTTATCCTGACTCAATAATAATGATAAATTTGAGGCATGTGTGCTGTTGGGAAGGTTCATGTGTTCAGGATTGAATTTAATCCAAAATTACCTAGGTCATATGTTGGTTAACCTACCTCGTTGATTTTGGATTTCCTTTACCAAAAGTGCTTATTGTGAAAACCTGGTCTGGATATTGGGATTCACCGAGGAAATTTGTGTCTTGGTACCCATTGTTAACTTCCTTGAAGTCTATAAGGGGCCCTTAAGGCTTATACTATGGTTACGTTCTACAAAGCAAAAGCAAATACCAATATTATCTCCTTATCATTAATAGTACAGTCACTTGAGGCTTGCCTCTGTATTTCCTTCCTCTTATTCTGATTGGATATTGATATCTTATGACATAAAAGAAATCATGAACAACACTAAAATTATCAACCGTCAGTTTCAGTTTTATACGGAGAGATTTAATGGGAGAACACTAACAATATGCTTTTTTGAGCAGAAAATTTTTCATCAGGACACCTTGTTACTTGTGGGAGAGAACCTTGAGTACTTAACTATATGTTGGTAAATCCCTTAGCTTGTCATTAAAGCTTTCACTAGCCCTTAGGACTTAATGACTGAATATCTGTGATATGGTGTTTGCTTAGAAAAACAAAATGGACATTTGTACTAATAATTGTTTCTAGATATGTGGATGATTAATTTCTGAGCAGTTTTATAGTGATATTGGAAAGATTTCTGTTGTTAAACATGAGCCAAATTAGAACTCTTTCAAATATTTGTTTATGTTTGGTTACATTTGATACAGTCAAAACACCTTTGTCTTCTGGTGTGTTGGAATTGGAACTTCAGTGGTTGGTGATGCTGAACAATGCAGGAAGCATAATCTGAAGACTGGTAATAAAGGGCTGGTGAAGGCTGGTTTGTAAGCAGAATTTCATTGGCACCTATTTGCCACCTTATAAAGAGGTGCAGGTGCTTTAATGATCTTTTGGTCTCACAATTAAGTTCAAGCTCTTGAAGAACATGACATGGCTTATCAGTGAGTTAATTGTCGTTTTCTAAAAACGCAGTGTCAGATTAGCAGGGCGAAACAGTGTTTACTTGTGCAGTATTCATGTAATGTGTGCTCGTCTTGCATGCCCACAGGTTATATATGTATGAACAACCTTTTTTGGAAAGAAAAAGAAAACAAACAAGATGCTTGTATGAATCCAGTCTGTTGTACTATGATAAAGCTCTTTTGATAAGATTCAATGATGGCCATAGTGCAATGTGAGAACGATAATGTATATCCTTTTGAGGTCCTTTCTTGTATCACAAGCTGAATTGTTAATCTGGTTGGAAAAGAAAATTGAAATGAAAAAGAAAGGGGGAGAGAAGTTGAATTATTGATTGATTGTTTGCTAGCATTTACTAATACTGGGAATCTAAAACTTTGCATGATCTGTGATATTTTTATCAAAAGAAAGAAAAGAGAAAAAAAAAAAGAAGAAGAGGAAAACCCGCCTAGTGAAAATCCCTAAGCTGTGTGGATGGGGCGCTAGATTTGTATCACCTCACCTCTGTAACTCTTCGGTATCTCAGTTCATTTTTTCCCTTTATTTCGTCCAATGTGAAAGACTAAATTGTTATAAATTTTCCAAAAGCCAATAATGAAAAATCAAGAGAGGGGATGGGGTGGTGGAAATGAAAGTGGCTTGGTGAGTTAGATCCTTAAGTATCACAGCATAGTTGAAGTTTTATCTTGGAAATTACCATGGATAAATGCCACAATTAGACTAGAAGGGAACAGGATAAAACGTAACATCACCTCGACTGGGAAGCAAGAACATCAATTGAGAAGAATTAAGTGGATGTAATACTTGAACTGATTATTATTTGTAATTTTTTATTTTAAATTGGTTTATATAACTACATTGGTTTTTTAAATGATAAATTTTTTTCATCAGAAGTTTCTCTTTTGGAATTCTCAAACAAAAATAAATCTCACTATGCAGCAAATAATGTCATGCGGAGCCTCTACTCTCAAGTTTGTTAGAGAAGTTGGTTCAAATGCCATTGGAGCTGATGGCGTGGAAGCATGTCGATGGAGAGTCTATGCTGAAAGTTAAGTATCAGAAGAAGGGATACGAAACTGAGGCCAAGCCCAAAGTCAAACTCAAACTCAAGTAAAGGTTTGATTGAAGGATGCTCAGGTGCTCAAGAAAGGAATGAGCAGCTGATGGCTGGTAATTTGGCATATGACCGTTAGGTTATACCTAAAACTCAAGCCAAAGAAAAGGAAAAAAAAAAAAAAAGGAGTCCGGGAAATCACTTCAACAGGAATTTTCAAAGAGAAGCAGATGCTACATTTTTCTAGGGGAAAGGAGATTAAAGGTGAAGGAGAGAGTTTGTCAACTGGTCTAATTAGTATGAATCCTGAGGGTGAGTCACCAACATCATCACCTCCTACACCTCCCTCTCCCCTTCCCATTAGTTTTGGACCAGGCAACCAGACATACTCCTTCTCAGCATCTTCAACTCCTTCGCCACCCTTCTCGCCAGCACCTTCCACTCACACATCTGCTGAGAATCTTCACCTTCTGCAGAAGACATCAGGTAGTCCTAACGTGCCATCAGTATTTTCATTGGATCGCCAAGATCCTAAAGAATTTGAATCCAAGAGTACATGCCTCAAGGACTTGTAAGCCCTCTTCTCTTTTATATGCTTTCATGGCAGTACAATTGTCATTACGGGGCAGCGTTATGAATCAAAACTGAGCATTAGGAATTCTAATACAAATATTGGTTTTGCATGCCATCTGAATCAAATGCTAAGTTGAACTTTTGATTAACATGTGGGAAACAGAAATAATAAGTGGACAGCATTCAAATTACGGGTGGGGATCCTAGTGTATCGTCTTTTGCAGAGAGTATGAATCATTTGATAATTTGGAACAATTTGCTTCCTTGTTTCCTAGACTAGTGCAAGTAGCCCCATACCAAATTACCTCTCTTGGAAGTTTCTTGACTGGTAGTTTTAGTTCCTTCCATTCCAAACACGCCATCCTTTTTGGAGTATAAAGCAGACACCAACCAGTCAAACGCAAGGCAATCACGGAACTACTTAGGAAGAAATGTGTTTTCCAGCTTTTCTTAATGGGTGATAGGCTGAAGATAACACTAACCATTTTCTCCCTTGCAAATAAAACAGGTTGGAATGGTTCATACAAAGATGCTGCAGTTTCTGTACCAGGTTTCCTTGAATCTCCAAACGCGACAGAACAGCCCAAGGATTCAAAACAGTGGACAATATATAATTTTGTTCTTAAACATTACTATGTAGGCATTCAATTCGACTCCTAGCTTTCTGCTCAAGCAACTTCTAACGCATCTGCTGAAGCATTGAAACTCCTTAACGAATTTTGTTCTCCCTCAACTTTTTTGGAGAACTTGAAATGAATACGGGCACAATTGAAACATATCAGTAGTTCTTGATGATAATTTCAGATCTCTCTCTCTTTCCGCGACACACATTGTCTGAAAATGTGTATGCTCAAGGTTCAAGATGAACTGGGCAAATTGCCACAATATCACAGGGGGAGTGTGCTCCGCACTCTATGTTGCCAAATGCTAGATGTGCGTAATTCAATACTCATATTGCGCTAAGGGGGGCATTTGGTAGCAGACATTTGCAATGGCACTAGGTTTTCGGATGAGACAACCAAGGACATATATAAGGGCAGTTTGGTATGCAAACAATTTCACATTGTTATTTGAGGTAACCCAGTATCAAATTCCAATCATTTAAGCATGATAATTTAAAGCTATTTAAAATTTGAGATTCCCAACAATCTAGAAGGTCTTAACTTCCTTTTTTCCCCTTATTTTGTTTGAGCTTTTGAATTTCTATCTTCTATATATAATAACAACGTTTTAAAGGTAGACATCTAAAATACCGAAGTATCTTATACATCAGGGTAACATACCAAACACCTAAGTTTGTGAATGCATAGGCAATGCAATACATTTTTGTGACACAATAGAGTTAATGATCATAGAACTGTAACATTTAAACATGGTATAAACTCTAAATCACGAGAATTTGATGATGTCAGTAGTCCTTCTCAAATCATATTGGATAGTATTCATAGATTCCAATATAGAGAGGGGAAGGGGTATAAAAGTCAATGACAAAAGATAGAGTTGGATCTCGATTTTTTTTTCCTTAAAAAAATAATATTTAGTTCTGAAATAAGTAGCCCTTTGATGTTCTTCACAGCAACTGATTTCTGAATACTAATGTATGTTTGCAACAATGTAATGCATTTATACAAGCAAACTGTATCACTGTGGATTTTGCTGTCTCTGTTGAGAGAAATTGGGATGATTTTGTGGTGTGTTCTGAAGTGTCACCATACCAGATTGTAGATTCTGAGCATTTGATGTCATGCTACCGAATGCACCTTGGGAACCATGCTGCTGTTGCTGTTGCTGTTGCTGCTGTTGCTGTATGGGCATCATACCCGCAGGATTGCCACCTCCCATGTTAAACACTGCAATGTGAGTCCGCAGTGGTGATTCAGAATAAAGTCACACATACATATAGAAGACAGAATAAATGACACTCCTGGTTGCATCACAACCCTTTCAAGGAGGGCAAACTAAACACACGAGGTTCCACGACTAGTAATGATAAAATAAAGTTCAATATATTGAGGAATGAAGTTCATACTTTGATCACTCAACATTTGTGAAGCATGACTCCGCTGAGGGTTGTTTCCAGATAATCCAAACTGAGAAAGTAAAAAAGTAGAGCAAGGTTGAATATGTTACCCCCATGTCATTAAATGTAAACCAAAAAGCAAGCCAAAACAAATATGCATTCTATACATATAATCAAAAACAAAATAAATGCATAATAGAAATTATTTTTCTAAAAAAATGGCCAACTTGAAATGAGTGCTAGGAATGACCAGCCAACCTTTATATGCAAAATGAGACATGTGATAGTGAAAATTATTTATCTTACCACTTCCGAAAACAAACGAGAATAAAAATTGCCAATTAAAATAACGATTTCACAAATTTTTAAATCAGAAGGATCCCTAAAAGTTACCTATCAAATTCTATTATAATAGTGATGCTATACTGATAGCCTTGAGCCATCAGGAAGTGCAACATGCAAGGAGTGAGTCGAACAAAGCTCTGACTAAAATTCTAACTCTTCAAGGACTAAACCATATAGTTAGGACACATGCCCGATGCATCATAGATAGAACATTCAAACTAGGTTCCTTCCACTTCTCTTCTAGTTTCATTCTAATCCAAAAATTTTTTTATGTCAATAAAACCTATGAGACCAATTGGGAATACATCATATGCAGAGAACATAGGAGACAAACCTGCATCCGTGGTAGAAGAGACTGTGAAGGCATTGTGGCCGAAATGTTTGGAATCTGAAATTTGGATGCAAAAATCATCATAATAGAAGTAATCAGTTAAAGAAAAGAGCATTAACAGTAGGGGCAAGACAAAGAAACATGACAACAGCTTATCCCCAAAAGTCAAGAAAAATTATCGTTTCAAACAGGTAAGGGATGAAACTCGTGTCAGGGTTGTAGATAAAGTTCATCACCATAACAAGAAGAAAAAAAGAGGGTGAGAGAAAGACAAGAAACCACATCACAAATACAGAAATCAAATCCAGGAACAATTTGAGATTTTCGTCTCAAGAGAACTGCAACTACTGCAACTATGTAGACATTTCAGAAAGCTCCTTTTCCATTCAAATAAACAAATTTTCACCCTGAAAATTTGTTGTTACTTTTTGTCCAGCCACAGATTCTGCACCACCAATGCTAGTTCCATTTTCAACAAGACAACTGCTTGATCACAGCCCATCTTCCTCACCCAGAAAGCCATCAAATCCCGCAGCCAGAGGGATGCTCCAGTTAATATGACAAAGAGCACAAACTCCCATAGAAATATTGTAATTGAGCAATGCAATATGATTCATTGTTTTCCATCTTTGTTACACTCCCCCCCCCCCACCCTTTCAAAAGAGAAATTACAAGCAAGAAACAAAAAAGAAAAATATTAACAAATACAAGGGAGATACTAATGAGAGCTACTGCAGAAAAAAGATAGGTGAAGAACATGACTAAAATAATGACTTCACAAAAATTTTCGTGTTATATGATATGGACTCCAAAAAAAAAATTATTTCCCTTCAAAAAATTATCTCCCTTCAAAGAAATTTTTTCTTTCTTTCTTTCTTTCTTCCTTTTGCGTTATTTAATTATTTTTGAGGTCGGCCTTCCCTTCAATGAAGTTAATTACTGAGAGAGGACAGCAAGAAAGCAAATACAGCACCAACACAATCATAGTAATTCAATAAATTAACTATTCTTCCTGCTATCAGCTATTTGTGATAGGAAAAAAGATAGTCATAGTTTAGTGCATGTTTGGTAGCTGTTAGGAACCCAGAAATTTAAAACTGAATTTACTGATAAAATGAAAGCACGCACTGAAAGTTGGGTTACAAACAAAAGATACTTTAATCAGAAAAATAAAGAAAGAAATACAGAGAACTCTACTAGCTTTTCGAGGGGCTAGCTCCTCCCAGAACACACTCCTAAACCACTGAATTCTTGCCTGCCTCTCTCTCCCGCTTTCCCTCACGTTTTATCCTCTTTCTGGTACCATATAAGGTCCTCTCACTTCCTCTCCCCTGCTGCCACGTGTCTGGGCAGTTACAAGAAAATTCCCAATGCATATTCTCTTCTATGTCCCTTCTTTTGGTCACGTGAGTCATTAACCTCCATGCCTCTCCCTTTATTTTTGCTCACTTAGTAGTAGGAGGATATCTATCAGTAGCCGATTGTTTTTAGGAAAAAATCAGTTTTTTTTCAAAAAGCTCTCTCAATAAAATTTTGATTATAAGCTATTTTAAATACAAAATAAGCTAATCCAAACACATAAACACTTTCTGTTCAATTAAATTATATTACATGACTATCATACCATTTGGGTATTAGGTGTTGTTTGAGCAGCACTGAATAATGCACTATTAGTAGGACCAGAAAATTGGCTTAAACGAGTCATCTGATTTCCTTGGTTGAGTTGGCTTTGACCAATGCCATGCTGAACATGCCCTGAAGGCAGCTGCCTACCCTGAAATTGCTGATGCCCAAGTGGTTGAGAAAATTGCATCTGATGTTGCCCATGCAACTGAGGAGGAAAGCAAAGCTTGTTACCAACAAGAAAGAGAAGAGAATAATAAATAGAAGTATGACTAATTTAGTTGCTGCCTTGCTGGTTTGCCACTAATGTGTTATAAATTATAAGGCTAAACTCCCCAAAGTGTCCCTCTGAAGCAAATCTATAAATAATATTTTTTTTTTCTGTAAGCATGTAAAGAGAGACTCATAAGAGTTTACAAATCATAGAGCACACTGACAAGACAGAAAAACTTAATATGGTGCATCAGTTCAGGCCACAGCTAAACCTTTTTTTCTTCTACTACCCCCATTTCTTTTCCAATGCTAAATAGATAAGCAACTGAGCATCAACTTGGGAGAAGGTAAGCAATAATAAATTGACTACAAAACAATAATGACAGGTACGCATCCATGATACAACTCAGGTACATAATGTCACATATGGGCAACTTTATTAACAAGAACTAATATGTATAACTGTGTGTCTACAAAATACAATTTTGGACAGGTATTTGTGATTTATGCTTTCTGAGTTCTGACACAAACGTCCATGGCCAACACCCAACAATTGGGGTTTTCTTTTATTTTCTGGAAAAAGGGTTTGGGTCAGGTGTAACTGGATGCAGAGTTTTTGAGGCCCCCTTGCAAATCAATTGGCTAATGGAAATGATTCTGCACAATGATTACGTTAAAAGCTGGCATCTAGATGGTTCACCTTGATACTATTAGAAGACACATTATGGTTTAATGAACATAAATTACAAGCCTTCCTTTCTCTGAAAATAAATAAACTTCAAGCCATTGAAGGCCAAATAAAAAGGGGAATAAAAATTCAAGCCATCGATCATCATTGACTCCTAAATTTTATTCTTTTTCGGCCTCCATTCACCAAGATCTGAATCTTGCTCAACTTTGAGCTCTTCATCCTTTAAATAAAAGGAATTCCTCCGCTTCAGACAATTTTGCAAGACCATCAAAATTCCAATATTTGTTTCTTTCATTTTCTCTTTGAATAGAACAAAAGATGATGTTGACTGATATTGAAAACAACCTTATTCACATATGCCCTAGAGTGAGTTGCTAGTCCAAAAAATCATTATCAGACATAACACAGAAATAACAAAAAACATATGTAATATACTTTAACCTAGTCCTTTAAGCCTACTCAAGGATGTTTTCACTCCATACGGAACTAACAAATTAATACATAACTTGAAAATTTTACCTGCCCCAGTCCTTGCATTGCAGATTGCCTGAACTGTTGCTGCTGAGCAAGAAGTTGTTGTTGCTGCTGTTGAGGTAACTGCATCAGTTTCTGTCGTTGCTGTTGCTGTGCCGGTGGCTGCTGTTGCTGCTGTTGCTGCTGTTGCTGCTGTTGTGGGGTTTGTTGCTGAGGGATGGTGTATTCATAATATTTGTAGAAGACCTAGGTGAATTGGCATAAGGGATTGGTGAAGCTGTAGTGTTGTCAAAAGAAGTGGTGCTAGTTGCAGCAGAAGGAGAGGCAGCTGATCTTCCCAAAAGTTGTGATCCTGAGGTCTACATTAGTAGCATTGGGTGAGAGGATAAAAAATTACAACTACAAGAATCCATATTATTCAAAGTCAAACAATCAAAATAACAACATTAGTTCTCATCCCATAGGTGTAAAAGTTCAACAACAAGAGAGTGCATGAAAGGTGAAAATCAAGATGCAGCTGATCTTCCCAAAACTTGTGATTCTGAGGTCTACATTAGTAGAATTGGATGAGGATAAATATTTACAACTACAAGAATCCATATTATTCAAAGTCAAACAATCAGAATGAAGACACTAGTTCTCATCCAATAGGTGTAAAAGTTCAACAAGGACAGTGCATGACAGGTAAAAATCAACCATGTTATTTCAACTTATGGTAGTTCTGAAGTCCAACAGAGTAATAAGGATGAACTGGGTTCTGAAATCTAACAATAAAATATGAGACGACAGCACAGAGATATTTCAAGCCAAGAAACTGGATATGCAAAGCTTGAATGCAAAATAAAGTTAAAGCAAGAACAGGCAAAATCATATGTAACCACAAGCTTGCAATATTGGAAAAACCAAAAGTGAAAAAGAGAATGAAATAAGTAATTGAATATCTAGATATGAAACTTCCATGGCAATGTTATGAACTAACCTGTAACAATGAATTCTGACCACCCGTATTGTTTGATGACAGTGGGGTATTCTTCATATACATACCTGAAAGTAATACTTATAAATGGTAACATTCCACAATATTTTTGACATGGACATTGAAGAGCAATTGACTATTACCAGATGCATCAGGAAAAGGCTGTGCCCCCTCATTGACAGTAAGCACATCTGCCAAATGCATTGGAAGTGAAGGAGTGATCTGCCTCTGGTCTCCAGGTATCCGTAATCCTGCATGCAGTTCCATTTTATCCAACTGATCATCATACAGAACATGCACGCTAGGAGTATTTGATAAATTGACATGGTGGCATATTGAGTTTCAACAAGCAAAAGCTTTCTCCGTCTCCCATCCGATCAGTCTTTAACAGTTTTTACCCACTTCACTTTATGTTGTCAAAATGTACAGGTTGGGGGCTTCTAAGTATGTCAGAAGTAGTAGTCTAATTTAGACTAATGAAGCAAACAATAATAAGACAACAAGCATAGAGACCAGAGCAGAAATGAATGTGGTTGCTACATATGTGATACATTGACTAGGGCAGCTGCTTTTACACTTCCTCCTGGTTAAATCAGAAAGATATTGACATAAAGCTGGTAAGTATCTTATAAATAAAAACAACAGCAACTCAAGCCTTAATGACGAAGACTTGGGGCACAAGACTTTAATCCCAAATTAAGCCATTTTAGATTCCCCAAATGTATTCTCTTTTTCCATTTTTTTTTTCGTATATCAAGCTATACTTGGCTCCTACCTTTTTTCTAACCATCGTTCCTCATTTCTTCCACTAGTGCCATCTCTGATCTCCATCTCACCTCTTGGATTCTCCTACTTGAACTCTATCCCTCCTTGACACTAAAGCGTGAATTTTATTAAACAAACAAAACAGGATAGAAATTCGGCATGAGCATGTCTCCTATAAATACATTTTGTACAAGGCAACAGGTGAAACTATTACCCTCACCACCATTGACGGCAGCTCGGAGTAGATTTTCTTGTTCTTGAATTTTTACAGCCTGACCCTTGTCCAGAGTTGGGGCAATGGCTGGGCCTTGACGAGTTCCAAAGCAATAAGCTTTACGAGTATCAGCCAAAACTTTTTCAGCACCTTCACAAGCTGCTGCAATCATATCAATTCTAGCCTGCAAATGAATCAATAATCAAGAAGTGCCTGAAAATAGAATTTAGGCAGTCCATGAACTCTAAATCACCTTTAACTTCTCAATTTGAGTGGCTATTGGCAGGTTTTGCATCCCCTGAAGCAATTGATCTCTCTTTGAGTTGTCATCCATCTCCATTTCAGGCAGTAGTTTAGAGGAGAGCATAACAGGTAGTACTGAATCAAAGAATTCCATATATATATATTTTGAGATTTCAAAAAATCCAAACATCACTATACATGCAATTAAAAAACAATAAATCAAATGAGATTTTCCCCACCCTCTCCCTTCTTCCAAGAACACCAGTGGGTAACATATTAAGTCTCATGGAACATGCCATTCAGATCAAACTTCAGAGACTGTGTAACTCTCTGGAACCTAATTCTATTCATACTGGCATCGTGCAAGTAATCTTCTAGCAGCAGAGATATAAGAAAATTAACAAAAGTCATATATTAAAAATACTTAAAATCTCCAGATACATCGCAATAGCAAATGCAGCTTGTAGACACTCAAAACAATACATGAATATGTAGTATGAGCAGAAATTTCCCATGCCATCTTGGTTCCTTATAAGCAGTTTGTAACAGATGGTTTAAAGCAGTTCTATAAATACTTTGCCATCAAACAGATTCCAAGTTTAAGGCTTTAGAGTTGATAAGTTTACCCATCAAAAGTATCTTGTCATAGCACTTATATTTCAAGCAACTTGAGCACCAACCAATAACATTCTAATGAACAACATTAGTTATCTGTGCATCACAAATCTCAAGGAAAGGAGAGCATACTGGTAGCATTCTCGGCATTAACATTTTTCGGATGTACTACAAATGCCTTGGAGACCTTCTTCATTTCGTCAACAATGTTGAAAAGCTCAAGGTTCACCATAGAATATTGCCCCAGAATATCTTGCCTGGTGCATAACACAAGGTTACTAACATAATAAGAAAAACCGACAAGTCTAGATGTATAGTGCAAACAAAATCTTCACAAATTAACCAGCAACCGCAGATCACAGCGATTAAATCCTCGAAGAACCAAAGATGCTTTTGATATTACAAAGCAGAAAAATAAAAAAAAAGTTCAGAATTCAATTCAGCATAGAGAAACATGATGAAATTCCAATTTGCCAATGCAGAAGGAAAAGGTAAAATAAGAAAAGAGGCGCAAAGAAAGGAAGACCATTTGGGGCTGGTGTTGGTGCGAGCGTAGGCGTCGAAGTCTTCAAGAATCCGAGAGATGGCTTTGAAGAGGCTGATTGCCCGAGTCTTAACTTGTTCGAGGTTCAGCTGCTGCTGCACTGCCTGATTCAGCCTCTCCACCGGCTGCTGCTGTTGTTGTTGCTGCGGCTGAGCCTGAACCTGAGGCTGAGCCTGAACCTGGCTTTGTACCACACCGACACCCTCCATTGCTGCCACCGCAAAGTGCAGAGGAAGATCCACAAGATTGGTCCTTTCCGTTGTGCCCCGTCAATGCTTGGCTGCTTGGCATCAACCAAAATTGGAGTTTTATTTTTTAACCTCGCAATTTTTTTTAACCAATTATTCAAATCAATCTATCCATCTTAAAAAAAAAAAAACTTCTAACAATTATTAATAAATAAATTAAGTTCCAACAAAATATATCTTTATTTATGCTCATAAATAACTTATTTATAAATTATTTTATATACGTGTATGTTTACGTATTTTTTTCGCATGAATTTTGAGTAAAAATATAAAATAGGCTTAATTACTATGTTTGATCAATATTTTTTAAATTAAAAATAGAAGGAACAATTCTAGAGTAAAAAATAGAATAATATTTATATCATGAAGAGTTTTTCTTGATACAATATTTTAATGTGGTAATTTATGTAATAATTTTTTTAATTTAGAATGGCATCCAAAATCATGTATCAATATATTATTATATATATATATATATATTATTTTGAATAAATTAAATTAATATATTAATAATTGAACAAAATCCATACTCATACTGATTTGTTTACATTCATGAATAATTTAAAATTTTAATTTTAATTCATTATAAATATAAAATTTTTTTATATTATCATTAAATTACATGTTGTTTAATATTTAATTTTTTAAATAATTATATGTGTGTGTGTTTATATTGTCTGTTATGTAAAATTTAAGTAAAAATACGAAATAAGCACTACTTAGTACTTACAGTGTTTCGAGAAGTATTTTTATGAATTCAAGATAGACTGGTCATAATAATATGGATATGTTTATGAACATTTTTCTGCATAAATATACATAAATTTCAATAGCTCTACATGAAAGTTTTGCTTTTTATTCATACAACTTTTGTCTACTTATTATTAGTTTATTACTTAAAATGAAAATTTTAGACTTCCTTTTTTTTTTGCGATAAAAAAATTGACATTCTTAGTTTAGACTTTAGAGTTGTATCCGGTATCATGTATCAATGTTCATTGTTCACCAAAACAATTTATAAAATTTCATTATTATCCAAATAATAAATTATTTTATTAGCCATCATCATGTGTCAACGTTCACCGAATAAATTTCAAATTATCCATATAATTATTGATTATATACGTTGTTTTGAATGATTTTATTTTGAATATAATTTTAATTTAATGTTAGTGTAAAAAAATTTTTTTATATTACTTTTCAATTATATTTTACCTAACATTTAACTTTTTATATAGTTATTATCTTAATCAATTTTTTTTAATAATTTAAAAATTTATAATTAGATGATAGTATAAAATTTTTTATATTAACAAATGATCAAAATTAAACTCTTGTTTTTAAAATAAAATGTACAAACTTATTTATTACAAAAGATGAAATAATACTCTTTTTTTTTGGTACATGAAATAATAATAATAATAATACTTGTTTTGACCATGGTTGTAAATATTGTAAAATATATAATCTCAAATATTAGTTATATTAATTAATTAAATAAATTTGAATCAAGTTTAAATAAATATATACTTTAAACTAAGGAACCTAACCCAATAAATATTAGTGTAATAGAAGTGAGTTACACCCCCAATCATAAGAACTGCAATTCGATTGTTGAGAGTCACATTTCAGATAAAGGCCATAGAGATTAGCCCTATGGGATGAGATACTCTTGATTTATACAAAAAAAAAACTAACCACTTATATTAGTCATGTTTCAACACATGACATTTCAAAAGTAGATAAAAAAAAATAGAAGTTATTTAACCACTTGTGATACTAAATTAATTATAAATTTACATAATATTAACCACTAATGTTAGTCATGCTTTAACACATGAAGATTATGTAATCACTTATCATACTAAATTAAGCTATAAATTTACACAGTATTAACTATTTATGTAAGGCAAAAGAGCAATGAGTGATGTAGAGTATTGTGTACACTTAGTGGAAAAAAATTAATGTGCAAGTTAAAAGTAGTAATACTTGATTAAATGCATCTTTTTAAAATCATGACGTCTTTGAAGTACTCTTGACAGTTATCCATAAATATATATGCACTATAATTTGTATTCCAATGTTATTGATTCTTTGGTCACATTTTTCTCAAATTCTTTTCTCATAGTAGTTTGGATCAATAATGTCACATGACCCCTGTATTACACTTTGTTAATCTTGGAAACATCTTCTGCAGAGTCACCTTGAGTTTGTGTATTACTATGGTCTGTTGAGGATAACGTAATGTTAATATGGTTGTTTGGGTGTAAGTCATTTGATATTGAGATTGGTACTAAGTTCCCCTAAATAAAAACCCCCCATAAAGCTCAAATCCTTATCGTCTCAATCCATAAGGCACTCATATCATAGCCATTCGGTCGCTTTCTTAACGTGACAAGGCAATTCTCATTCGTCATTTGAAATACCAGTCTTAACTCAGGAAGATTACTCCTTCACCTGATGGTCAAAATGCCTCGCACCAAAACGGAACAAAACCTAACAAGATGGTACAATCCTATTCCTATCGAACAAGGGGAATATGAATAATCTACATTGCATTTCAAGTAAACATCTCTACAATTACATAAATAAAATCATGTTGGCAAGTTTAGCAACTAAACACTAAGAAACACTTATTTCTGCGGATAGAGTTGCATCTGTACAGTTGCTCCTGTCGACAGAAATGTGCTACAGCTGATACATTCTTTACATACAATTTACATATCTGGATGAACCTGCAAAAGCCAGTAGCCAAACCATCATTAAAATCTAAAGTTGCATCAGGTTAACCATGATAGTACAAATTAGCTTACCACACTATAGTGCAGCACTATACTTATCATTAAAATTTTTGTGATACAATGGATAGCAGAACATGAGAAAAAGGTAGGAGTTTGAGAACTACAATAATGACTTGTAATTTAACTTTTCAATTTTATATACCAACCACAGCCAAGCAATTAATTTTCTCATTCATAGACAAGCCACAATCATATAGCATTATAAACACAGCAGCAGTTCAATTGTGGCAACTTGAAACAATTCCCTTCTAATACTTAGCAGTTGTAACTTGTGATGCAATATAGAATATGATGAACAAACTTAAATTTGATTGCAATGTCAAACAGATCCAGCAGACTACATCATGCTCATTATTTTATCAAAAATTTTAAAAGAAAATAGGGTAACCAAAAAATTCAGTTAAGGACATGATACATATAGCTCTATGAGTTTGATAATTGATATGAGAAACGAAAATCGGGTATATATTACCCCATATGCTAGTTGTGTAAGAGGTAGTATTATTCACCCGTCGTCCTCATCTTTAGAGTGAGAATTACAATCCGACGTTGGTTTCACCTAAAAACCAAGATAAAGGACAGATTGGCAATTGAATCCACATAATGTCACAAGGATTCACAATCGAATATTGGGAGAGGAGAGAAGAATGAATACCTTGGATGAAATAGGAGGCAGAAGGCCAGCCACGAACAGTGATGACGGGCACCGGGGAGGAAGGGGAGCCAATTGGGAGCGGATCGGTGAACGATGATGCGGTGAATGGCGTCCTCGAGCTTGCAGATGAGGGGATCGGCGCTGGAAGAAGAGGAATTGAGGTCGGTGAGATCGGAGGAGCAAGAGGATTGGTTGGATTGTATTCGGTGAGGTAGGAGCTGAGACGATGGAGAGAGGGATTTGGCAAAGGAGACGCTGCGACTCATGCGAGGTAGGGTTAGGGTTTGTGCTATACTGCTATGTATCTTGCATGCTTTATCTCTCTATCTGTTGTGCCTGTTGCTGCACTTGGGGTAACCATACCTGATCTTGTACCGTACAAGATAGTAGCGGTAGGAAAAAGTCAAGCAGTCTATCTTATTTTTTATTTTGGCAGATTAGTAGGTTAGATTTATAGATTATATAAATTATGTTTAAGTTTTTATAAAAATTTATTTAATTAAATAAATTAAATTTATATTATTAAAAATATTTATTCAAATAATAAGTTAACTTATTTATTTATTATATATACATATATAATTAAAAAAATTATAATATTTATATAATTTATTATTATATATTTATATAATTTTTTAATTTTAAATATTATTTAACAATTTTATTTAAAGATAAAAGTTATTTAAGATGTTTAAAATATAAATTTATTAATCTAATTTAATATTTTTGTATAATATAGGCTTTTAAATAAATTTAGAGATCGTTTGGATGCACATTTTTTTTATAAAAATGTATTTAAAAAAAATATTTCTGTTATATTTTAAGATGTTTGAATAAATATTTTTTAAAAAAGTTGAAACGCTTTTTTTAAAAGTTAAATTTTTATACTTCTAAAAAATATTTGTTTTATAACATACAAAAATTATTCAAATTTAAAAAAAAATACTTTTTTAAATATTACCTCTGAACATAAAATATTTTTTATTTTTTTTAAAGATCTTTTAAAAAAAATTTATTAAAAAAATTTTTTTTAAGTAAATCTAAATAAACTCTTATAGTTCATATTAGACTCTTAAGTTTTTATAAAATGGCCAAGCTGAACTTGAAAAAAAATTTATATTAAGTTATAAGCCTAGTTTAAGTTTAATATTTTATAAAACAGATCAAGTTTATTTAATAAAAATCTAATTTAACTTATCTTATTTTTATTTTGAAAGATGGTAGAAAGCTTTAATAATAGTGAAGTGAGGACTCCACCATAACCACCCATGCGGCCCACACTTTTTTATCTTTTTTTTCTCTTCTCTCTTTATTCTCTATTTCTATCATCAAATTTATTATGTATTTATTTATTTTGGTCGTTAAGTGTTTAATTTAAGTTGTATTGTTTAAAACATTGACTAATAATGTGACAAAAAAAAATATTGACTAATAATGAGTGGCAATAGATAAGATTACGTGGGCTGAGCAGTGCCATGGGCTGCCAAGTGCCATGGTGGCTTAGTGCCTCAAGCCTCAAGGTCCAAACTCCAAAATGAGTATTGACCTAAAAAAAAAAAAATGAAGATAGGGGAGTCGGAGTTGTTTACATGGGATGAATTGAATTCAATCATATCATCAAAATTGGGAATTGGGGTTTGCGGGTCTACGTTTCTCTCTTTCTCTTCGTCTTCCTCGATCTCTGCCTCTTTCCATCCGTCGCCCTCGTGGTTTGGGTAAGTGAATTCCGACCTTTTTTATGTGTCTCTGTTACACAATTATCTTCTTCAATAAGCTTCGTTTTCTTTCTTTTCTTCTCTTTTCTTTTTGTTTTCCGGTGAGTAAACGGAAACAGGTGAAGCAAAACTTGAAGTTCATATTATTGATGGATTGATTTGTTTGATAGCAGTTTTTGATTACAGGCTTCATCAGCTGATCTTGTTGAATTATTGGATCTTGCTTCTGTTGACTACTATTCATTTCTACCTCATTTCTCCCCATCTCCATTACACTTATTTCTCTTATAGATTCTCTCTTTTGTGGTCCATCTATAGCTTTAAGGAAAGACGGAAATGCTACAAAACTAGTAATACCAACTCTACTTTTAAAGAAATCTTTGTGGTTATTTTGTTTTCGACTTGACTTTATTTGTATTTACCACAATCACAATTATTTGTGATTGATTTGTTCTATGGATCGATGTTACAATATTGCCTTTTTCAAATTTTAGGTGCCGTTCTTCATCAATTTTATTTATTTATTTATTCATTTTGTTTTTCAATTTACATTGAGAATAGGTCTAGGGGTACACTATTCTTTTTCAACTTTCTCGCAAATTTCTCCAACATTTTCTTCTCATGCTTAACAGGACAGGACTATAAAAGTAAACATTCAATGAGATAATTACAGGCAAGCTTCAACTAATTCTTTCTTAAGAAATTTTGATATTTGTAGTCAGGGTTGGCAAATGGATTGACTAGATGGATTTTGGATTAGATCATTAATGGATAAATAAAAAATAAATCAATAATCCATTTGACCTATTTTAATAAACGAATATTCAATCCATCCATGAATCCATTTTAATGGATGGATATCTAATCATCCATCCTCAACTAAATGCATCTAAACTCCTTGTTCAAATACATTCTATTTTCCAAATTATATGGATATCCATTGGATATCGAATAAATATTTTGGTTGGTTCATTAACCATCCATTAACTAAAACTAATCCAATTTATCCAATCCATTAAATCTATTATTATAATTGGATGGATCATGGATTAATAGATCCCATTGCCACCCCTATCTATAGCAATGATTTAAAAATATGAACTGGATCAGATTTGTCGTATTTGGAATTGTATACTAGCAGAACTGCTCATTGGATTGAATCTTTGGCCAAGCATCTGTTCACATTTCTTGTCAATAATTTTATAGTGAATGCATTTGAAGGATGTATAAGACAACCTGCAATCAACACAATTTTGTAGACTGGTTCACATTGCTTGTTGCATTCTTTTTCCCCCCTTCTATATGTGCTTTTGCCAAATGCCAACTAGGTGCTTGTCCTTGGTTTCTCTCAATGCTTTACCATGAAGAAAATTTATATGTTGTGCATATGCTTTATGAGGTGCATCTATTCTTGCTGATGCACTGAAGAATCTTTGGTTCTAACTTTGGAAACCAAAATGCTAATGAAGTTGTGACTTTGCTGTTAATTTCCTTTGTGATTAATGTAAGCATGATTAAAATTTTTCTCCCTTCTGCTCCATTATTTTCTACAAATTGTTTGTAGAACCAGTTAACTCCATTGAATTTATAATAGATACTCCTAAGTCGTTTTCAATGTTTTTTATTTAGAGAGGTGGAATAGTCAGATTGCATACCTTCTAAGAACAGCATCAACATAGATATCAAGGGCTTTAATTTCAACAGTCTGTGTTTGTAGGACTGGTTGGTTACATTTTTTTGGTTTGGTTTGGATGTGATAGCTGTGCTGGTTCAGTTTGGAGGTGATCACGTTAGTAAAAATCAGGTGTGGAATTTATGGCCTCTATTTGAAATTTGAATTGTTCAAGTTTACAGTATATATATTTTCTCCAAAATGAATATAGAAATTTCATCATTGACATAAACTGTGATATGTGTTAGTTAACTATATATGTAAATTAACTATTTTAAGAGTTTGTTCATAATGAGCATGGAAATTCTACCTTTAATATTCAATTCCTATAACTCCTTTCTTTAGGTTGTGTGCGTTTTCTAATTATGTTGCCATGTGGTGTGTAAATAACATTATGATATCTCCATTTTGTTGAAGTTTAATCACCTGAAATCAAATTGGTCAATCATTTTATACATAGTCCAATAGTTTTCATGATGCACATCCATATCTGCTTATGTATAATCAAAGATCATGGCTGATTATACACATTGTTTTTTAAGGCAATTTTTTTATCAAACTTGATCTGTAGCCCCCATTCTTAAAATAATTAAATTTGAAAGTTTTATAATATCAATATGTTTGCTTCTTGATTGTATTTGATGTCTATCGATACAAACTAAATATGAGTAGCCCATTTATATGATTCAAAAAAAAAAAGACCAATTATACAAAATATCAGAGTCCGCCAATATTCCGTGAATAATATAACTGCATAAATACAATGTACATTCTTGAATGACTTATCTATCCTGATAAACTCATTTTAAATGAACTACTGTTGGTAGTCAATCCATGTTTCTTCAAGTTCACGACATGCAGACTAATTACAACTTGACACAAGATGTAGATCTTATTTCCTCATAAGCATATTTTTTCCCTAATCTGCAGGTTTCTTACTTTCTGTTGAAATGGTCTGTAGTAATTATAGCTCTGCCAATGAATCTCACTGTTTAATCCTGATTATACATTTCCCCGAAATGCAATTAGCATCAAATGGTAATAAGGAAGAATGTTCAGAAAGTGAACCCATCTTGAATCAACATCATCATAATTTGCAAGGATCTGGAGAATCTTCATTTTCATGTGAAATTATTGCTGCTGGAGGGGATTTGTCTGTTGGCAATGATGATTTACAGAATGTTCATGTTGATGAGATTTGTCAACTGGTGAATGCGGATCAGCTACAATGCCGCATATGCCTTGATATTGGAGGTCTATATCACCTGTGACCATAGTTACAATCATTGATTTCCTTTTCATGAATTTACTTGAGGATTTGATGAGATGAAATAAATTTGAGAAACAATCAAGATGAGATTTTTAGGCTGCTTACAAGCAACTTGTAGGTCATATATATTTCAAAGTCGGCAATTTACTAACCATTAGATGAATTTTTTTTAGGAGAAGATTTAATCGCTCCATGCCATTGCAAAGGTACCCAAAAGTATGTTCACAGAGCATGTCTTGATAATTGGAGGTCTACAAAGGTAAGTTCCTTTTTCCTTCTTGGTGTTCCTTCAGCTTGATCATAATACTAATATCTGATTCAAAATCAGTAGAACTACGTTTTTGTTATTAGAGATCTAGTACTGATTTGTATTCCTCTCATGGTGGGTTTCCAGTATATTTATGTATCTTGCATATTTACTGACTTTTCATTCCTTCTGTTGTACTAGGAGGGCTTTGCTTTTTCCCACTGTACAGAGTGCAGAGCTGTCTTCATATTACGTGCAAATGTCCCACCAGATCGGTGGTGGTTGAGATTAAAATTTCAGTTCCTTGTTGCCAGGGATCATGCATTCATTTTCATAATTGTTCAACTGGTATGGGATTGGTAATCACATTTGTGTCTTGTAAAATTGGTATTTGTCTTGATCACATTAGTTTTACCTGTTTTCTTTTTTGTTTTCTGGTGGTTAATGTGAATAGACCTATTTGTATTCACTACTCCTCCATCTAGCGTTCTTGAGTCTTGAACATTGCTATGGCTACCCTAGCAGTCCATATAATTATGGGGGTTCATGCAAGACAACGTCATATATGTGGAGATACTATACAAGTTCTGCTGATTCTAGGAAGAAATCCCAGTTGATAGTTTTCCTCTCTGAAGGAATAGTATATTTCTATGGAAACTCACTCTGATTAGTTTTCCTGGTTTGTAGTAATAGCCGTAAGGAAAACAACCCTGGGTAATAGAATATTTTTAGTATGTCTAAGATTTTCTAGAAACTTCAACTTATAAATCCAGCATTAAAAGCTATAGCTCCTTTAGATAGGATAACTTTGCAAGACTGCTTGAAAACAGAACTCCGGGCTCCCCAATTTGAAGTAATAGCGACCATAGGTATTAGCTGTACTATGGATCTAAATGGCACATTATGTAAAGGCTTAAAATTTATAAATTAACAAGACCCTGCAATTGATTTTGTTCCGAAGGCATAAAAGTTAGATAATACATATATAAGTGACTAGAATATCTTTGAATCTGAGTAACACTATGGTAGAAACTGAAGCCTGTTTGGTTGCTGTGGGTGAAGTGTCATATTAGAAACTACAAAGTAAAAGTCTCCTCCAACTTTAAATTTAGAAGTTTGTTGATTCTAACTTTTAATATCCTACCTACTCCAAACAAAACCAACATGGAGAGGAAATGTAAAAGGAAGCAACAAAATGGGACTTACTTTTCAAGTGTCATGGTTACAGTTTATTCAATATACACTTTGAAGATCCATGCCCACCCAACGAGATTGTTTGATGGGATACTATATATTGTAATGTATATGAGAATATCTCCTTGAAAGAATGCCTGATAAGTTCTTTTCTCCTAACAGGTTGTCGCATTTTTGGGGGTGCTTGTGTACAAATTTTATGGAGATGAACTGAGAGAAATGTTTGGTTATGAAGAACATCCATATGGATTTTACACGATGGCTGGTATACCCATTGCTTCTCCACTTCAAATTTCATGGACAATATTTGCAGCTTTTTCCTTCACGTGTGACTATTTCATGCTAGGATGTTAAAGTTTCTCAATTGGTTGGTAAACTCAATGGAATACATATGACTGGCATGCTATCGTAATTTACCCAACTTTATCATGTAGAATGGCAAGTTGATTATATTGCGTTATTTTGCAGTTCTAGCTATTGTTTTGGTGGGTTTGCTCTATGGCTTCTTCATAGCCATAATATGTGGCCAAAGAATCAATGAACGTCACTACCATGTTCTTGCCAAACAAGAATTGACAAAGGTCTGCTATTTAATTTATGAATCCATATTAGTCTGACTTAGGATATCTGATCTGCCAGCAAGAGTTATTTCTAAAGTTGGATGCTATAAAACTGCATGGTTTCTCCAGAAAATTAAAACGTGTTATATGAAACCAGTAACATGATCACGACTAAATGAGTCTTTTGGGCATAAGATATACAATTTTGGGGGAACTTGTCAGTTACATATTTGTTATTGTATCATATAAGGATCATATCATTTTACTTTTGTGTTGAAATTTGAAGGTATCATTTTACTTTTCAATGTCAGGAATATGTGGTGGAAGACCGAGAACATATAAAGAATGTGCCTGAACTTGATCCTAGCCATGTGACAGAACTGAGGATGTTGGGCCTTTACTAATTGGTATATTTGTATCCCATTCTTTCTCATTAAAGTTTCTGCCCTTCTTTTTTTAGACCGAGTTTGAAACTGCCTGGATTTATACCATCCATCCCATATTATCCTAGTGGGACCTATTTGTAGCAGGTTTACATGTTTTTGTTTCTTTCTATCTAATTTCATAATAGAAAATGCTAATTTCAGTTCAAATTTCAACTTCTCTGTTATCAACCTCGGCAATTCATCTCTATCAAATCCTTACATCTTGGCTGCGTTCTTGCACGTCATCAAGGAATATATGCACTATAAGTTGTATTCCAGTGTTCTTCATTCTTTGCTTACATTATTCTCAGAAACTCTTTTCATTGCATCGGTACTGTCATATGAGCCCTGTATTACTCTTACTAACTCTTGGATGCATCGTCTGCAGGGTCACCTTGAATGTTTCATTTGCAGCTTTGTCTCCATGTTCCCCCTCACATTTGTATATCACGTTGGTCTGTTCAGGGTGATGTCACGTTACTATGGCTGTTGGGGCACCAACACAAACTGCACAGCTACAAGGGCGTGGTTTATCCCCCAAAACCCTGTGTACTCTATTTTGATTCTTTATTTTTAATTATTGCTTTTACAGGAAACTTATAAATGAAATATGCTGATTCATCTAGAAAATTTGCGCTTGTGAATCAATGCTGTTTGTTAGATTCTAAAGAAAAAGGTGGAGATCTTAGAAACCTGTAGCTGCCGGATGGAGATATTTGTTGTTGGAAGTCCCAAATGTGACCAGAAGTCATCTTTTGCTTTGCAACCTTTTTGTTTTATACAACATATTGTTGATCTTAACCACTCAGTTTAAATTTTGAATTAGCACTTGAAAAAAATTAATTTATCATGCCAACGAGAAAAATGCATCCTTTAAATTGTTGAAATAAAAACAAATTTTTATTAATGCAGAAGTTTACCCGATTACCGTGAAAAGAAAACTGTGCATCTGGAACCGTATTCAAATATATCTTAATAGTAACCCTTGAAAGAATCAAAACTAGGTTCCCTCATTAGCTGCTAGTTTTTACAATGTCTACACGGCTCAACTTCCCGCTTTTCACATGCACAACTTTAAACAAAGACTTATTGCAAATATTTACAATTAGTGGAAAGAAAGAAAAAAGAAATAAAAGGAAGCACTTCCTTCATAACCCCTTTAGTTGATGTTCTATTACTTTCTCCGACGAGCTCTTACTTCGCCTTCTCTTTTGTCCTCTGCACTTTTTCACTTGCTATCTTTGCCGCTGATTGTCCGGTGTCCTCCACGGTAGCTTTGCTCTTTCCTAAGCTTTTGGCTAAAGCTTGCTTCACCTGCTCCACCATCTGTCACGGCTTCGGCTTCATCTCCTCTTCTTAAACTTATTAAACGACCCAACAAGACATAATGAACCAAAATGAATGATATATGGATTGGAAACAAAAGGGTATCGTTTATATATTGGGAAGCTAGCTTACTTACAAGCGTCTTAACCGTGTGCCAGTAATTATGCTGATAGGAATAAAGTGAGGAAAAGATAGAATAGGCACTTGTGAGTCTCTGCCACTCCCAGAAAGATACCAATAGTAACAGACAAGCAGACGAAGACGCATAGAAAGAAAATAGTAGCACCTGCACCACCTCGAACTTTATCCATACCATGGAGCATCCAATCCGAAACTAAAGGAGAAGCCATTGATTGATGGTATTACTATTACTATTAATAAACCGAAGAAAACAGGACAGGAGGGGGCTAGGCTAAGCTAAATGCTTTCTGGTTCTTCAGCGACGGTGGAGACGTTAGTGATTTGCACCACAGGACAAGGAATGACTCCTGAAGACGTGGTTTTCTGCATTATTTATTGTTGCTCGTATACAATACACGTTTCACCTGCCCATTACTCATTCCTCTTATGCTTTATAATTTGATCTGTATACACACAACACAAGCTCCAAACTCTTTGAATGATGTTTATCTAAATGCTTTTTTCTTCTTTTTTTTTTTTTCAAGAAGTGGCTGTGACTCAGAGAGTGGGACATTTTCAGAGAACCCCCCACCAATCCATTGATTTGGATGGTGCTGCCGTTTATTTGATTCTGAAGTTTGAACCCTTATTATCGTATCGTGCTAGACCTGACTGAAGCAATATCTTGTCTCATTGTTTGATGCACCCTTGGTTTATTTTTGCAAGAAACTGTCAGAATTTTTTTTAAGTGAGTTACAATTAATTTTGTTATTTTTGACTTTGTGAAAATTGAGCATATTATTCATGTAACAAAAAAAAATTGAGCAAATTATATGCTTTAAGTTATAAACATATCTGTAAGCCCAAAATTAATAGCTAGCACATTAAGATTTCTGTCTGATAGTGCTCTTGATAGGGGAGCCTAGGTTATATGTGTCCCCTCTCTACTTACTGATTTAATCGGTGAGATTCCCAATGGTAGAATATCAATCAATCATCCTTGGTCAAAGTAAGTACGCATTTTATATTATTATATTTGCTGTCCGGCTGACAATTATTTTCATTCCTTAGAGAAACTATAATCATGTTATTAATTTCTTCAAATTGGCCTATTTCTCTACCATATCCCATCCATCCACCCATTCTTAGATAAGTCAATATGAATAATCTGAGCCGAATTCTTGTGCATTTGGTTGACTAAAGCACATGGTCAAATGCGTCAGGCCAACCTGTTTTGAGAAGTCTCATTTCCTTCCAACCCCCCCCCCCCCCAACAAAAGAAGTACAATATATATATTTTTTCAAAAAATGACAGACCAATTATGTAAAATATCAAAGTCTACCAATATTGCCTGAAAAATACAACCGCATAAATACAATGAACATTCTTCAATGACTTCTTTGTCTTGATATAAACTTATTTAAAAATAAAGTATATATCAAATTGGGAAATATTAAACCAATGCACACCATTGGGTTCCCTCCTAACGGAAGACCTCTTCCAAATTTCACCAAATAGGCAAATATATAAAAAGATCGAGAAGGGCAATTCAAATTATGCTAGCTAATAAAGGCAACCATTGAATACACTCAATCCTCATCCTAATTGACAAATCATGACAGATTCCCCTGACAATTGAAAACAGCAAGTCCTTCTGAACCACAACTTCTCACTTCAAGAATACCCATTCAATAAAAACTATAAAATCCACAGGAAAAATAAACGAATGAGAATTTTCATTAGCTATACAACAAACTAGGAGTTGAGTGTGGAACAAGGAAAAACAACATTACCGATGTCAATTGGAGAATCATCACACTTGGCAACAAGACTTATGCTTACAAAATACAAACATCAACCACCACCATGAATTTTTTATATAGGAAGAAAATGTTACTTTAAAGAAGAATACCTAAGAGGTTTCTGGAGCGCATAACTACACAGGAATGACATCAATCTTTGACATATCCTCACATCTCAAGATAATACCCTCAAGGCTAGCTGGAAATATACATTTAGCCCATTGGCATCCGGTAGTTAAAGGCTCAGGTGGAGGGACAATCATAAGCACATTTTCATTTCTTTGAACAACTCCCATTACGCTAACTGTGCTACCTTCTTTGATGTACCTACAAAAAGATCGATGCAGTCTCATAAGAACATCCTCCCCAGCCAGGGTTACCCCAACTTTCTTGATGTTTTGCTATCATCACCATTAGTGCCTTGATGCATAATATGAATTATGTACAGGGCTATACTTAGTGTTGCTTGAAACAAATTTAAAAAGAAAAAAGAAAAAAATGTTAACGCTAGTAGCAATGTCCCATTTCCCACTTCCCCAATAACTAATTGAAAGGGATTAAGCTTAACAGTTTCTATTTACAACAATGTATAACCTGGAAAATTTCAACTCTTCAACAACATAAATTACTTTACCCTTCTTTTAATCGCATTATACGATCATCACTTGAAAGGTTTCTCTCTCCCAACCATCGAAGAAACTCTGGGGACATGTCTTTGTTGGCTGGGTTAACATCAATTACAATAGAATCATCAACATAAGGAGTCACCCTTGCACCATAACCTGTTTTGACCAATGCTCTCAATCCAGATTGAAAATCAGAGATGTAAAAGTCCACCACATGCCTCTGCATTAAATAAAATGCAAGGTAAATATTAAAAAAACTCAAGACTTATAAATTGGACAGAAAAATCAGTAAATAGACGATTTGCACCTTGATACAAGGATGCCTGGCCCACACATGAAAACAGATCAAAAGATGATAACAAAAAATTTAATTGAACAGATTTGAATCCAAGACTTCCCAATATACACGCACACACACAAAATACTAGTACCACATCGGGCATGACGATATACCTAGTAACAGTAACAGAATACTCTCAGAATAGTCAAGAGCAGATAAAAGCCACCATACATTAGAAAGAGCATGAACTAAAAGCCACAACAAATTAATCAATCAAAAACAAGAAAGAAGTGCATTCATTGTTAGAAGAGAACTGGAAACAAAAAGTTCTTTGAAAACTAACAATTTTGATTTTTATTTAAATCCATTGGTTTCTAAAGAGAGCTTAGATGGAAAATAAAGAGAAATAATAATCATAATATAGCTTTTTTTCCTTTCAATAGCTTGAAGACAGATGGCACAAGAAGCCCCTATAAACACTTTAGCACTATAAATGTTGTGTAGCCAACTGGCCTTGTACTAAGTTTTGAAGACTGTGATGGAGCAGTAATTTGTTGGCATGCCCCTATTAAAATGCGATTATAAAAGCCTAGAACAGAAAAAAAGAGAGGGGGGGGGACTCTACTATTAGGCATACAACAAATAAGTTTAAACCAGCCAGAGATTTGTGCTAACACACACTCACAAAAGAAGTAAAAGAAACAGAAGTTGGGTGCAGGCATCTTGAAAAATCTTCCATGAAGGAGCAAGGAAAGGGCACCTCATTCACATATTTTAAGGGTATAAATGGAAGTAAAGAAAGAGCTTTATTGAAGGTTATAAATAGACATTGAGGGAGTATAAGAGTACATCAACAGAATAGATTTAACCATAGGAAGGAAAGGGTGAAAAAATGTTCACATAAGCAAAGTAAGTTCAACTGGAAAGCACAATATCTAATTCATCTCCATGGCCAAGGAAGATCGAGAAGTCCCCAAAAGTAATATTTAAAAAAATGGAAAACTGAAAAGAAAAGATTTAACAGATTATTGCAATTACCTCAGCCGATCTGAGGCCCCATGTAAAACGGCGATGGTTTCGATTGGCAGCTTTTGAATCCCAACCTCGATATTCAAACAAGCTTGTAGATGTATAGACACATCTAGGAACTTTTTGAAAGGAGGACTCCAGTGGAACATTACCACAGGTAACCACCTTCAAAAGGCAGAACAAATCATTGGTAAATTTCTCTCATTTATGCATATAAAACAACATAAACAACAGCCAGAGTAATACAATTCCAGAAAAGAAATACCCATCAACCATTCAAGTTACTGATATCTGTTACATAAAAATCACTTATCCACCAACCAATACATGAAATAAGAAATGTATCCACAAAGCATGGATGGTTAGGCGTGGATGTGTGTGTATATGACTATTCTTTTCCCACGTCTATGTGTTTAATTAATTGTATTATACATGTTTATGTCAATATTAATTTGCATACCCCAGAAACCTTCACAAATTGCCCATTTTTGGCAGTTCTAAGCTCAGCATCAGGATATCGAGAAATGAAACCAGCAATGGCAGTCCTCCCACAACAACTATTCCAAGTGAATAATGCAGCAACAGCACCAAAAAGAACTACTACAACAATGAGGAGAATGGCATTGTGGACAGCTCCAAGAATAAAACCGCCAGCAATGAATCCCATAACAAAAATCAGAATCACAGACCACAATATTGGCTTTGGGAAGTTCCTCCTGAAGGAATATTCATCGTCTAGGCCAAGAGTGGTCACAGCTGGATTGTGAGCTACAGAGGAACTATGTAATTTCATTGATCCTGTAGACTCTAATGGACCAGATACCTTCCTTGGAGCCCCAGATGAATTTAGTGGGCCAGATGTAATAAGACCAGTTGTAGGAAGAACTGGCGGGATTGGACCAGAGTTCTGGCGTGTAACTCCGCCAGATTGAGGGCCAGATGACTTCTTGACTGGTTCCCCATGTTTATTCAATGGACCAGAGTTGGTCTTCTTCATAGAGACTGAAGCAGACATGCCTCCAGTAGATATGTTACCTGATGTGGTATAAACAGAACGAGCTGCTGTATTTGGCATGATAGGTCCAGAATGTGAAGCAGCACCTGCAAATGATCCGGTCCTTGAAGGAGCACTATTTAACTGACCAGATTTTCTTGATTTAGAACCATCCATGGGGATATCAAACATTTTCCCTAATTCTCCTGACTTCTTGATGTCACCACCAGTGTAGGGCATGGCAGCAGAGGTCATTGTCGGAGTCCTTTCTTTTGGCTGTTCAGGCCGACCAGATACATACAGGCCATTGCTCAGCTGATGAGATGGGAATCTTGAACCCATCAGGCTTCTTTAAAGCAGCCCAAAAGAGGCAACTCAATAAGAAAAAGTACCAGAGTTCTGAATCGGTATTCAAAGTAATACTGCAACCAGTGAAATGGACAAGACAATTGAAATATAATTTTAGCCATAATTCCAGACTGTAATGGGCAGATTAGAGTAATCAAATTCATTTCTAGAAATCAGATGAAAACTCGAAAAGAAAAGTGAGAGATTCACAATGGCCCATTTTCTAGCTCAAGATAGCCATGCCAAAATAAATATTAAGTTAATTTGGAGTCAATTAATTAAGCCAAACACTGTAAACAGGAATATTATTGAAAGTTATAAAGACATTATCACTGTAAAAGATGGAGTATGTGGCACTTACTTTCTATTTGCTAGGTAGAAAATCAACCATTGACAAAATCCCAAGAAGACAATTAATGCCAAAATAAAATGAGTCAAGGAAATAGAAGATACAAGAAGATAGAAGTTATTTGCTTAATTTATTTGAAGCAACTTTACATTAAGTAAGAACTAGGAAAGCAAAGCTTGCACTGACATATGCTAGTGAACAGTGAGTGCATCTGGTTCCTGTTATTAGTCGTTTATGAAAGTTGCAACAAAATTCTGTGATTAATAGCCATCAATCTATTTGCTGTAATAAATTTTATCACTCTAAAAGCAGCCCACCTCTACATAATCTGTTTAAATCAATTAGGAAAATGTAGAATAGCTAGTTAATCTTTTAGAAGTTTCTAGACTTTCAGATTCATAGTAGCAACTAACCAGTAGATTCTACTTTCATAGGTATGGCCAGGATTTACAATTTCTGTCTTTGCACGACCTCTTAAAACTATTCTGAAGCATCTATAAAAGAAAAATAACCCGTCAAAGAAAAAAAGAAAAAGGAACAGATACTTAACCATCATAAGCAAAATTGAAGACACTGTTAGTGGATCTGAAGGAAAGAGAAATTATGGACCCATGGCTCCGTTGGATCTCCCAAAACAATTGAACTAAAGGAACGAGAAACGCAAAATGCAAACATTTTCCGAGATCCAACCTTATTTTGGATTCATGTTAGAAGATAAAATTGTTTGTGTGGTGAGTAAAACAAGATGAACCCCATTATTCAACAAATTACATATCTTCATTAACCACAGAGCACCAAAGCAGAGACGGGAAAAAACAGGAAAGAACCCATATTAGAAATGAGATTAAGTTGCTACAAATTTGGCTTTGTACTTTAGAAAAAGGTACAAGAGAATTGCATTCATGGTCAAAAACACAAATTTACAGAATTTCAGAGCTGGAATGAAGAAAGAAACCAAACCCCACATTCCCATTTGAACAGTATCAATGCAGTGCAGAAGATCTATAGGAAATGAAGATATTTTATCGGGGTTGGGAGCTGAATAACAGGCAGAAGGATGAAGGGGGGAGAAGGGAGAAATGAGAATGGAGAAATGAGAAATGAGAGAGGAAGGTGAAAGAGTACCTGAAGACTGAAGAAGAAGAAGAAGAAGAAAAGAAGAAGAGAGATGGGGGTGAATCAAAGCGAGTGGTTGAAGTGGTAGTAGCAGTGGTTGTGGTGCTGAGTCCGAGATCCCATCTTCAACTTCATCTTCATCTTCATCTTCATCTTCATAGCAGTCACCATCTCCTTCCTTCTTTGTCTCTCAGTTCAGGGGCTCTCTCTCTTCTCTCTCACTATTAAAAAGACTTTCTTTTTGCTGATTAAAAAAAATTTTTTTTTTTCTCTCTCTCTTCAAAGAACCGCAACAACTGGTGGGTTGTCTCGTCCGGCAAAAACCACCAAAACAAGGAAAAGAAAGAAAAAAAAATAATTTAAAATTATTATCATTATTAATATTATTCTTAACTCATGACTCATTAAATCAAAAACACACCTTCCTTCCACTTCCATATTCCTCACCTTTTCTTTATTTATGTTTTTTGTTTTTAATGAATATCTTATGATACATGAATTAAAGTTAACAACAGATCAATCTAACCCAAAAAAGATAAAAAGAATTCCTGTGAGTTTCATCTGATCCAACACAAAAGGCACCTTAAATGTGTAAAATGAAGAGCTGATGTTAACAATAAATATATAACCCCCCAACGCATGACGCTTTGTTTTCACTGCTTCAATTATACAATCTGCAAAAGCTCCACTTCCTGCATTCATATTTGCTTGCCACCCTCCAAGTTATTATGCATTTTTGGCGCTCCAAATCGTTTATATTACACTCTAGTTTTCTTTTTGTCTTTATTCGTGTCAAAATTTATTTAATATTTTGATGCTAATGTAAAAAGTTTCTACCAACTTAGATAATTTTAAATGAATATTTTATCCCAATTCAGGTCATGTGATGCTTCCCCAAATATGAATAAGATTTGGTGAATGATTCTGAAAAGACTAAGTGGGATAAATAATTCAATTTTAGAAATATTTCTTTTCGAATCTAACACCGAATTTTATTGCGAAGCATATCTTAGCTAGTATGAATAATAAAATTTTGAGAACAATTCTTATAACATTCAACAAAAAAATATTTTAGAGTAGATAAGAATTTAGATAATAATTTTAAATATAAATTATGATAACAGTTTTTAATATATTCAGATAACTAATTTGTTGCATAAACTTTGTTCAATACACTTATTATAAGGAAAATTTATTTTAAAATAATATTTTTATCCCATAAAATTTGGTGTCTTAGTACATTTTAACAAAAATCAAATTATAATTAATGAATTTTTATATATATATATATATATATATATGAAAATCCTAATAAGAAATCTGTATTCTTCTTGAACTAAAAAAATTAGGTTTGAGATCGAAATGCTTTATTTGATTCTATACTTTTATGTGATATTTGATATATAAAATGATAATTATATGAAATAAGGATAGAATATGAATGAAATTAAATGAGCTGAAATGGAATGTAATGATTATTTTCAGTCCATAATTTAATAGTTTTTGAATTAATATATAAAATTAATATAAAATATAATTAAAAATAATTAAAATAACATAAATATTCTTTTTAAGAAAAATAAAAAAAATTAGATTTTTTATATGCATCTTATATATATAATATAAAATGTATATTCTTGAGGATAATGTTTAATTTCTTTTTATAACTTAATAACAATAAATATTGTTACACAAGGAAAAAAACAAATATTGTTTTATTTGTGAAAAAAATTAAAGTGGGTTTATTATTATTTGACATGAATATACAATATAACTATTAAACTTTTAATTATTTTGTCTTTTATTTAAATTTTTGTTAAGTGATACTATCATTTATTTTCCTATAAGATTTAAGAGCATTAAATTAAATAAAAATAATAATTTTTATTTTATAAAATTAATGAGAGTATATTAGGAAAAAAATAATTCAGTCTCATTTCATAAAATTTGAAATTTCAATTTCCCCACTCTTGAAAAGAATGAATTTCATATTTCATTATAAATTTTATAAAATGATAAGATATAGAATGGAGATTTTATTATAAATTTATTTTTATCAATAAATAAAAAAATATCTAATTATGTAAAATGAGCATAGAATAAAATTACATTCCTGTATACCAAACTTGACATTAGCGAATGATATACTCTGCTCCTTTTCATCCCAGCATCCCGCAACCAATATGATATGGCGATCGAGCCAGATACATCATAAATTGTGTATTTATTTGAAAATATAATATATGAATGTAATTTTTACTTAATTAAACCATACGAAAAGTACCCTCCATCCATGACGTGTGTTATATCATATAAAACCATACACCACAGTTTACGTAAGAACATAAATTTCAATCTTTCGCTCTCTAGAAAGTTAAGTATGCATGCTAGCCAGCTACCTACCCATTTTCAAACTTGAAACAATTCTGGGTCTTTGAATATATTTATTAGTATAATATTAATACCGACACTTGTTCGTGGTACATACCAACTGTAATGTAACTATATCTATTTGATCTGTAGGCCACTACATGAGTCAAATATCGATGCCTACTTGGCTTAATTAATCAGTTTTCGGGATCAAATTCTGAAACTGTAACTGGCTTTTAATTGGAATATGCACCTTTTCCTTATCTCTTTCCCTCATTTTCTTCTATTTCAATGTCTGGCACTGATGCACTGTGACCTTGATGCTTCCGGAATATAATACAGAGCAAAATGATAATCAAGTTAGAGCAGGGTAGATTTTTTGAATCCAAGAGAGCCACAGTCAGTGCTTGCTGCAATTACACATCATAAGATGTTAAGACTACAAGCTAGTTTGCGTATCTTCAAAGACATATCATTTGTGTTGGTTGTTATGACTGTTGGAGCACAAATGCTTATATATGCTTCAAAAGCTCAAATCAATCAATTTAATTATTTACGTGCAAGTTGCCATAAAAAGATTATTTGGTAAAATTTTATTATTTAATTGTGGTTGCTGACATAATGACGTAGATAGTTTCTTTTCTTTATAACAAAAAAACACTTACTACCATGATATAAATTTTATTTGGAATGTCTATTAGACAGAGTTAACTAGTAAAGTCACGAGATTTGATTTAACCCAACTTATAATTGATGGGTTGAATTGAATTCACGAATTGAGTTAAGTTTAAAAACTTTCAACTCAATGATAATGGGTTGGGTTATAGATTAGAAAAATTCTAACTCACTCAATCTATTTTTTTAAATAAAAAATGATGTCATTTTTTATATTTAATATACTAAACTTAATATTTTTTCTTTTTACATCTCTTTAGACCTTATGTGACTTATTGTATTTAACTTTTGAGACTTGTGTTACTTTGTATATTTAAGATTATATTATGTTTATAACTTGTGACTTATTATATTTGACTTTTAATTTATTTAAGACTTTATATGTTATCTTTTGTTGAAATTTATTAAGTTATTTATTATGATGTGTCATGAATTTTTTATTTCATATTAATTTCGGCATTTTATTTTAGTAGGTGAATTTTTTTTAATGTATATCGGATTCACGAGTTTAACTCAACCTAACTCAATTTAATCTATTCATGTAAGGGTTGGTTTGAGTTTTATAAAAAAAAAAAAATTCTCTCATCTAATCCAATTCACTGCTTCAATAAACTAGTTAAATACAAAAATATTTCAAACCCAACCCAACTCAATTTACGCACACCCCCAAATTATATATGGCAGAAATACAATTCATGCTTTGCTCGTTTGGGTAAGTAAAGCTCTTTCTATCTTTTAATGAAAGATATTTTAAGTAGAAATTTCTTTTTGAAAAATGAATGACTTTTTTTTCTTTCTTTTTGGGGTTTTTGGCAATATAATAGGAAATCATAATAGGTTTCTCAGAATGCAAAAGTTGGGACACAATCATAATATATCATTGTGAGCCCAAACAAGGAAATCCATATCCATTAACCAATAGCTTAATGAAAAGAAGGATACTCATTATAGTGAACAAAAGACCCCTGAAGACGCAAATCTTTAGCAAATTGATGGCTAACTTGCAAAATTTGATAGTGTGAGCCGCTTGCATCAGGTAAAAAACTAAAAACTACCGAATTATGGCTATACGTTTAATTAAGCAGCAGACCAAACATCAACTCACCCAGAGGGCACAAGTGCGACACTGCATTCTATGTTCTATGTTCTATCTTTCTTTTTAATTTTTTTAATTGCTCCTAGAACAGAGCATATATCTTAACATTGAAATCAACATTATACAAACAAGCCACAACAAAAATTATAACAGTGACAGTAATATATTCACCAGTTGCGCTTGGGCATTTTGTGTATGCTAGCTGTAGAAACAGCATAAATGTCCTATCCAAGAAAAACAAATAGTCCAAATGCCTACAGTTCTCCAAAAAACTGGAAACTGTTCCATTTTTTCTGAAGCGCTGCATCAATTCTTCATCTTGATTTCCAAAAAACACTGGAATCCATTCGACAACAAGAATCAAAAAATGATGAAACCCAACACAAAAAATTAAAGGATTTGAAGCATGTAGGGCAAGAAATAAAATACATATGAAAATTGTCATACAAAAACGAAAATTGAAAATCAGATTAGGTAGCGGACTCCACCTAGTGAGATATCGCTTAGTTGTTGATGTATCATAACTAAGGTTCTGAAAATCGAACCGTCACTGAACCGGTCGAGGTACTAATTCAAGGTTCAATGGTCGAACCGTGGTCGAACCGGAGTATAATTAAATATATATTTATATATAATTATTTATATACTAATAACATAAATAAAAAAATATAATATAAATCAATAATAAAATTATTTAAAACATAAAAAATAATACCATAAAATAAAAAAATATTTCATTCACATAAGTAATACAACAAATATTCTGAATGACTTTTACACATTGTCTAAGATTTTTCTTTAACAGTTACAAGCTACACATACAAAATTCAATTACTGGATGGAATCTTCAATCACGGGAGTTGTTTGCCTTAATTTCAAAAACTTGTCAATTTTGATAACCTATATCAGTTTTTCACAAATTTTGTGCCTAATACGTGTTCACAGAATCACAATGTGACCTTACTTTCACTTCCGTTTTATATAACGTCTCTGACAACTGGCGAAAACACAATCACACACACACACACATTGAGCAGAAATGAGTAACAGATGCAAAAATTAATAAAGTCTCTACCTAAAACAACAACAAAACTGTAAGCCTTCAACCTGGAGGTGTGGTGTGGACTGTGGAGGCGGAGCGGACGGTGTTGGCTGGCTAAGGTTCGCGACGAGGGATGGAGGCGGCTGCTGTGCGCGACGTGGGACGGAGACCGGGAGGCGGCTGCGGTGAGTTCGTTTTGCGGAGTGCGGAGGCAGACCAGGCCGGAGGGGGTTGCGGGACGGAGCCACCTGTGGCTACGATGCATACGTTCCGCGAGGAAGGAGGCAAACCGGGCCAAAGGTTTTCAACCCCCTCCGGAAACCATGTGCGACAAGGGTTTTCTCCTGTTTTGCGACGAGGAGGCAGACGGGGGTTTTCAACCCCTTCCGGAAACGACGCGCGACGAGGGTTTTCTTTGTTCTGCGACGAAGAGGCAGATGGAGATTTTTAACCCCCTCCGGAAACGACGCCGTTTCTTTTTTTTTTTTGTAAAATTAAGAGCAAAACGACGTCGTTTTGCTTAAAGAAATTTCAAAAAAAAAAAAATCAGAACCGAAAACCGTACGGGCCAGTATCGATTTGACCGGTTCAAACGGTTTGAGACTGGTTCACCGATTTTTTACTTCACCTATTTTGGGGAGCCACCCGAACCTATGAGGGGATCCATTTTCGATCCGGCGAGTTGGATCGGCCGGTCCAGTCTGATTTTCAGAACATTGATCATAACCAAGCAATGATGAAGTTGCTGTCTTGTTACCTGATGGTCACAGATTCTAATGCAGAAACAACATTTCCACTCACGAGGATAAAGTTGTACACATCTAACCACCATTGGATATATTTGTTAATTTAGACACCAAAGATTTGAGCAGTCTTTGGATACAGTATTATTGTATAGAAATATCAATCATGTTTTAAAAGATCCCATCAATGAAGACATACAAGACATACGTCACACGGTTACAAGTGATGGTATTATATATGTCTCGAGATAAAAGGTTTAATACGATAATTAAGTTATAAAATACTTTTACGTAATAAATTAATCTTTTGAAATGGATGCTTTAGTATCACGAGGTACTCTGCCCAACGTGCTATCAAAAAGAGCTCTTAAATAAAACCAGTATGATGTGGAACAAAACTCGAAATATTGATGGATGGAGAAATTGAGCCAATGCCCGAAGCTGTCAAAATTTATATATGTATTAAATAAGACTTTGATGCAACTACTACGGAGTTACAATCTAGTACTTAGCCAAGACCCCACCACGCTACGATAACTAAATTATAATACAGAGCATTGGGGGAAAGAAAATAACAAGGAAAAGAAACTCAGCGGACAGTAATTCATTACTCGTTATAAAACTAATTCAACGATCTTGTTTCTTTTTATTCCATCTAGGATTTTGTTTTTGTTCAAGTCTTTATGGTGCCATCAATAATGGAACGAAGAGTGCCCGTGACGGCGAAAGCTAGAGCTAACGTCCAGGGTGTCAAATTTAGGGGGAATGATATTCCGAAACAAGTTCAAAAATGGATCACAGAGGTCTCGAATGGCTGACAGAGGCTGACGCTCCCAGGGAACGTTTGGGAACCAACTGAGCATAACCCTTATCATCAAAACCCCATTGTATATGTCCAGCCACTTGCCGATTCCAGCGGCCACCACCGCCGGCGGCGTGTTCAAATAAACGGTGGGGCGCTCCTGCCTAGAAGCAAAGAAGAGGGGACCCATGGTGCACACCACGTTGCTCTGGAATGCGGCTAGCTGCTCTGGGTTAGTTGGGAGCGAAACTCTCTGAAGCAGCTTCAGAAGCAAGCCCGACAGAGATAGAGCCATGGCGAACACAGTTGCGAGAGTGCAAGTTGAGGCGGAGAGAATTTCATGCGGTGGGGTTGCATCCGTTGGTGATTGTGGAAGAAATTCTGGGGAAGAAGAAGAAGAAGAAGAAGAAGCAGCAGCCGATACAACAATTCGAGGAAGGGAAGGAAGACCAAGAGTCAGAGAAGGACTGTTGATGGATCTGGTGTGGAGATCAAGAGAGGAAGGAAGGTGAAGGCTGTGGTTGACGATTGGGTGAAGAAGACGAATCGAAGAATGGAAGAAGCGAGTGCCTGTGCTTGCTTGACAAGCCATTGTCGCTGCTGATAGGGATACACCGACTTATGATGGAATCTCACGTTCACCGGAAAAACAGAGAATTTCGAGAGAAGACCATACTACCATCCCATTATATTACCATACTCCTCCACGACAAAATAGGACATTCATTATTTATAAAATGAGTAATTATAAATTTTCTTAATAAATCGATTTAACAAATTTTTTTAACAACAAAGCATTAAATACATTTTAAATTAATTTAAAAAATAAAATATTTGATGCATTTCAGTTTTTTAATACATTAAAAACTTAATAACTTTTTAAAGATAGATTAGGAATATACAATATTACTCTTAATTAATGTCATACAAGTATATGCATTAAAAAAAAGGATAAAATAAGGTTTTCCAAATCAAAAAGTAATTAAGAAATGAAAAGTTAAAAATGACAGTAAAAGAGTAAAGGGTAATGTGTTAAATTAAAAATAATTACAAAAATAAATAAAGAGTTCGCAATTGTCTTAAATTTTAGATTTATTTTTATTCACTATAATCGTAAAAACTTGTATATTAACCGTTTATCAAAATTAATTATTTGAAATTTTCATGTCAAAGTATATAAAAGTGAAGTTAATTGATAGGAATTGTCTTTTTTTTTTTGTTAAAAAATATGTTTTTAGTTAATTAGTAGTTAATGTCTGAATATATATGACCTAAACTACTTAATGGGCGGTCACTATATTAGGTTAAATAATAAGGCTTCCTATATTAGTTCATTATTTTCATTTGTGCACTTATTAATTAATTAGTGATTTGATTTCTTTTAACATGCATTAATAAAAGACGAATTTCAACTGGATTGGTAAAGTTTATAGAAGAGTATCAAAACTCCACAAATGCAATATTTACAAAATGAAGAATTCTTTAAAAAATACCGAAGAAATGATGTGACAAACAACATTCAAGAACTTTGCAATCAAAGTTCTTTCATCATAAAATAAATAAATAAAGCCAATGCAACTTAATAGCAAAATTTTTTTAATAATGACGTAGGCAACATGGGACAAGAAAAGCGGAGGAAATGCCAAATAGCGATTGCAAGCACAAGAAATGTTGTATTTGGAACTCTAAAATCCTATTGCAAAAGGTGGAAGAAGGGGCTTTTAACACTCTCACTAGAAATAGAATGTTGTCCCTTCCTTTGCCAATGGGCCTTTATGACCTCGCACCGACATATACGAATCCAAATTCCAAATTTTTCTAATGGTGACCGTTTGAAAGAAGACGTAGACCGGAAATAGAAGTTATTAGAAATGTATGCGATGGTTAATTTTTTTTTTCAACAACTTTTTTAAAAATAATAATTTAATTTTAATTTAATGTGAATGTACAATTTTTTTACATTATAATAAAATCATATATTGACAAATTATTAAAAGTTTAATCACAATACTAATTACATGAAAAGTTAATACTAAATTTAACTTAAATTATTATACACAAAAAAATATTTATAATATTTTTATAAACAGTCACGAATAGTTTTATAAAAAGCACATTTACAATTTGACAATTTATTTTTCACAAAATAGGATAAAATATAAATAAAAATGATTAATGTGGAGGACCAAAGTTAGTAAATATTTATTGAAAAAGTCTCCGGGTAAAAAAATTAATTGTGATTGTGCTTAAGAAATTAATTTCACCCGTGAAAATATACTCTAATTAGAGATTTAAAAAAAAATTAGAATGCAATATTATTCTTTTCATAATGTTTAGCTGTATAAAAATGACAAGTATTTGATTTCATTTATTAGGGTTTAATATATTGAATTTTCATGAAATAAAATTATGATTGCATGACAAAATAATATAAATTAGAAAACTAAAAATTAATTTATCGTAGTTTAAAAAAATATTAATATCTATTTCTTTTAAAATTATTTCCATCTATATATAATTATTTTATTATAAATAACTTTTTTCATTGTATTAAATGTTTAATTACTTAACTTGTGACATGTTGAGACGACTTTCTTTCCTCTTCGATTTTTACTGCCAAAATTTGTCCTTGGTAAAGGATTACAAAGCCTTATTTTTTTACAATGAATCGGATTTTTTTTTTTTTTTTGCCATTGAATCGGATTGATTCACTCTAATGGTTCTAAACTTGTAATATCACCCGCTATTTCCAAAGATGACAACTGTGGCAGAAACAAAAGCAGCGCGAAACCAAGTAGGAAGTGGTAACGTCCGTGACCGGTTGAAAAAAGAAACAAAAAAGGAGACAGAGAATGGTAGCATGAGTTGAGTTGGGGCAGTTTGGGAATCACAACATGATCACTCTTCAACTTCACCGATCAGATTCAGGGCTCGTGCCCAGCCACTGAGAGAGAAAGAGAAAGAGAAAGAGAGAGAGCAGTTTCCATTCCAATTCCGTCCATCGTCTCATCCATCCACCTGTGACCTTTATTCAACGTCAATTTCCTTTTTCTTAATCAAAATGTTATTCACTTTGGAGCTTCTTCCCTAACCAGACAACCTACAACCTCAGAACCAGCCTCGTAGGTACAATAAAGTTACAACCTGAGATTTTCCGATTGACTCAGCATTACCAATATATGATATAACAGACTCGGACTGAGTGACTGCGACTGCGGCTCCTTGCTTTTCCCTTCTTCTTGATCGACCCATCATGCCCATGCCTCCAAATCTTCAGATTTCAACTCTTACTGTACTTTTCTGTCCTTCCCCAGCTTCAGGTATGCCAAATGCGCACCCATCTTCCCCATTTCGCTTCTTCTCACTGCCTGTGCCGAAGTTCCGGAATTGTCCTTTTCTTTCTTAGATCCTTCTTGTCTTGTATATTTTTGTACGAAATGGGGACATGGGTACTCTTTGTTTTCGGCTTTTAAGCACCTAGTTTTGTTGTTTGACGCTTGGTGCCTCTATCGGCGCCGCTTTCTGAAATATTTCTATCTATATAAGACAGAAGATTCTCCCTCTCCCCATATTTTGGAATCTGATTTTTATTCACCCTTTTGTTTGTTGGGAAAATGCGGGAGAATCAAAATAAAAATGTTAGAGTTCGAATATTAGATAGTCTGCATTATCTTCCCTTGGGATTAAGTTCAAGTATACTGTACTCTCCAGAGTTTGGATCACAAACTCTTTCTACAGATCGTCTTCCTTTACTTCCTTTTTGTTCAAATGATGATGTGGGTCTGGTTTTTATCCTCAGTTTGGGCTATAAATTTTGACTTGTGTGTCTGGCAGCAGTGCTGTTTATGTGGGTTTTTTCTCCTAAAAACAGAAGGTTCCGATAATAATTTGCTTTTTCTGTAATTTTATTGTATGTTAGTTTCGGAGAAAATAGTTATGGAAGCTTGTTATTTCCTATAAAATATTTGGTTTTTCAATCATGGGGCATTCTTTAATCTGCCAAAAAACTAAATATTCTCCTAGTATAGGATTTTACGGGAAAAGAGAAGGCGCAAAAATTGAAACATAGTCATTGCTCCAGTCATTGGTTCTCGGCTTTTTTTGTGATTGTTCCACTGCTGGAATTTTCTCTACATATAAAAATTTTAGTATTCCCTCGTGCATTTATTTTAAGGTCAGTGTAATTTTCATCTGATGATGCATTAAATTTGTGGGAGGACAGGTGATGAGGAGATAAAAAAAATGATACGAAGTGTGTGCCTAAAGATATGTTGACTTGTCCTCTTGTATGTGTCTGTAATTATTTAGTACATGTGTGTATGTATATTTTGGGTGTTTCTTCATTCTATTGATCCGTTGATCTTCTGGTAATGGTCTTGGTGTTCGGGTGTTGGTATGCCGTTTATCTTTCTGATAATTTGGTCTGTGCATGCATTGAAAGATGTAAAGAAGTTGACTATCGTGTACTTTGGTTCTTGTTAATTATTTGTAACCATTCAAGTGGCAATATATGCAAGATTCGCTTCCATCATAATGGGAAATGAGTAGTTTCATTGCCCTTGCAACGTTTGGGATATTGTTTTCCCTTGGGTATGTTAATTGTAAACATGACTAATTGTGTTCTCAAGGCTTTGATTGGTAATCCACATAAGGTTTAGTTCAATCAAGAATCTTAGGTGCTAAACTTTGTTCTAAAGTTTAATGTTGTTATCATCACTCTTTATGTGTTTTGTTTTATTCATAAATCATTAGTGACTCAGTGACTCTTCTGTTTCCCTTCCATTGCAGAGCGTGGAAACTTGTTGCAAGTAACTAGTTTTGGTTGAACAAGAATTCTAATCCCTTTGGGGCTTTTATTTTTGAAACTTTCAGGAGGACTTTGACTCTTCCATCACCAGCTTCTCCTGTCGTGTGAATTCTTGAGACTTCTTCCATAGAAGGTAGATGGGCTCCAGATTCCCATCTCATCAGCTTAGCAATGGCCTTTATGTATCAGGACGGCCAGAGCAGCCCAAAGAAAGGACTCCAACTATGACCTCAACAGCCATGCCGTATACTGGTGGAGACATTCAAAAAGTCAGGAGAATTGGGAAAAATGTTTGATATTCCTGTTGATGGTCTCTAAATCTAGGAAATCTGGACCAATAACAGGTGCTCCTTCAAGGACAGGATCTTTTGGAGGAGCTGGTTCACATTCAGGACCAATCCAACCTAATGCTGCTGCTCGGGCTGGTTATACTACTTTAGGTCCCATGTCTTCTGGTGGCATGCCTGGTTCAGCTTCAGTAAAGAAATCAAATTCTGGACCACTGAACAAGCATGGGGAACCTGTTAAAAAGTCTTCTGGTCCTCAGTCTGGTGGAGTGACACCAATTGGGCGTCAAAATTCTGGCCCTCTTCCTCCTGTTCTTCCTACAACAGGTCTCATTACATCTGGGCCCATCTCATCTGGCCCGCTAAATTCTTCTGGGGCCCCTCGGAAAGTGTCTGGTCCTTTGGAAGCAACGAGTTCAATGAAGCTGCAAGGTTCTGCTGCTGTTCACAGTCAAGCCGTGACTGTTCTCAGTCAAGATGATGAGTATTCCTTCAGAAGGAACTTTCCAAAGGCGATGTTATGGTTATTAATTCTGCTTTTTGTAATGAGTTTCATTGCTGGTGGTTTTATTCTTGGAGCGGTGCACAATGCCATTCTCCTTATTGTGGTTGTCGTTCTCTTTGGCTTAGTTGCTGCATCATTCACTTGGAATACTTATTGGGGAAGAAGAGCTATTATGGGTTTCATTGCTCATTACCCAGACTCTGAGCTTAGAACTGCAAAAAATGGGCAATTTGTGAAGGTCTCTGGGGTGTGTTTTGCTTCTCATGCCTAACTTATTGGTTAACCTCAGAAGTCAGAAAGTTCATCTTGGCTTCTTGTGTTTATATTCTCTATGTCAAATCATGCTGTATTAATCTAAATTGTTTTACTTATTCAATATTCACCTGTCTTTGCTTCAGTCTGATCTTTTTCTTTTATTATAAATTATTCTTCACCTGCTTAAGATGTATTTTGGGCTTGTCTCATAATTTAGTAGAGGTTTTCAAAGATGTATTTTTTTAATTAACATGGCAGAAAAATAAAAAAATGTACAAGCAGATTTGAGTGTGAACCCCAATTTTTGGCAATCATAAAAAATTATATGATTTCTTGGAAACATCATACTCCTAGGATATAGACTTCCCTGTATTTGGGACATACATTTGTACAGCTAGGATAGATACCAGCTACTTCCACAAATATATGATTGATGTATGATTTAGATGAATGTATGCATATTGAATAATGAAATGCTATTTTTGTAATTTCTTTCAAGACATGGAATCATTGAGAAAAACATATTTGAAAATAAGAGGAAATTTTTTTCATGGATGGAATGCCATTAATTTGGTCTTTTAACCTGTTTGAAAATGTAATTGTGATTGAATGAGCTTTGGATAATACGTAGATGAGCATTTTGTTTCACATTCTTTTGCTTTTGAAGTTTTGATTGTTGAATTAAATTAATGTAATTTTTGGTAATGATATGCTTTTCCTAATACCATTAGCTGTCTCCTCCCCTATTGTATTTTATTTTACCTATGTCACATTTCAATTTCATGCTTCCTATAGCTTTTTTTTTCAGTAACATTTTCGAATATATATGTGGAAGGAAAGCTTGCACTTTATTGGTTTTCCTTTTTTTCATGCTATAACTAATGTGCCTTGATTGTCGATTGAAACTAATGTGTCTTTTGGTATTAATATGTTTTTTGACAAAGTATATTTGCAGCTCATAACCATTTGCTATATCCCTGTTATATTTTAGGGTAAAATACATTTTACTCTCCTATCCCCTTGAAAATTATTATTTTTTTATCACTTAACCTTAAGTTTGAATTTTTATCATTTAACCTCCTGAAGTTTGGATTTTTATGACTTAACCTCCTTGAAATTTATATTTTTATCACTTAACTCCCTTGACATATATTTTTATCTCAACTTTAACCAATGTCTTGTTTGATTTAACTAAAAAGTAACGTGATCACTTAAAACCACACTTCAAGGGAGTTAAGTGATAAAGAATAATTTTCAGGGGGATAAGTTGAGAAAGGACTATATTTTAGGGGGTAATGTGTATTCTACCCTATATTTTATTCATGTCTCATTTTGATATCAGTGCTTCCTGGAGTAAATTTTGTCCCAAAAGAACATATAATATGTGCAGATGAGAAGCTTGTGTTGGTTTTCCTTGTGCACATCTTTTCTATGTTAAATGACATTAATCATAAGTTAAAAGTTGTGTTTGGTTGTGATATATGCAGGTTGTTACTTGTGGTAATGTGCCTCTTGAGTCATCTTTCCAGAAAATCCCCAGATGTGTATATACGTCAACAAGTTTATATGAGTATCGAGGATGGGAATCAAAAGCTGCCAATCCTACACACCGTCGATTTACGTGGGGCCTTAGATATCTGGAAGTAAGTAACTGAAATATCATCTGCGTTAGTTATGATGGAATTTATATAATTTATTCTCTCGTCTATTGTACTATTCTTGCACTTTTTTTTTTGGAATTAATAGTATTATCAGACCAACAAGAGCAAAACGTAAGTGTAGCAGAGATGAGAATGCTGAGTTGGATGAGGACATACATGAAAGTATAAGATTATGCACAAATATATCCAAGTGAAAGTTGGAGTAGCATCGATTGAAAAGATGACAGAAACTTGCTTAAGGTGATTTCGTCACGTGATAAGAAAACCAATAGAGGCTCCATTGAGCAAAGTGGATCAAATAGAAGATAGTCCAATTGGAAGGGGCAGAGGAAGACTTAGGAAAACATAAGGGAAACCATAAAAAAGACCTTGTACTAAATGGTTTTACTGAAAATTTGGTTTCTAGTAGAGCCCAATAGTGTTGATTGATCCATGTAACTGACCCCACTTAGTGGAATAAATCTTGATTGTTCTTGTTGTTATCATAGTACTATCAAGCTCTTGGGGGTTAAAAGTGGAAGACATATTTCTTCTTATAATAAAATTTCAAGTATAATTTTTCTTTTTTGAATTAATGGTACTATCATGCTTTTGGGAAGGGAAGGCATTGGTTTTCGGACGACATTGAGGTTTTCCCCCTCATTGGATGATTACAATAGCTCTGGGACTTATCTTGGAGAAGATTTTGTTTGCATAGCAAAGGTTGGATTCAGATGGGTGCAGACTCTTAACCCAGCCACAATGTATTGAGACCTTGCTTGTTTCGTGGGCATTCTAGGTTAACTTGACCTGTTTATGCTGTTAAGTTGACGTGGTTATCTAGCATTTGTATTCTCTTGATTGGTTATTTGAAGTTAAACCCTTTTTTTTTAATTATTATTGTTTATTGAACTTGCTTACATGGGTCTTTGCATTTAGGGACTGCTATTTCCGTTGGAATCATTACTTCATTTGTTAAATTTCACTCGTTTGACTGGATTATATGTCATGTGTCAGAGGCGTGTGGTGGATTTTTACATCTCAGATTTCCAGTCTGGTTTAAGAGCATTGGTTAAGACTGGGCATGGAGCAAGGGTGACCCCTTATGTTGATGACTCATTTGTCATCAGTGTAAATCCAGCCAAAGAGGAGTTGTCTCCAGAGTTCCTCAGGTGGTTGCGGGAGAGAAACCTTTCTAGTGATGATCGCACTATGAGGTTGGAAGAAGGGTAAGTAAAAACTATCTTTTATATTTCCCTGTTTTTTTGGCCTTTTTGGAATATTCTAGATTGATTTCTTTTCTGGATGTGGTGCGTCGTGTCAGCCTTGACTTTTTCCTTAGTCTGTAGTGATGTGGTGCAATTAGATTTGGGGGCTATCCTGATTAGAGGAGTTTGAATTAGATTTGTGTGCCGGAGCAATTAATATTTTTTAACCCATTGATTTGTTAAACAGCCTACAGCATGTTTGTTTCGCTGCTTTGTCCAACGCAAAACGTGTGTTGGGCAGAAGGAGGAAAAATATCCTTCCTTCAAACGCTCTCGAGATTTGTGATATTCAATTGTTTTCAACGCAACCACTATAAACCAAACAGGCCACTAGTCATCAGAGACGTTGTCTTGATGATCTCTACATTTATATCTGATGCCAATTGTACATTAGCCTGCGGTCTTCTTGCTACCTAATATTGATTTGATTATAGAGAGAGAGTTAACTGGCAGACCTTTCAATGTTTTTATTCAGGTATGTCAAAGAAGGAAGCACCGTAAGTGTAATGGGGGTTGTTCAAAGGAATGAAAATGTGCTTATGATTATTCCTCCGCCTGAGCCAATTACAACAGGTTGCCAATGGACCAAGTGTATTTTCCCAGCTAGCCTTGAGGGTGTTGTTTTAAGATGCGAAGACACATCAAAGAATGATGTGATACCAGTTTAGCAGTATGTGCAGAGAGATAGTTTGCAGCATCATCTAATCGGCGTTGTTGGAAAGTATTCTTTTCCCCTATTATTAGCGCTAGTGGGGTATTAAATTGACAGATTATCATAGATTATTAAGATGGTAAAGTTGTGGGTTTTTTTCCCTCTTTATACTGTTGTATAGCTCTGGTTCGTTTGATCTCCTTCTTCTTCTAGGGTTTGTGAGCTTTGGTAATGTTTGATGCAGTGAAAAATCTTACATGTATGACCATATTGCGACTATGTTAACATGCTAAATAGAAAGTGAGATTACAAGCTTTCTGCCCTTGTGTTTGCAATTTCTCTCTTCATGCACAGAACTTCTCTCTGCCTTTTTGTTTTTTTGGTCTTACAACTTCTCTCTGCCTAGGAACTAAATATAATCCGTAGCTAGGAAGGCAAATTCAATGTATAACACATCACCCCCCAATCCATATTTATATCCAATCCAGTTATACTAGTGGATTGAGTGGAACGAGTCTAGTGGTTTAATCTCAATCAATGGGCAATTAATGGATCAAAATTGTCGCATCGCCCCGAAGGCTACTCCAAGAGAAATTTTTATATCATCAGATGATATATATTTTATTATAAAAAATAATCTCTCTCTCTTTCTCTCTCTCTCTCTCTCTCTCTCTCTCTCTCTATATATATATATATATATATATATGTTAGATAAGTGTCTAATCTTGAAAGTACTTAAGAAAATATTTCTTAGTAGAAGCATAAACAAATTATTGTGTATTTAGTTGGGTGGTTGTATCACTCAAACTAAGATAAAAAATAATCTTTTATTTTTTTTTTCATTTTAAAGTTTGCATAATTTTTCAAATATGATTTTAGTTTTATAAATTTGTTTGGTATGAAGTAATTATTTGTTATTTTTGCGTTGAATGTAATTTTTTTAAATATAAATTATTTTATTTAAATTTATTTTTAACTAAAATTAAGTTTAAAAAATTAAATTTATAAAATTTGCAAGATTTAATCCACACTGCATTTAAGTGATTCTTACCTAAAGTCCAGGCATACACAAATGAAGTGGTTGACTTGAAGGCCTTGCAAGTGGAGTAAGACCCATCTCATTTATTTTTTAATTGCTTGTTGGACAATCCCAGCTACAAAGTCATGACTCTTAATGGACTGTTCCAAAGATTTCCATTGGAGACATGCCCTGAATGAACTTTTGCATAGGCAAACCTGAGTTAATGGCTTAATCTTAATGTAAGCAAGGGTTTTAGTGTATGACTTTCTTTATGTTTGAGTGAACAAACTGAATAATAATTATTAATGATTATATAAATTGTATACACACGAAACATTATATAGTATCTCAAGTCCTGTACTGAATTAATGATTGATTCATCAAACGAAATTTGTAAAAAAAAAAAGACTAAATTATTAGTATAATAAATAAATAAATTTCAAATACTTTTAACTATGTGGACAAATTTAATTAAATAATAATATAAACAAATTTTACACTCAGAATTAAATTCTTAGTAAAATATTTATTTTGTAATATTTTAATCTAAATAAATATTATAAATTATTACTAATCAATAATAATTTTATTTATTTTTAAAATAAATTCATCGTATATTGCATACGGCTACAAATCTAGAACTACGTAATTAAATATGGAGAATCTCTAATTAAAAAAAAAAGTCCGTTAAAGTGATGCCGGCGGGGAAAAAGATGTGATGGGATGGGATCTAATATGAATGTGAAGCAAGCTTCCAAGTTGAAAGTTGAAACGTCAGAGACTCACACTGAGCTCGACTCTGTGTCTGTGCATCATAATTGATGTATTGATATGGTTAGGCCGTCGGCACAGCTTCGTTCGGCCAAGTTTGTGGTGATATGCGTTGGACTTTTAGCATTTGCTCTTGTTGCCGACTTTCTCTGCGCTGCTTCTTCTCATTCTATTTGCCATCTAATCGTTCCTCCCCTTCCAATATCATCATCTCCAAACACCCCAATGCTACGCTTAACAAGGTAATCCACTTTTTCTCTTCTTCTTCTCTTTCCTTTTCCATGTTCCCATTTCCATATTTGATACTTCACTTATGCCAGATTTAAGAGAACAAAACTCCTGTTCGCTATCCTATCATATTGGGGCATTATTTTTTTAAAAAAATTTAAAAATGAAAAAAAAAACCTGTTCTTGACACAGTTACATTATTTGTAGGGAAAACATGTTGCTAATGACAAGGATGGTGCGTCCGGAAGAATCCTATCAGCAGCTTATACCGATTTGCCTGCGCCAGAACTAAAGTGGGAAAAGATGGCAGCTGCACCTGTGCCTCTTCTTGATGGAGCTGCAATACAGATTAAAGATCTTCTCTATGTTTTCGCTGGGTACGGCACAATTGATTATGTAAGAACCAATTTCAGATCGTAAGACTGTATAATTCTTCTAATTCATCTATGGTTTGGATATCTTTCCCTCATGCATCACATCATGCTTGTTACTTTTATTAATGATATCTTCTATTTCTTCTTCTTCTTCTTCTTCTTCATTCTCAACCACCTCCTTTCAATGTGATGTAAATTGCTTTTGATTCAGCTGACCTGGTGCTTCTGACTGGGATGCTTTCCTTAGCAATGCATACAGAGTTCTCGTTGTCACTTTTAATGTCCTGTGGTGTTACTGAAACATATTTTTTCTTAGTTGATGTAAATTTGAGGAATAAAGATCATGAAGCAAAAGACTTCTACTGCTTCCTATTATCTTTATATCATGAAAATGCATGGGTCAAAAGTAACACTGTGAAGAATTTAGAGATAAAATCTATACACTCGACTACTTATTAAGAAGGGGAAAAAAGGAAGAAGACCCTTTACAAGCCTTGACATGCAAGCCAGTGAGATCATTCAACGTTAAGCCACTAACTACTTCATGTGAATGAGCGAGTCTACTATTTAGTTAAGCACTTCTTGAACAGCTTATAGTTGGCATTGCATAATGCTGTTCCATGAAATTGTGTTGTCGAGGTAACTGGGTCATACACCTAAGTGTCTCTATTTGACTTATCTTTCAGGTACATTCACACATTGATATATATAACTTTACTGATAATACTTGGGGAGGAAGATTTGATATGCCAAAAGAAATGGCACATTCACATTTAGGAATGGTAACAGATGGAAGATACATTTATGTAGTCACTGGACAGTATGGCCCACAGTGCAGAGGGCCTACAGCTCATACATTTGTGCTTGACACTCAAACAAAGCAATGGCAGGATCTGCCTCCTTTGCCAGTCCCTAGGTATGTACTGTCTGGTACATATGCATATAAGCAGCAGTATGCTGCAATCATTTATAGATCTTCTTTTGAAATTAACATTTTGCAAATTTGTAACCTAAAATATAATGTATTAGAGATAGTCTTTCCCCTTTTTTAGTCTTTTCTGTTGCCCTTGGGGCGAACGGGTGGTGGAGGTGTTCTAACAAACACTTTATAAGTGAGCCATCTTGATTTTTATTAAATATCAAACAATCACTGGTGTTTTTGACAATCATTAGTGAGTTTCTGGGAATCTTTTATATTTCAATGATCATTTCTACAACCCACTTCCTTCAATTTCAGTCCCAGGAACTTGACTTGCATTCATTCTCCGGGGAGGATATCTTATGTTCTGTTGCTTTTCCTGTCTCTTTGTGCTGTGTAGTGTACATTTTTAACCATTTATTATTTGCCAGCCCACTGTCATCACGGTCTAAACGGATCAGTAGTCTTTTGCATTTATGAAGCCCATACATGTGGACATGGTAACATCTTTCTTTGATTGTGATGAATCTCATATCACTGGTTTGAGTGATATCATCTGGTATGCCATGATACAAGTGTTTAGTAAGTATTTAATCAATTTAAAATATTCTTACATATATGTGCAGTGCTGCTGATTTTGCTCGTATTTATGTCACTTTTTGCTTTTTCAAGATGTATTAGTATCTTTATTTAAGGTCATGTTTCCTATGTTGTACAAAAGATTTGTGCTTTATAAAATTTGTCTCATTCTGCGCTTGTTTTTAGCATAAAGTAATTTACAATTATGAATTGGCTTCATTTATAAAGACAAAGTTTGTGACTTTGTATAGAGCAACTTTTTGCAAGTTGGCACTACATTGCCGGAGTTTCACTAGTCTGACTATTTTTGGCTCTAAGCCAATCATGTATGTAATTTTTCTTTCATGTATTATCCTTTTGGGTGGAAGCTTTTGATAACATCATATTCAGATATGTGCCAGCAACTCAACTTTGGAGGGGTCGATTGCATGTGATGGGTGGCAGCAAGGAGAATTGACAAACACCTGGATTAGACCACTGGAGTCTTGCTGTGAAGGATGGCAAAGCATTAGAAAAGGAGTGGAGGAGTGAGATACCCATTCCCCGTGGAGGACCTCACAGGTTCATGGACTGTGGACTGTCTAAAACACAATTAATTTAATTGATATAATGACTGCTACTGGGTGTACAGATATAAGATATTAATGGTGTTCTTTTATTTTGTCATTGGTAATAAAAAAATATTAATTGGAATTGACAAATAATAATGATTGTTTCTGAAACTGATGTGTATTACTATTTACTAGTATTTTTACTTCTTTTTTATATCCTTTTTTATTTATTATATGTCTTCTAGGGAAACCACATCTTCCTGATTGTGACCCTTCTCGGTCTCTTAGGTTGCCTTTGAGATCAGAAATCTTAACCTTTCAATTAAGGACACTTCATTGCTTCCTTTTTTCCTCCATTCTTTTTTCCATCAGATTTTATACTCCTAAATTCAGTTTTGTTTTATGATTGTCTTTGGAGTGAGCCAACATGGAAACTTATTTTGTATTCTTGCCTTTACTTACATTATCATTTTCTATTATATTTTGTTATCCCTTATCCACGTTGAATGGTTCATCTGATTTGTATGCTGCAAAGTACAGTTACCTGTGTAGCATTAAAGAATCAAACTTGATACAGTTTTTCAAGAGATAAGTAGGGTACAAAATTTAGACTTGAGATACAACAGACATGTCATTTATTTAAGTCTAATATGCTTATAATGTACGTCTGATGATATGCAGTTTTTCTTATGTGAATGCCACCATGTATATGTCACCAGCAATTTATTACTTATTAATATCTTCTTTTAGGGCTTGTGTTGTGGTTGACAATCGTCTTTATGTTATTGGTGGCCAAGAAGGTGATTTTATGGCCAAACCTGGTTCACCTATTTTCAAGTGCTCACGCAGGGGGAGGTAAGCCATGAGAAAAATAGTTATTATTCTTGTCTTATTTGGTCATATTGTGGTAAACCTAGGCCTCCTCATTGACATCAATTTTACGTGGCAAAGGCTGTGCATATGCATTCTTTTTTTTTGCTTTGTTTTCATTCCTTTTCTCAAAAATAGAATTGATAGGATATATGATTGATCTCCTTGTAATTTTTATTGATGGTAAACTGTATTTCATCCGCCATGATGTCCCATAGTTTGGTGCACTCTATTGCTCATTGTCTATTGCAATCTCAGGTGGTGTATACTGATGTTTACCTGCTGGATGATGAAATGAAGTGGAAAGTGCTACCTCCAATGCCAAAACCAAACTCTCATATTGAATTTGCTTGGGTGGTTGTAACAACTCCATTGTTATAGTTGGGGGCACAACAGAGAAGCACCCTGTAACCAAGAAGATGGTTTTAAATGGAGAAGTAGTCCAGTTTAACCTGAATACTTTGGTACTGAGTTCTCTTTTACAAAGCACATAGGAAATATGTCTACATATGTGCTCTGCATATTTGTTCATATTTGATCATTTGTGTGTCACGTGTGCACACTGCTCATTTATATGTAATGATGCAAACACATAACCTGTTTTAGGAAATTCCAAGTGTTATCCTCCACCCACTTGAACCTGAAAATTGAGACTTGACAACAAAATTCTTCCAGCTCTCTTCCACTGTCCTAATTTCATATTCAACTAAACTCTGTTTTACCATTTTCTTGATTTTCAAAATCGGTATTCTTTTCCACCAGGTGAGTTTCTCAAGTGTTCAGATTGTGAATTACTGGAGTCAATTTCTAGAGTATATAAAGATGATTGATTATTCTTGTTAATATTCTTGTGTAACCTTATCATATAATAGGCTGAGAAAGTGGCTTTAAAGTTTAAGGTGTATGATTCCAATAAATGCATGTTATTGTTAGAGGTTCTCCAGTTCCGTTATACTCGGTCACATTCAGTGAATTGTTAAGCCTCCTCTGCACCATTTCACACATTTGTTGCAATGATGATTTTTCTTTTGCACCTTTGAGTCCTTTTTATTGTCCAGTTCTTTGAAGCTCTTATTTACTTCTTTAATAATATATCTCGTAATAAATTATGGATTGTCAAAAATTTTCTGCACTTTATTTACTGCCTATTATGTAATGTGAAATAAGTAGTAAGGCAAAATTGGAAATGAAAACTTGAATGGCTTACCAATACAATAGTTTGGCAATTCCTAAACGGATGAAGCCTCTATCTCTTTATGAAGTTATTTGCCAATTCAGCTGTCATCTACCAGTTTGTGTAATTCTATGAGGTTGTTCCTCCAGTGCTTTTTTTGCTTTAGTCTAATGCTAGGTACCTCAGTACCTGTATCCGTGTGAAATATGTAGTATGCAGATGAAAGCGATAGCCGTATAATCTAATTGCAAGTGGGAGCATCATGCTCTGTTGTCACTGATTTTTGTTTATTTCCATCGTTTATCCATTTTGCAGAAGTGGTCAGTGATTGGGAAATTACCATACCGGGTGAAAACCACATTAGTTGGATTTTGGAATGGATGGTTGTACTTCACTTCAGGACAGCGAGACAAGGGACCTGATGATCCATCACCAAAAAAGGTCATTGGAGATATGTGGAGAACAAAATTAAAATTGAGTGTGTGATCAACTGCCAATTGAATATTTTACCAGCCAATCTAACCTATTGTCTATTTGTGAATTTTTTGCTTTTATATATCATTCCCTGCTGTATTATTTTTGTCTTAATAGCCTCTTGTTTCTCCAAAATTGCAGCAAAGTGGAAGAGGAAAGAATATTTCTCATTCTTTGTCAGTGAAATATTCATTGTTGTAATTCCCTTACAATGACTAATTCAATTCATTATTAATAGTTGCCACCGGCTATTTACATAACGTTTTGCCAATTGGCTATCGTACCTTTTCCCTTATATGTAGTTTGCAGGTTTCCATCTGTCTTAAGTAAATATGAAATTATATATCATAGATTCAGGTGTCCATCCACCAAAGTAAATATGAACACCTGTATACACTGGTATTGCCAATGAGAGTTGAAGAAAATATAATTGAATAATTTAATTAATACTAAAACATTATTTTAAACCACTTGTGAATTTCTAAATACTTACAAACTCATGGGTTAACAAGATACCGAGATACAAACTCAGTTTTCTTGTTTGATATAGTTAGAATGGATGCCCATGTAAGTCTTGAGTACTACCATGAATTGTAGAATGTGCAGAGATAGAAGGTGAACTAGGAGGGAATTTTAAGCAATTTGAACTTTCATCCTTTTATGTTAGTCATAATTCTTGTAAGATTATTTTGTGTATTTGTACCATCCAAATCCAAACTGTCAAAGTAATACTATACAAGGATCAGGAAGGTCCAAATTAATGAGTTACCCTGATGCTTTGACTGGGAGCCCTTAAGCTTAGTGTCACCAGACTCAAACTAGGTTTTGTGGCATATTAAAATGGCAATGAATAGTTTGAGAAGTTTGCGTAATCTTCACACGTCTCTCTAATTATCTAGTCGTAGTTCACAGAAAATATTGACATTGGCTAACCAACGGCAACAGAGCTGCTATTTACTATAGCAAATACAATAACAGCAGCAAATGGTACCCAGCTTGAAGATACTACCCATAGCATGGAATGCCTCCTCAGTGCTTAGTGTTGAAGCACGAGCTCCACAAGAAAGAGCTCCCCATCAAACCTGAGACCAGAGAATTCAGCAGGCTGAAGAAAGCCATCTACCATTCCACCAAATACATACAGATAACGCCCAGAATGGTCTGCACAGGCACGATGAAAGGATCTACGTCTGGGCTCATATCCATTTGCTCTCCACCGTTTCCACATTTTTGTCAACATTATCTTGGAGCTCACTGTGCTTGGCTGCACACTGATGTAAGGGATACAACTTACATCTAATACCCAAAAATCATCTTTCCTGTGTCTGTACGAGTCTTCTCCTCCATGAATTAGCAACCTTCCTCCCAAAACCATGGTAGCCGAGTGACCCACTCTAGGAAGGGAAACACCCTCAGGCATATTTTGTAGATCACACGGTATCTGAACCCATTTTGGATAACCTTGGCATGCATCCAATAGCCAGACATCATCAAGCACCTCATAACCCGAGCCTCTCCCTCCGAATAGGATTGTTCTGCTTCTCCCAATGCAAGTCAATGTGTGTCCTGAACGTGCCGGAGGCGATGGATGAGTGACAACCTCATGCCATGTACCAAAGCAGAGACTGTCTGACAGCTCTAAGACCCATGTGTCACCCAAACGGAGGCCATGAAGCCCAATCCCCCCGTGGATTACCAATCTCTTGTCATCAATACTACAAGCAGCATGGGCCCCTCGAGGGGATGGTGCAACAGCCCCCACATCAAGCAATTTCCAGGAAAACGTAATACCATTGTTTTCGTTGTATGTCACTTGTCCCACCCATGTATCATTTTGACGGTTCCCATGGTCGTTGATTCCTCCAAAGAGAACAAGGAAATCACCCATTTCCACACATGTATGCCCAAATCTCCCACTTGGGATGCCTGAATTGACCTTCTGCCATTTCAACATTCTCCGGAAATCATTACCAGTGTATGCTACCCATGTGTCATCAAGATGTCGTCCTAAAACAGTTAAATACAAAACAGCACACAGAACATATAAGGTAAGAAGACAATCAAGAGAGAGAAACATTCTATAAACGAAAAACCAGTACTCATATTTGTATTAAAGGGCCCTTGCTCCAATGCTAAGGACCTTAAACCATGGCAGAACTTGGGTTTAAGAACCGAGTTTTAAGAATGGACAAGAGAAAAGAAAAACTAGAATATACAGTTCATAACAATGAGAGGCTCTACAGACTTGCGACTAGTAGAATTTGTTCCAAGATGAATGATGTTAGATCCCTATCCAAAAAATTCAATGATAGGATTAAACACTTCAATTGAGTTCTTCAAAAGAGAACGTAACCAAACTCTTCTTTCATTAGGCAGTCACGACCATGTATGTTTCAGAAATCATGTAGTGTAGGCCCAATTTTTTGAAGCCTCTTTCTTTTCAATCAACACATGCAATGCAAGGCCAAAAATGCTGTTTACGAATAATTAATGATGCCATGTGCCACAGTATAAGCTTGGTCAACTAATCGATTATCAGCCACAATAGTAGAACACCTAATTGTTAGATGGCTCATGGTTACAAGTTGTCATCCTTGGTTATTCAAGGACCTACGCAACCAAGTACTTTACTGATAAATATGCAGCTTATAGCACCATAATGCCATTTCAAATTTTAATATTGTTATATTCAATCCCCTTTCTTCAGGGGAAAGGACCTGGCTCTGATCCACAAAATTAGTTGACAAACAAAAACATGCAAGATAATATTTAATAATTCATTTACACAAGTGTAACAAAGACAGCACCTTTAATTGTTATTTAAATGTATTTTAACCAAAACAAATAGTTATATCAACTTCATGAAGAGCCAGACTCCAACATAAGCAAGAACTATAAAATTGCCGACATGAAGTTATACAACACTATTATACAACTGATAACCGCAAGTAATAAACCAAAAGCCATGTTAATGGGTTTTGAAGATGCATAACAAAGAACCAAAAATAACATAGAGAAACTGACCTCCCTCACAGCCACCACCAAACAACACAAGACAGTCTGAGATAAAGTTGAGAGAGTGAGAGGCTCTGGCGCTGGGTAAATCCAAATCGCTATGTAGGTCAGACAATCTATGGCAAAAAACAGAATCCAGCTGAAAGAGTTGTTTGTAGAGCCTCATCCATGAGAGGCGATGGGGATGATGGTGATTGGAAGACTTGAGTGCATCAACACATGTAGAACCCCAGTCCCTCCTGCACAGAGATTCCCAGAGAGAGTCAGAGGAAGTGAGAGCCCTGAATCTCTTGCAAGTCATGGATAGGGAGAGAATTGCATCTATGGGGAGGAGGAGAAGAACTGTGAAGAGGTGGTCCTGAGCTATGCTGGTTATTGGTGATCCACTATAATCGTGATTGCAACTGGCACTGGCCTTCTCCATGGGGATGGGGGAATGGAAGCTGTCTGTTTTGTTGGGATCTATGGCTCTGGTTCTTGGAACAAGCAAGCAAGTTATATTGGTTTTGAATTGGGGAGAGGTAACAGAGAGCAGGGAAAGGAAGAAAGGGTTTGTTTCTTCAAATGGCTTGTTCATTCACACGGAGATAATTGGTAAAATGGATTTTGTTTTTTCTGTTGGGTATTCTGTGATGTGCTGAGGAAAATGGTAAACCCTGCTCAGGAAAGAGATTGATTGCGGACAGGTAAAGTGGGGTGCCCATTTTCTTTGTCGTCTTTATGAAAATTATGAGCCTTGTTTTAACCTATCCTGACTTTGGCTTTGTTTTTGTAGCCTGTTCTGTTCAGCTCACGCTATTGGGGCATGAGAATTCTTCGCTCTTATTTTATGCCAAAAAGTTTATACTTGATCCACCATAGATGCAATCCCTTTGAAGGAGGAAATTCATGGTTCTTTTCCATGTCAACTTTTCTCATCACGCATAAGATAACAAGCCTCATACCCCGGAAGAGTAACTTACTAACTTGTAAGGCTTTGCACTTTGCAGCTTGACAACTGTTGCAAGTTCAGCTGAGAGGGAGAGAGAACTGGCCTAATGCCTATGCAGTTATAGCATATTCCTTCTCCCTCTCTCTCTCTCTCACACACACTTGGCCTTGTTGTGCTATGTTTGTACTGGCAAGCTATACGTTAACACAGTCATCTCGACTCACATCACATGTTTGATGTTTCTATATCATGATATATGTATGCTATGCAGCCTATACCCGTTTTGAAGTTGAACACGTTACGTTGCTATCTACATTCTTCAACGAACAGAGCTTGTGTGGATGGAGCCTGCCAAGTACCAAGGCGTAGTAGAAACTGACTACCCACAAGAGGTTGAATATGTCTACATCCATTTTGGTATGATGCATTTTGAGATAAGGTTTTATTATGACAGTTGACACCCAACGACCCAGTCATTGGATAATACTCATGATGAGTTAATTCTTCATTACAAATTCAAATTGTCATCATTTGAAAGAAAACAAAAATTTTGAAATTCAGCATTTGAGATAATTTAAGCCAAACTTGAATGAGTCTTTCATCTCTAAATCTCAGATGATCGATTTAATTGGCTTACATAAAAACAAGCGACACGTACCCAGATTAGCTTGCCAATTCATGGTAACCCTTGCTGGGCCTCCTTCCCTCGCTGTCACTTAAATATTTTCCAGCAAATTATAATTTTGCATCAATTTAATCCGAATATTTCGACCAAAAAAAAATCTGAATATAAAATTTATAAAAATATTTATAAAATGTTAAAAAAATATTATTTTTTAAACAATAATGACCAATCAATTTAAATAATTTTGACTAAATCAAACTAATATGTTCATAAATTCAAATATAAAACTAATTCGATTTGACTTTGTATAATTCGATTAAATGTATAATTCTTAATTAAATAGGTCAAATAATTCAATTTGACTTTGAAACACTTATTCTATCAAATAATATTTTATAAACATTAAATTCTATCAATTGAACCATTAAATTAAAGTTTTCATTAAGTAAATTAAACTCATAAAATTTTATAAATTTTAAAAACTGTTTAGTACTTCATAAAATTATTTTATTTTATTATATAATATATTTTTTAAAATATAAATAAATATCGACTATTATTTTAAATATTTATAAATATTTAATTTATTTTAAATTTAATATCACAAGATTTAGGATTAAATTGATACAACTTGTATTTTACCAGAAAAAAAATGATTCAATTGTGTAAGTTGCACCTCGAACAAGTGGAATCCCCACTCATATATTATATATAATATTTTGCTGCCAGGGTTATATCAAGGTACGACTTAAAATTGAATCAAATTTGAAATTGATGTCTGTGGGCTTTGAGAACTAAGCTGAAGCAACTCACGTCTTTCAATAACCAAATCCAAAGTTTACTCGTGCTCTAGTCTCTGCCTCAGCTAATTTTTTCTGAAAAGGAAAATGAATAGAGATAGCATCGCACACTGCAGGCACATATGGAATGGAAGGGGACTTCAAAAAAAGTTATCAGGATATATGTATATATATATTATTTTCTAGTTTGACTATCGGGTTATAGCCCACAAACGGCATTTCCCACAAACATATCCATGCACTTGCAGATAGAGACAGTTCCGGGACCGGGGCAAGTCAACTAAAGCAGGCCATCATGGTCATCATGAACTCCTCCTATACAGACAGCATGAAGGCTGAAGCATAAAATGATTAGTCCAAAAAGGGGAATGATTAGACACTCGCAGAGTTTATCTTGTCCAATCTCATCTGGGGAAGAGGATAAAATTGCGCACATACAACTTCTTATTTCTGCAAATTGTGCGCTCGTCCTTTGTGTATTAATTTCCAAAGAGCAGCTTTGGCTTCTTCTAATGTTTCTACACTCTGCCCTGCATCAAACGATATCCTCTGTATGTTGAACTGCATACAAGACACATTGAATACTTCAGACAGCAGCTTCAAAGATTCGAAAGCCAATCTAACTGTTGTCAAAGAAGCATACCTGGGCACCTTGACGTACCCTAATATCGGTCCCCTTGCTGTCTATAGATATGAGTGCCGCATCATCTACCTCAGTCTCAGTAGATAGAAGCTCCTTTAGGGGCTTTGAGAAGATGGCATTCAGCTCCTGTTGTTTCAAAACTAAAACCAAGTAAGCAATGAGGTGATACAATTCTTGGTATTTGTTTTAGGGTTAAAATACAAAACCCATATGACAGGTTTACATAATCGTATCAACAGGTATCTAGCAAGTTGCAAGGTTGGAAGCATCATTAGATGAACACCATATCTCCCTAGTGTTTACTTTGTTTTGGCTCTTATATTTTGGCCAAAATTATCTAAATCTCCCACATTTGTCATTGGAAAATTTTGTTACAGCTAATAGCTGGTTTGCCAGATGACAGAAAGCAAAAAGAAAAATGCTGAGTCGTACAAAAGTGTCCTGCTGTGGGTAATTTTGGACAATAATTATTAAAAGTGGCATTTTTGAGTCAGCAAAGCCCCATAAAATTATTATTTTAGAGGGGCAAAAGGGGGGAACGATTTATGTGGGCAGAAAAAATTGTTTTAAAAACTTTGCCTATGTCATGCTTTGTTGCCAATATTTACATCGCCGGTCCCATGCCTGAACAAAAGAGAGTTGTGTTAGGCAGTCAGCAACCAATGTAAAACTTTGTTGAATCTTTATCACAGGGATCAACGATACAGTGGTTGGTTGTTGCCTACACAATTTAGAATTTTAAGCTTATAGTCCCTGAGTAAGAATTCAGAAATTTTACCTTTAGGTTATGCTCACCACCATCAACTGCAATCTTATCAGGTTTAAGGGTTTCATATTCCTTTACATCCACCCAAGCAACAGTACCAAAGCCTCCAATGAAATATATGTCACTGCCAATGATGAAGAACTGATTAAAGTACACATGCAAGCTGCTAATAACAGTATCAAACAACAAGAAGAATTTGTATTCCCCAATTCCTCATGGATTATGTTTAGTCATTCCTTTGTTCTTGAGTGCTATATCATTTATTAAGGAACTATATATTTTTTGTAGCCACACTAACAGTGTTATGTTCCATACACATTTCTGTCTGACAAAGTATATCAGTAAATGGGGGCTAAAGCAAGCAATCAAATAATGGAAATTACTACAAAGGCATTGTTGTTTCAACAATGTGTATTTGATTATGTGCTGATGTGCATGTTCTCAATGTTTCTCCAAACACCCAAAATATGATTGTTTCGTAATTTAAAAGAAAAGCTCTTTCTCCTGTTAAAGTCTAGCATAAATGGGCTCTCTAGCAAATATTGACAATTATGAACTGAGTCCAGGTAGAATGCCAAAAAAGAAAAGAGAGTTCACACGAAAGATGATTTGTTTAACACAATCAGCATGGCTACATCCATTTGATCAAAATGAGATATAGTTAGAGAGCAGCCAACCTTATATTCTGCATCCTAAAATAGTAGAAGTTTCCCCACTGTTGAGAAGGCCCCTGTTGATGTTTTGCTATGTAGTGCTTATGAGCCCATTCCTGTCAGTGCAAACAGATATCATGATTCATGTGCAAATAAACCTCTAAATCAGAAGTAGCTACAGATATAATTACACGTACAATACAAGTGCATATCTGCTGACCCACAAAACCAAATAAGTCAGTAAACTACCTGTTGATCTTCCAGAAGTGGATAGATATCACCAAAAATAGTTACCCTTGCGTTGGACAAGCCACTCCATCCAGGTATCTATTAAGTGTCCATAAAATCCATAAATGGAGAAAACAAGAAGCAGAAATATGAAAGCCCAGAGAGGAAATTTAAATTACAAACCTGAACAACAAGTGTGCATCTTGGGTCAGCCAACAAATTCCTTGTGTGAATTGCAAGAGGTGAAAATGAAAATACAGGATCTGCAAATCAATAATATAATTAATATTTTATAGATAAACACTATAAACAAACAAATAAACCATAATAGTCCAACAGTTCAAACTGATCTATATCCTACTCCTACCAAATAAGGCAAAGATCATCCATGATACAGACTTCAGAAATGAAAATGGTACTAGAACATCTAGGTGCACTTTAGAATGTAATAATCTTGAACTGTGACCCTTTTATCCATTCTTTCTTTCTTGTCAGTTGTTTATGTATATAAAAAATTAGATTGGAATCTTCTGTAACTAACACCCATTTTCCAACTATCTAATTGTTTATCCCATGAACTTAGTCCACTCCACCAAATAATACGATCAAGAAAACTTATTATCGTGATTGTTACAGATTTGAACTTAATCTTCCATTGACTTTATCTGAACAATGAATTAAAAAACAGGCACTGGGATCCATATGTTCATCAAATATTCATATGAGTGGGAAATAACTAATCAAGCAAATGAATAATTATTGACTTACGACCCATTGAATCTGGTGCAAAATCAACCAGAGAACCAAATGGATATCCTTCTCGTCGGTGGTGCATACGAGACATTACAGTGCACAAATGAGCAAATCTGGCCTTGAATTATAGAAGGAAAAGGCAATTGAAGATTAACAAAGGGAATCTGTCAATGGAAGTTGTGCTAGATTGAGTTCTAAAATAGCATATACAACAAGTTATTTTACATTATACGAGCAACACCAGCCCCTTACCTGCTCCATCAAATTGCGTACTGCTAAGGCTGGTCTAGGTAAACCATGAGCTGAGGTTGCACTCTGCACACCACCAGAAATTGGTGTTCTGAAAAGTCCAGCTCTGGTACCCCCACCTGATCCACTTGCACCTGAGGTTGTGATGGTTGTCAATGGCATGTCCATTTTCAATGACTCATCTTTATCTTTATCACTCCTCTGAAGATGGCTTAAATTTCCCTTCAGAATGAAGGCCAACCAAGTGAGTCAAAGGTCAATGATCAACCTACCTGTTGATCCTCTATATAAACAAAAATGAGATGATCAAGCAATGGTTAATCCCCCATTATTAAGAATTATTCAATTTTCCACGAAACTTGAATTAGAAAACAAGATGAAGCCAAAAGAGAGGGAAAGACAATACGTGCCAATGCAATTCAGCAAACTACCCTTAGAATTGACTAACAGGGGTCAACTACATATATCCTCCTTCTAGCTAGTTGGTTTCAGCTATCAACCCTTCTTTACCGCTGTAACAGTTTATCCCATTAACTTTTTGGGCTCATTCATTAAAATGGGTAATATGCAGGTAAGTATTGAAGATTAATGAACGAAGACAGCAACAGGCTTTGAGGCTAGTTATTCGCAAAAGCAATGATCAATCAACCAAACAGACAATTAACAGCATTGGCAGCCATTTTTCAATATACATCCTCGGCAACTAAACAGATAATTGACTCCTTTGTCACAAAATTCGAACTTTTACGCACAAATGAAATGAATGCATAAATGCTGAGATATCTGGGAAGGGAAAAGAGTACCTCAGAAAAGAACACATTTTCTTGGGAAACTAAACCGAAGCCATCGATTACCGGCTCCCCCTCTTCACCTTCGCCAGGAAGCTCGTGTGGGAGAGCCGAAACACGAAGGCCGACATTGATTTTGAGGGGGCCAGGTCGATTGTTGGGCGTTGTGATGGAAGAAGGACTGCGGAGAGCAGGGTAAGTGCCCGACAACTTGGGGATAAATACACAGCTGGAGAGGGCTTCCATGGAAGAGAGGAGTAGCAGCGGAGCAGTTACAGGCAGAAGTAGAACCAAACAGAGAAAAAAGAAAAAAACGCAACCTTTCCCTGCGGACTATGGAATTATTACAAGGTTTTATTTAAGGCTTCACGAGATTTTTGCCTTTGATATGGGCTCATCAAAGAATCTCACGTTGACTTGACACCGCTTTTTCGTATTTTCCATTTTGAGGGCCTTTTTCCAAAATGTTAAAAGATTGGTAAGGTGAGAAAATGCTGCCTTTCTGACCGGTTTGGATGGCCAGGAAATCTTACATTATATATATCATTAACAAATAAAGGGTTTAATTAATCTTGATTAATTGTTCATTCAATCATTCTTATCTTCATATTAATAAATAAATTTAATATTTTAAATAATTATTATTTTAATTAAACTTTTGTAATAATACATTAATATATAATTAAATAATAATATAAAATATTTTTTATTAATAATGAATTAAATTAAATTCTAACTTTTCATTCGAGATTATAAGTTCCTTTGTTTTAAAGGAATAATAATTAAGAGAGTTGATAGAATCAATTTATTTTCATAATCTCTATATATTAGTGGAGAATGCTAATATCCTTTCATTAATTTTTTATATTAATGGACGTTAGTAAGTTCTATTTTTTTTATTTAGACAATAAAGCTCTATCTCTTAATTTTAAAAATAAAAAATTTAAAATTATTTAAGACATTTTATTAGTCTCTTTTCTTCTTTTTTTTCAATGATTATTTTTTTAAAATTTTTTATTATTTTATTATTTTTTCAACTCACTATCTCTCTTCTTTAATAAGTTAAAAAAAAAGATAACGAGAGAGATAATACTTGAAGAAAAAAAATACAAAGAGAGATTAACAAAATATCTTACATACATTTAAATTTTTTATTTTTAAAAATAAGAAATAAGACATTACTGTCCAAATGAAAAGAAAAAACTTACTAGTATTTACCAATATAAAAATGAATGGGAGGATATTACCAATTGAGGAATGCTAACATCCTCCAATTGATTTTTATGTTGATGGATATTAGCAAGCCCCATCTAACATCCACTCATTTATTTTTATATTGGTAGATGTTAGCAAGCTTTACTTTTTTTATTTAGACAATAATATCTTATTTTTTAATTTTTAAAAATAAAAAATCTAAGGATATTTAAAACATTTTGTTAGTCTTTCTTTTTCTCTTTTTTCTCAATAATTATTTTTTTCTTTTTTTCCCTTAACTTTTTATTTTTTTTCAACTCACTCTCTCTCTGTTTTAACAAGTTGAGAAAAAAGATAATGAGAAAGATAATGTTTAAAAAAAAAGATGGAAACTAATTAACAAAATATCTTAAATTTTTTATTTTTAAAAATAAAAAAAAGGGTATTATTGTCCAAATAAAAATGTTAATATTACTAACATCTATTAAGTGTGAGGATGTTAGCAATCCCCTATATATATATATATATATATATATATATGAAAAATGCTAACATCCTCTTATTCATTTTTATGTAGCAAGCTCCATGCTAACATTTTTCCATTAATTTTTATGTTGTTAGATGTTAGCAAATTTCACCTTTTTTATTTAGATAATAATATCTTATTTTTTAATTTTTAAAAATAAAAAAATTTAAATGTATTTAAAATATTTTATGAGTATCTCTCTTCCTCTTTTTTCTCAATAATTATTTTTTTAACTTACTCTCTCTCTTCTTTAATAAGTAAAGAAAACAAATGAAGAGAGAGATAATGTTCAAAAAAATAAAAGACAAAGAAAGATTAACAAAATATCTTAAATACTCTTAAATTTTTTATTTTTAAAAATAAAAAATAAGATATTAGTGTTTAAATAAAAAGACAAAACTTGCTAATAAAAATGAATCAGAGGATGTCAACAATCCCATATATATATATATATATGTATGTATATATGTATGAGTAGGGATCCACTTTCACTAGATGTAAGTTTTGATATACTTATATCGTTTAATAACTTTTTATAAATGTTAAATTTCATCAATCCAACTGTTGGATTGAAAGTTTTTATAAAATAAATCAAGTATGTATAATTTCACACAATTTAAAAATTAATTGATACTTCATTGCATTACTTTATTTTAACGTATAATATATTTTTTGAGATATAAGTAAATTTTAACTATTATATTACATATCTATGAATATTCAATTTATCTTAAATTTGATATGCATAATTATCAAGATAATATCACATGATTTGATGGTTAGATTGATTTAATTCGCATTTTATAAAAAGTTATTAAACGGTATAAGTGTTTAATAATTATACCAAATGTAAGTAAAAAATAATGTTTAAAAGAAAAAGACGGAGAAAATTAACAAAATATCTTAAATACTCTTAAATTTTTTATTTTTAAAAATAAAAAATAAGATATTATTATCTAAATAAAAAGGTAAAACTTGCCAAAAAAAATGAGTCAGAAGATATCAGAAATCCCATATATATATATATATATGTACATGTATATGCTTTTTAAGTAGAGGCTTTTTTATATATACCTAATAGTTAAATTAATAATATGATTACATGTTATTTTGAAAAACATCAATTTAGGGAAAGATAATTTATCACATTATTTGTGTAATATAATTTAGATAGAATTTAATTTTAATTTGTTATCAATGTAAAAAAAATTTTGTACTATTTTCTAATCACATGTTAGTTAGTATACGACTTTTTTAGATAGTTATTATTATTTAATCAATTTTTTTTAATGATTTGAAAATTTATGATTAAATTATAATATAAAACTTTTTACACTGATAGTAGATAAAAATTAAAACTCATTTAAATAACACTGAAAGTTTATTAAAAAAAATAAAATTTTATATTCTGCATCCTTATTTCCCTTACTTATTTTAATATAATCCATTCATATAAAACAAAAACGATATATGGTCCGTATACCAAAAAAAAAAAAAAAAACACGATATACAGTCCTTGCTCCCGTTAATTTATATAGAAGATGTATTAAGTGAGAGCATTTTTTATCATGAGAGGTGAGAGGGTTAAATCTTAACCATTAAACCATATATGGATGGTTAGGATTAGATACTTAAAAGTCACATGACCACTTAAAAAGTTACATGACTTTATGTTTTGATCTTGAGCATTCATGTAAAATCTAATAGTTAAGATTTACTCCTTTCACTCTCAATAAATCACTCCTCTCACTTGATATGTCCCATATATATATATATATTCATATATATATATATATTCTTTTATTTTTATTTTGACAATAAACTCAACTTCCTTTGTTAGGGGAATTAAGTTAGATCCTTGAAGTACAATTTAGCTTAAATAAAAAATTACCGGGCTTTCAATTCATCATCATGGGCTATTGACAAATTAGGATCAGAGTAGAAAATGATTTTGGTTATAATAATGGCTGATCTTATGGTAATTACACCTTCTATGGATTGATTAGATTTGAAGAGTTCAATATGGGAAATGAAGCAGCAGGAATATATGTTTCCATTGCAGCATTATTAGGTTAATTGTGAAATAATTAAGCATGGGTACATGTAATTCGATCAATAACATTTAGTTGTGTTGTACAAAAAGGGATTCTCATAGCTTGGGCTTGCAAAATATATTTGGAGAATAGAAGAGTGTATATGATTCCCATAGCTTTCTAAATAGCTGGTCAGAAAACCTTAAGATTTGTACTTACTTTTGAGGAGAGACAAAATTATTGTTGTTGCAGGTTGAGCACATCCTAGTCATTGGCCACAGTTGCTGTGGGGGAATACGTGCCCTTATGAAGTATGCAAGATGATGCCAATGCAAGGTTGAAATGCTTAATTCTAGTTGTTGGTTATCCTCTTGCTTTCTTTGATGAAACGTGTCATACTTTTCTCACTTGGCTATTTATTTATTTTTCCAGTAGCTTTATAAAAAGTTGGGTTGTTGTTGGGAAGAATGCGAGAATAAAAACTGAGGCTGCTGCTTCTGACCTTAGCTTTGATCAGCAGTGCAGGCATTGTGAAAAGGTGATATTTTTTGTGATTAGATTTGAATTTGTAATTTAATCTCATTTGGTTGTTGAATTTTCAGAATGTTGAATAATATGGATTGTCCCCAAATAGGGCTGGATAGTTTATGATGTTT
>NSJW01000756.1:0-89997 GCA_019955255.1 Castanospermum australe
AGAAGGAGGATGCCATCTTAAATAAATATTAAATTAAAAAATGAAGTAATATACCAAATAAATAAAAAAAAAAACATCCCCACCCTTTTTTTTTCCAAAAAAAAAAAAAATTATTAGCCTTTTAAATTTTTATAAATTTTTAAAGAAATAAGTTAAAATAACTTAGATATTTAAATAACAGACCTTTAAACCTATTACAACATTTTGAAGAAGGTGACTTGACCGTTTGAATAGAAAGCGTCCATCTTTTATCGAAATGACCTAAATTTTAAATAGACTATAACATTGATTGCTCCATTTGGATGTACGGCTTGTTCCTACATTTTGAAGGAATCCACGTGTTTATATGTTAAAGTTGCTCATCAAAAGAAATGAAAGGTTAAGTGCATTTTGTCTTTTTAATTTTTATTTTATCACCTTTTTATTCGAATGTACATATTTATTGTAATTTTTAAATCTTTAGATGTTGTTTAACAACAAATTAACATAATTATAAAAACAAAAAGTACCCTCTTCTATCTTCTTCAATGCATCACTATTGAAGCAAAAAATAATTTTTTATTAAGTAAAAAAAATATATTGTCTGCATATATTATTTTTTAATTAATTTATTATTATAAAATATACATAATTTAATTAAAAATTTAATTACAATATTATATGTACAGGCGGAGCCAGATATTTGTGAGGGTGGTACAAGCACCCTATGAAATTTTGCAATCTCATTAACATGTTATGATTTTATGTTCATTGCCTCAACCTTAAATTTAAATGTGATCTCTCAAATTTTTTATAAATATGTGTTGAATATCCAAACTGCGATTGCTGCAGTGAAGTGAAATATATCTTAACTAAATCTTACTTGTAATATTTTTGTTGTGTAGGAATGTGAAGTAATTGATATTGAAGTAAAATTTAATATATTTAGAAAGATAGAAGTGAAGTGAGAAATGAAATAAAATTAATATTTCAAAAAAAAATAATAACTTTTTTTAGAAAATGAATATTTCAATTTTTTTATTAAATAAAGAAATAAAAATTTCTATTTTTACTCTAATTTTGTTTAATTTCTTTTCATCGTACAAAATGGATCATTATAGTATTTAATAATTTTTTACAGAAAAATGTTTTAATCTATTTAACCGTTGTATTATAGCTATATATGCATGTCAATTTTTTAAAAAATTGAACAATAATAATTATATGATGGAGTGGCTAACTTTTAGTTTTTATAAATGTGAATTTTGTGAGACATATATCTTATAAAGTATTTACTAATGTAAAATCAATTCTAATTTATGAGCGGATTTGATGTGTTTTTATTTGATTTGAAATGCCTTCAAATTCTATTATTAAACATGTCTTTTTTTAAAAACCAAGTTAGGATTTCATAGAAAAGATCAGATTTTTATAGGAGATGTGAAATCGCAAAAAGGAACTTATGTGGCCAAGAATTATCCTCTCTTAATTTTCAAGTCAAAAAGATTTAGAAAAGTACGTATGTATTTGATTAAAGTAAATATGAGCACTGATTTTCACTGCAATAATATCAGGGATTAATGCAACCTTTTCAAGGATCAAGGGCATGAACGTTTTAATTTGATTATTACTACGTTTTTAGAGCTGTAATTTGCAGTTCTTTCATTGTTTAAATTTATATCTTCTGATATTCATTTTATCTGCTAGATGTTCGAGGGCATGTAAGCTTCTTTTTTTTTTCTTCTTGATTTGTTAATGAGTGAGATTAAAAAAATTATCTTTGATTAAAAAAAAAGAACATTGATGTAATAATAAAAAATATTTAAAATATACATGACCAAATCTTTAATATCTTGTATATTATAGTTTTATATGTTTTAATATGATACCAGGCCCAAACATATGCAAAGTATCGAAGCATTATTTATCAGACTACCATCTAAACGAGATTGGGGAACAGTGAATCTACTTTTCCCATTAATTAATGTAACTAATACCTAGTACTTGTGCTAATTCATCATTAATTAATGAACATGATACTAATTATGCAAGAGGGATATATAATTGTGTGCATCCAAACATGAATGATACTATTAAAATATATCTCTAACATAATCAAATTATTTTATGACATACACAATATAAATCGACATATTACTGAAGTATACAACACTGCAAACAAAAATATGATAATATTAATAATATTAAAAATATGAGAGCCAAGAATTAAGATAACAAAAATTCATCAATCAGAAAAAGAATAATGAGTCAAAAGACGCATTCATAAATTATATGTCTCATGTGTGTGCATCAATTGGCCACAAGTTAATATATTCTTTAAAAACAGGCTAAAAAATTAAAAATAAACTGAACGCGTTCAACGTAGAAACTATGACCTACTCAAACGGATTAATCAATTTGTTTGATTTTGACACCAATTCTTAAATTTCTAGTTTTAGAAATTAATTGAAACGACAAAAGGACCGGTTTCTCAATTTTCATATTCTCCGATTTTACAAGAATAAATTTTATTTATTTTTAGCATATTCTTTTTAATAATTAATTTAAGTATTTATTAAATGAAGTAAGTATTAAATATTTTTTCTATATTTTTAAGCTATTAAATATTTTTATTATTTAATTAATACTTATTTTCTTTATATTATATAAGATCATTAGGAAGAAGCATGCTTGAAGAATACATAGCACTGCTCATTGCAAACAAATGGGGTTGTTTACTCTCGAACCCTTTCGTAACTTTTTACTATAATTTTCAACATGTTCATGATGGGGGGAACCGGTACGGGAGACAACATCACCATTTTAGAGAATATAGTTAAACTTTCTGCCACACACGAGAAAACTCGTCGTGTCCTTCTGAGTTATTTGATTATCCAAATTTCTGTTAAATTAAAGACAATGTGTATGAGACTCATGATACCCTTTTCAGAAATTCAAACACGCCCTGCCGAAAGTTAGCTACAATATCAGAATTTCGTATGAACAAAAAATTATTCCTTTGTGGAACCCATGTAATTAGGTTGTGACAACACAGAAACACAATTTAGCATGTTTGGTGTTAATTTATAGCAACTCCCTATCACTTTGAACATTTTTGTTTCACTTTTTTGTTGCGAAGTTTTTGTTTCGTTATAATTAACACGCAATTTATTCTCTTTCATCTCAACTCAATTTAATTTGTAAATTATAATAGTTTGACTAATTGAAATTACTTGTCCATTCAAGTAAAGTGTTGTAGATACAATAACAAAGGGGTCTTTGTGGGACACTAATGAATAATTATATAACTATTTTTCCCGAGAGAGCTTTGAGGTAAGAGTCTTTCCCCTTTGTAATTTGTGACTAAGCTTTCTGCTCTTTTCTGAAAATGATGATTGATGCAACTCCTTTCATAGAATGTAAAAGTTGCTAGAAAAGCTACCATTATATTTCATATTTTCAATCGTAAAAGACAGCATTTATATACAGGAGTTAGTTACAAAAAGCACTTGGAGTATTAAGAAAAGAAGTAATTATACTGAACTCTCGTAAGATTTAATGATTATTATACTGATATTTTTGTATTTAAAATTATACTTACCTTTCTTGTTTTATTATTTACACAGAGTAATGGTATGGAAGTCATACATAAAGTAAAAAAGGTAGACATGTATTTTTAAAATAAATACAGGTGTAAGGTGTAAAAATAATAAATAAGAAATGCAGATATAATTTCTCAAATAAAAGAAGTGTTGGGGTATAGTAATAAACAATAACCTCATAAGAGACTAGTGTAATTACCTCTAAAAAAAATTATCCAGTCCAAGGAATAGAGTTTTGTCAAGAGTAGGCAAAGAAGTACAAATTAGGTCAATTGCACAGTTCATTCCCATCTATATGTTGTTGGCTACTTTTGACTCCCAAAAAGCATTCTTTTCGGGAAGCAATGATGGAGAGCAAAGCAAAAATATTTCCCTACTCTTATTGGCTTAATTCTTACGACAAGATATTTTCCTAATGCTAGCAAGCTTCATTTCTTTTATATTTCCCATATACCAAATATACTTGGATGAGCATTCATAATGCAAAATGGGCGATTTGATAACGGGATCCTTTTGGAGATTGGATAGGTGCTGAATGTGGATGATTGGCTCAAGGTTTTAAATCTCGGATTCTACTATTTGATGTGGTCACGACATCTTGATTGCAGTAACTCTATAGATGTAAACTGTATCAGTCTGCATCAACCACGACCAATGTAATTGTAATCGCAACTGTCTTAATGCAATAGTAACCTTAATTTAAAACCTTGATCAGCTCCATTTCCAAAATGATTACAAGGTTTGAAGTCTAGTTTCTATCTTACTCTCTCTATTTATTTTTATCTGACATATAAGAGAATTTTTCTTATCCAAGAATATCTGTCGGTTGATAATATTAAGTAAGCATTAATTAATTTTTTTTAATCTTTATCCTTATTTTTTAATATAGAAACTTAGTGGAGTAAGTGATATTAAGAAAGATAGAAAATATTAATCAAGCGAGAGAATGGATAATTTAGTAATTTTGAACTAAATTTCTTCATAATTGAGACTATTTAATAACTTTTTTAATTTTTGTCAGTGACCTCATTGAAGTTATAATACTGGGGAGGTGGAATGAAGTTTTGATGGGTCAAGTCTTTTACCGTTTGAGGCTGATCAAATGTTAAGCAACTTCAATTCCACTCTCGTGGAGATATTCATGGGAAAAGTAATTTGTGTGGGGAGGAACAAGGAGTGGGGATTACAGTGTTAGATTACGGTATAATTTTGTTGTGTCTTATAAAGACAATGTCAGAAGTTGTGGACCAAGCTCATCAACCTCTACTGTGAATTTTCCTTGAGGAAATTGTGGCCTTTAAAATCCGACCAAGAGTTCATAATTTCCTATGGAGTTCTTGTCAAAATATTTTGCCTGCGAGGGTTAAATTGGCACTAACAAGGGATGATCTGTTATTGTGGATGCTTTATGTCCTAGGCGTGGTCATGAAGAGGATACTATTTTTTATTGTCCATGCTTCACTAAGTTGTCAAGAAGTGCAACGGGTTTAGTTTGCTTCTCCTTTGGGCTACCGATATAGTATGAAATAGGAGTTCAATAAGCTAATTTGGTTCTTGGCTAACCTGTAAACTTGAGCAATATTTTAATAGAAACTGTGGGAGAATTGGGCATTATGGCTCGGAGTATATGGTTTTGCAGGAATCAACTAGACTTGAGAATGGGAGTTGAATCAAGTCTTTTGCTCAAATGAAAGTTTCTGCAAAACATAGAAAATAAAACCTGTACAGAGAAGATATGGTTGATGCTAACAATGAGTGAACTCATCGCAGTTCAAAGTAGGAACAAAAAAAAAAAAAACAGAGCATCACACACAGGCAACAAAATAAAACGTGTGTAACGGAAATAATCATTCAATCAAGAAAGAACTAAAAGATAAGGGTTCAGGAAGAGATTGCACAAAAGAACTTATCCTAGTTCAGTTCCAACGTGCAAACTATATTCAGTCCTTAGCCAAGCTCTCCAAATTAGTTACAACAAGTTCTTCCCTCAAACTTGCTCATAGGTCACTCACAGACCTAAATACTAACAGTCCAACCAAAAATTTCAACATGAAATGCTTTTATAGAGAAAGATGAAAGAAAGCTCTCAAAACAGAGAGTGAATATTTTAAGTCAAGCTCAGCATAAAAATACACGGGGATTCTCAAATGAGAGCTCAAATTCTTCTTGTCTTTTGTTAATGAAGCCTTTCGTAGATGATCATTTTTGAAAGTCCCAAGGATTATAACATTGTAACAACTCATGCTTTTTTGAAAAGTGATTCTTAATTGTATTCAAAGACAGATCTTGTTTTTTTTATTTTCTTGGAGTTGAAATAGTACATATTACTTTTGAAATGTTGTCTCAACCTCTTTGGTGGCCTTTTCGAAAGATATTCTTGTCATTAGCAGTACTTTGAGATCATCCCAAACTCAATTTCTACATAGAATTGGAGAATAAAGCAAAATTTTAGTAACGTCATCACTTGACTTATCTTTAATCACGAGCAAGCTGATCTCAATCTCCTAGAGAGCATTTTCTCTAGTAGAGCAAATTCATCTCTATCATGATTAATCAAATAGAGGAAGGCATGCGATTAATCAAATAGCAAGCAGTGAGAACTGCATCACCCCAAAATCGGATAGGGACATGATTATGAATAAGTAAAGTTCGTGCTGTTTCAATGAGATGACGATTCTTACGCTCAGCAATACCATTTTGTTGTGGAGTGTGAGCACAAGAGGACTGATGAAGAATACCCTGTGAAGCCAGAAAAGAGGTAAAAGAAGAAGAAAAACATTCACGAGCATTATCACTACGTAAAATGCGAATAAAAGTATTAAATTGATTGCGAATTTCAGCACAGAAAGATTGAAAAACAGAAAAGATCTCAGCACAACTCTTTATTAAAAATAACCAAGTGCATAGGGAAAAGTCATCAATAAAAGTTACAAAATACTGATATCCCATAGTTGTGGGAACACGACTAGGACCCCAAACATCCGTATGCATTAAATCAAAAGGGGACACAGCCCGATTATTGACACTTTTGGGAAACGAAGTGCGAACATGTTTCCCAAGTTGACACGACTCACAAGCTAAAGATGATAAAGACGACAATGTAGGAACCATGCAATGAAGTTTGGAGATACTAGGATGACCAAGGCGACTGTGGGGGAGAGAAGGAGAAACAGCAGAAGTAAAGGCAGCAGGTGATGAAGGTATGGTAAGATGGTAAAGCCTGTGAGACTCACGCCTTTCGCTAATCATTCGTCCCGTATCCCAATCCTGCACATGAACAGAATTATTAGTGAAGGTAACAGAACAATGAAGAGAGCCGGTTAATTTACTGATAGAGATAAGATTGAAAGGACAACCCAGAACATAAAGGACAGAATCAAAAGTTAGAGAGGGTAGAGGACAAATTTGACCAAGACCTTTAGCCATAGTTTTTAGAACCATTGGCTAAGGTAACCATAGGGAGGGAAGTTGAATGACAAAGATGAGAGAAAAGACTAATGTTACCAGATATGTGATCAGAGGCACCAGAATCCAAAATTCATGGACCAAGAGAAGAATGGGTGAGGCAAGCAATAGAATTACCAGTCAGAAAAGCGGAGGCAGAGGTTGATGACTGAGCAGCCTGATACGCTAGATAACTCTTATAGGCAGCAGCTGGGATAGTGACAGTGGACACGTCCGAAGAGTCAGATGCCCAAATAGAAGAGTCTGAATGAGCAATATTAGCTGTGCAAGGAGGTTTCCCATGAAGTTTGAAGCAACGTTCACGAGTGTGGCCAAGCTTGCGGCAATAAGTGCACTGTGGACGTTGACCTTTGCCACGACCATGAGACCCAGAACTGGCAGCAGCAATGGTGGATGGAGAAGCTAGAACAGAGGAGTCACCAATAGGTGCAGTTGGAGCAGGGATAGACTGAGTAACTTGAAGTAGCTAAGCAAAGACATCCTCCATAGAGGGAATAAAAGCACTAGCCAACAATTGTTGGCGAACAGAGTCGAGGTCAGGAGGCAAACCAGCCAATGTGAGAAGCATGAACAACTTGTCATAATTGGTCTCTTGCGTTGCAATATCAGCAGTGATAGGGAGAAGTTCAGTGAACTTGGTACGAACACTCTGAATATGATCCAAATAGCTAGACATTGATTGATCATGTTTGCGAATATTAAGCATATTAGAAATAACACCATAGAAGTGCTGAATATCATTAGTGTACAACAATTTGGTTTTAATCCACATCTCATGACAAGTCTGATACGGTCGAAAAAGAGGAAGAATCTCACGATCAATGTTATTCCAAAGGAGACTACAAAGTTGAGCATCAATTACCTCCCAAGTGTCTCGATCAGTCGCAGGAATATCAGATGCTTTTTTTGTGAGATGATCAGAAAATCTTTGACCTTTAAACAAGAGTTCAATGGCTGGAGCCCAATGCAGATAGTTGGAACCATTAAGTGGTTCAGTAGTGATGATGAGAGATTCCGGTATTACAAAACTGAAAATACTTGACTTTCCAGTGAATAAAGGAGTACCAGAGGTGGACATGATGGGTACAGAACTGCAAGAAACCCAGAAAACACGAACCTGAGTGGAAAGCGAGAGACCCAAGAAAAATTATGACGTGGTCGCGGAGGTGGGGAAGCCAAACACCCACTGGAAGATCACGGACCACGTGGATAGGACTGGATCTGACCGGAAAACACACAGAGAAGTGTTCGGTAGAAACGGCGGCCGGAAAGACGACCAAATGCGCTCGCACGCGCATGGAAAATAGGGACTGGACGGATTCCAGTGATCGGCGCGTGGCGGCCCATCGGAGCTCTGATGACGGCGCGGCTCTGGGGATGAGACGGGTTCAGAGAGAGGCACGACGTGGTCAGGTTGATTGCCGGAGAAACACACCTCAGATGCACAGATTTGAGATGGAAACCGCAGGAAAAGAGAGAAAACCGTTGGGGAGAGAGAGAAAAAAATAGGGCTGACGGCGCGGAAGCGAAAAAAATTTTAGGTTTCTGTTCCTAGGCTCTGGATACCATGTTGAAAGAAGGAAGAATCACAGAAATCCTTAGTTTTGAGAGAATAAGTCAGTGAAAATACACTACCTTCTGTATCGGATTTTATAATACTTGTATACAATAAAATAGGAAATAATGTAATGATCCTATTACATAATCTACTTGATTCTAACATGATCCTAATTGATTATTTACATATTCTGACAATCCTAATTAATTCTAACGGATTATTTACATATTCTGATAATCCTAATTGATTCTAACAGTTTTGATATGAAGTGTATGAATCAATACATTTGAATTGTCCCATAGGCTTAATCTTTTTAAGTCAAAAGTAATAATAGTATGACCTTTCTCATAAGATACAATTTGTAGGAAATGAACCGCAGTTATCGTGCTTAAAAACGTAACTCACTTCTATTATACTAACATTTTTTTAGGTCGTGCTGCATCTATTTCAATGAGTTTAATTTACAAGTTTGGGAGGACGACATCGTTGACTACTCCAAGTTGTAGGCTTGGGTTGAATGGGGAGAAGGAGTGGTTTGCATGATAGTCCAATCTAAAAAGATAAGCAATCGCTAAATGTTAGAATACAAACACAAGTATATCTATATCTTATGAGAACAAATGTATATATTATCAATATTAATTTTATAATTTTCTTTTGTTCTCAGTTTAAATCTTGCTTATTTAATTTGATTATTTTAGTCCATTAGTTTTGTAATTATATTCAATGTTGATCTGACAGTAGTTAAATCATAAAAAAAAAGAAAGTTAGAACAAGGTAAAGAAAAGCAAGGATCTCCGTGGATGATATATAACATCTGTATTATAAGAATAGAACCGCAGTGTAATGGTGTTTACTGTGAGGAACTAAATAATCACAAATTGACTTTTTTGTTATTATAACGGGGAACACAACTTCATTAATATTGTCGTGGTAGCAAGACTTTCCATCTGCAGGCTTTGGCCACATCTTACCTGACAAAATAAAGTAGGTGTTCTAGAGGATTCCTAGTGGTACATGACAATGGCAATGCAAATTGTAACCTCCCCTTAAAAACTTAAAACATATCACAGCTAATTAACATTTGAGGGAAATTTCAGTTTGCTGTAACCTGAAACTGAATTAGAAGGGAAGAATTAACAAAAAAGAAAAAAACTAAAGATCCTGTTGGTTCAGCTGCTTACGATCAACTTTGCCCTTACGTAGCCATCTTTAATTTGGAACTGCTTCCCCAGGCCCAAATGAAACATTAAGAGCCAAACAATGGAGATCAGTTCTCCACCTTTACTAAGTTGCTGGATAAAGGCAGTGGGTCTGCAGTTACATGCTGCAAATGACAACATTTCAACCCATACCTGTGTCATGATTTTCCATTTACGTTTTCCCAACTCTTCTAGATCTTGGGCCAACCTACATGCATCGAACAACACAGATTTGCTTCTATCTCCCTTAATATCACTGGGTTTAACTTTTGTACTCACCGCAAGAAGTTTTCTGCATGCCTCCTTTTCATCATGTTTCTTATCAAGATCCCTCCTGCTGAAGAAATTCACGGCCTCAGCACACGTATCTTGGAACCTTATTTTCCCAATTCCAGCCACAGCAGACATCATGGTGGGCTGCATAACTAAAAGATAGAGCATGTAATCTGCCAGAAGCTTACTGAATTGGCGGTTATCATCTTGATCGTCTCGATCTTTTGCGCAGCAGAGGTGAGTAGCAATGTGCCACATTATGAGGCTCTCGTCAAAAGCAACTTCACTTGCATTGACATACGGCTTCAATTTTTCCACTTCCTCTCCGTTTAATTCACCTTCTTGGAGAACCCACTCACCTCGAGCAGAACATATCCTCTGTGTAGTTTCCACATCATCAGCATCTCTGGATTTTCTTTTGAGCTCTTGGACGATAAATTCCCAAAGTTTTTCGAGTAATGGATTATTTTCTTTATATAAAATAATCTCTAGGAGGTCTCTAGCACCAAAATAATTAACAACTTTATCGAAACAATGCTTTAGAATTTGCCACGCTAAGCGAACTAGTTTAATGGGCGCTTCAACAAATTTATAACCTTGACTGTCAACTTTTGGACTTGCTATTGGGCACTGATGGAGGCAGTATGTTACCAAATTGTGCCCTGACATTGTTTCAGACCACCTGCGAAATATTAATGGCGTAGACAATGCCTTATAATTCTTGTAAGGCCCCTCCTTGAATTCTGACCACCTTGGTTTCCTAAATCTGAGGAAACGTTCGACGAGAATAATTGCTTTGTTGGAATTTTTGCTAGGTTCTTCAGAAGAGACCACTGTTCGATCAGAGAAAAAGAGCAACAAGAGACCCACAGCATCCAGAGCCAGAGCACCATACATCAATATGTAGGTAACTAAAACATCAGACTCGTGGAAACCATCCTTCTCTTCTAAAATAAAGAGCCCAAGGGCAGCCACAATGAAACAAGAGGATACAGAGCGGAAAAAGTATCCTACCTTACGGCGCGCCACCGAGAACTTGGTGAAGAAAACGTCGTAGATGTAATTGAGTTCAACCTCGATCACTCTAAGAGCATCTGTCTCATTTAATTTCTGAAAAAGTTGTTGGCTCTCGTTGCGATCAGCGAAGCTGAAGATCATGTCAACGATTATCCCTCTGTATTTACGGAACAATTTATAAGCAATATTCACCACTTCAACGTCGCTTTTTTCCCCACTGTTTTGGTTTCCTTCAACGCCACTTTCAACCTTGGGTTTCTGAACAGGCTCTGGCATATTCACGATTTCGACGGGAAGTCCTGCTTCTGTCCTCGAAAAATGTTCCTCCATGATCTTCGCGTAGTTGGGCCCCGCGTCTGGGTCTCGAACCATGAACCTTCGAAAAGTGTTTGTACTCGCAAGGTACAAGGCGATAGTCCTCTCTGCGTACTTGATGGTCCCTGCAGCAAACACCAGGACCGTTGGGAGCCATAGGGTGTTTCCAGGAATGGTTAGAAGGAAAAGATAAGCAGCTGCAACAGCCTGGAAAATGAGGGCTAGCAGGTGCCTGAGCCAGAGCTCGTTATCCTCAAGAGAAAACGCAGTGATGGTATCTGGGCCACCCAAGTGTAGCAGAAGAAAGGGAGGCCAGAATGCCAACAGGTACTTGCTGGTGTCACTAGTGTCGTCTTTGTTCCTGGAGATGAGTCCAACGCAGTAGTTTGCAACCCAATCGGCGAGGAGGTAAACCAACCAGATCATCCACAGGCCATTTTGGGTGCGTTTTCTGAGAGGAGCAATCACAATCAGAAAGCTCTGGCATAAGAGACTGAGGAGGACAAAAACGCGGATGTTCCACTGCTCCCATATCTTCTTAAGCACATTAGTAACAAGCGAAAGCCAGGTCATGTCCTCCCATTTTAGTGGGATAAGTGACATGCCAACAAAAGTGAAATCCAGCGATGTCATCAGATACACGATCGATCGTTTCCTCCGTCTTGATCTAGCTGGCTGCTGCTGTTGTAGTCAATCTTAGCGGCTAGACAAGCAGGTTTGGTTGCGCAGTAAGAAAGGGAAAAATGCTTGAAGTTGAAGCTGGGATTTTCATCAATTGTAGCTTCAAACATCCAACCTCTCGCCATAACAAAAAAAAAAAAACAAAAAAAAAAAGAATACTATCACGGACCAAAAAAAAAAAAAAGAATACTATTGCTTGATTCTTGTTGGAGAATTAATTTTTTTTAAGAATATATAGTTGTTGTAGCTATTACAGTTAATTATTTCCTTAGGCACTGTTGGTCTTTTAATTTGTATTTTTTATATATAATTATTTTTATAAATGAATTAATTATAAGTTTGTTATAATTATAAATCAATTAGTAATATAGTTCATTAAGAAGAAAACAATCCTCGCCTTAAAAAGTAATAAAATTTAGTTATAAAAAAATATTTATATTTATAGTTTTATTTTATTATTTAGGTTTAATTAATTAATAATAATTTTTTATTTAATTAAAAATTTGAGACTTTTATTATAATTAGCGCTTTAAATTAATTTATTAAAATTTTATTATAATTTTAAATATATTATAAATGAATAGACAGTGGATGTAATATACTAATCCATGCTGGGTGGTTATAGACACGCCCTTTGTTTCATTTTACTTTTGGAGTTTTATGTATGTACAAGTTGCTTTGCTTTGAGCATCACTGGCGCTCTCATCGTTGACTCTCTGGTTTCTCTTCCGCTGCCTGTCATTTTGCAGTTCCGTTCCTGATACAAGTCACCGTTAAATCTGCGATTCTGCACCTTTCTCTGGTACGCTTTCTGTACTGTTTATTTATCAATTTGCAGATCTATCAAGTCAAAATATTTCAGTTTTACACGTCTTTCCTTAAAATTTGGTGGCCGAAGGTGGCCTTTGCTTCTGAAAATTAACAATAATGATGATCAAGGACTTAAGAGCACTGCTGCCGTACTGTGGCCATTCTTAACGGCTAGACATGCGCACATCTCCTTTCTGCTTCCTTCCTCTTAGTACAAGCCATTCTTAATTTACGCTCTCTCTAACACGCGTATGGGGAAAATACACTTTGGCGAAGTATAGCACTTTCTCGTCTTATCTCTTAAAATTATTATTTTTTGTCACTTTAATTTTCTAATATTTAAATTAAATAAAAGTATTACTTTATTTAATTAAATCATACACAAATACATTTAAAATTAAAATTTAAACAAATTATGTGATAAAATGTAAATTTTATGTGGATTATATAATAAAAATACTAAAATACACACTTTAGGAGTGTTACGTAAAAAAAATAAAACTTTACTTTTTTTTTTGTAAGGACGGATGAAGTGACTAAAAACAAATTTTAAATAAATAAATTGAGAACACCCTATTAAATTCATTTTTAAAAATTCATAATAAAATTTGCATAGATGTATTAATAGACTTATCGTAATCTTTGGAGAACAGCATTGATGAGTTGTTTATTGACTTGATTGTAGTTTTTTTTATTTTAATAAAATTATTAATTTTGTGTCTTTATTTTTGAAATAAATTATTTAGTTTTTTTATTGTTAAAAAATTAACAGTTTTGATTTATCTGTTAATATATCATTAAAAACTTAATACAACATGTTAATGTAATATTAAAAAATAATTTTTATTTTCAAATAAACATGTGACATATATATAACTTTTTAAATAATTAAATTTACTTTAATAAAAATAAAATTAATAAAAAATTAATCTCATTATTAAAATTAATTTAAATATTTAAAAAATTATATATATATCAAACACATTTAAATTATTTATTATTTTCTATCAAATTTTTAATGATACACATACGGAGGAAATAAAAATTATTAATTTTATAAAAATAGAGAGATTAAATAATTTTTTTAAATAAAGAGATTAAATTATTTATTTTATTATAATAAAAAAATTAAAATTACAATTAAATCTTTATTTTATTATTTTTGCATTGCTTGGTGGGTACAGTAAAAAATTATTTAGCAGTACTCATTTGAATTTAAAAAAAATATTATTTTTTGGGGAAAAAAACCTTTTTTTTTTTTTATATTTTAGTATGTTTGAATATATTTTTTCATAAAATGCTGAAGGTACGTTACTACGTTTCTATTACATGTTCCTTTCCCTCTGAGCATCACCTGACCGGCGCTCTCATTCATGACTCTCTTGTGTCTCTTCTGCTGCCTGTCTAGCGCATAGTTTCGTGCACAGTGTTCGCTTTTTATTTTTTCTGTAGCACCAAAAAAAAAAGTGTTGGCTTTTTATTTATATTCAGTATTCACCAAGAATTTCTTTTACATTTGCAGTACCACGACTTGATACACGAGATTTGGTATGTGGTTGACACGATTTAGGGGAGATTTGGAAAGTTTGCTCTAGTACCCATTTTTATTGTTTTTCTTTTTTATTCATTTGCAGATCTTTAAATTCAAAATATTTCAATTTGACATCTCTTTTATGATAATCAGGTGGCCCAAATTGACAGCACTGAGCTGTAGTCTTGAAGGAATACAATCTACCTCAGTTGGTCTAGTTTCACCTGAAACAGAGAGATATGCAAGGATCCTCATCCTCCAGTAAGATTTAGTTATCTGAATATGCAACAACTTCATTCATGGATGTGAGATGCAGATAATGCATGTCCTAAAACTTTGTAATTTTGATGGCACAAATTGTTGTACAGGAGCAGAGATAAGCTTTCATGCAGCGAGCACTCTAGTTTTTGAGAATTTACCAAACTTTGTCAGTTTTGGGACGGATGACCTTATTGTTAAATGGCCGTCCCTGGAGGATGTAACGGTTAACAACTGTCCCAAAATAAAGTCTTCTGGTTTGGGACATGTCGATGAATCGCAGTTAAAGTCAGTGGAGGATGTCAAGGTTGCTCGGCTTTTTCAATTATCGGTCAGTACTCTCTGCCTCCCACAGACGTTCCTCCTGTTACGTGTAAAGCAATTTTTTTTTTTTGGGTAATTTTTCATGAGCTCTTGTTGTATGAGTGATGAGTTACACACATGATTTTAAATTGTGATTACGGTTACGATTATAGAAATTGTAGAGAAATGCAGGCAATGTAGCTGCAATTACAACTATGTTGCAGTTGCATTAACTCTTACAACAACAATATTACGACAGCAATTGCGGTTACAAACTACAATTTAAAATCATAATTACGGGAATAGGATGTTAGAGAAACAAAATGTAGAAGTATATAACTTTGAGATGATCATCATCAATGCATTTTATTTTCTCTATTTTCATCCATAAAGGTATATGAAGTATCAAATCACATTAAATCATGAATCTTTTTGGCCCCCGTTAAATTTTTTCTGGAGGTTTCAAATTTATGCTGCTATAAAGATAACATAAATATCCGTATCAGATGCTTATAGTTTTAAAGTGTAATAGAAATACACTGTATACAAACCGTTATTAACATGTAGAATGTTTTGAAATCTAGTTCAACATCTATTTACGGGAATGTTCTAACCTGAATTTCCATGTTGTTATCTTTACTGATTGAAAAAAATACAGTGCCTTGTTTTTCTGTTGCAAACGTGGATTCTACCCCCACCACGTATTAAAAATTACTTATTTTTTGTGTAATCAAATGTTTCGTCTTATCAATAGTTGTTCGTCCCTTCTAGATCTTCGTGGGCTTGTTCTTTCAAGTTTGAATGATTTCACTCAAATCGTGTAAGTTGATTAACAAAGGCAGTTAAACTTTTACAGGATATATTTTCCAGTATTCCTGATCTTGATATTGCTGGTGCTGAGGAATTGAGTAAGATATTAGCCATGAAGCTTAAACATTCGCATTTCACCAATCTAGTACGGTTCAAGGCAAAAAATTGTGATGAAAGTTTGAATGAGTTTCTGCCAGTTTTTGCTGGAGAGATCAGAGCGACTTGAACATCTCACCATCGAAGAATGTAAATTGTTAAAGCATGTATTTGACCTTGACAGGCTTCATACTCAGCCTGATGGTGAAGGAAATGGTAAATACTTGGAATGTCTAAAGACAATGATATTACAGGATCTACCTCAGTTGACTTGCATATGGAACAAGGATCCAACTGGACTTTTTGGCCTTGGTTGTCTGGGAAAAATAAAGATCACGAAATGTGGCTCTTTGAAAAATCTAATCTCTGCTTCTGCAGCAAGAAGTCTCAGGCAACTGCAGGAATTAGAGTTGCATTCATGTGAGATGGTAGAAGAAGTTGTTGCCATGGAAACACAAGGGCTAGAGACACAAGAAAGGGTAATTGAGTTTCCACTACTAGAAAAATTGGAGCTCATGCACCTCTCAAACTTAATCAAGTTCCACAGAGGAGATTGTGCTTTAGAATTCCCATATTTGAATTGTTTGAGGATAAAACACTGTCCTCAAATGATATCATTCACCACTGGACTTGCCAGTACAGAGAAACTCTCTACAACAGACGACTTGAGGTCTTTCACCAAGCTAGGTGAAGTAGAGTTGGATGCATGTGGCAAATTGATATATGTCATCCTCGCTACCATGTTACCAAGCTTTCAGAATTTGGTGAAACTCACTGTAAGCAATTGTGACTCATTGACAGAGGTAGTTCAATTTCATGGGGAGTTTTATGCAGCAGGGCCCATGCTTCCACAGCTAAGTGAACTGCTATTAAGTCATTTGCCCAATTTGATGCACTTAATCAGTGTGGAATTTGCAACTGCCAAATTCTTTCAAAACCTGCAAATCCTTCGAGTGAAGGACTGTAACTCTCTCAAGTATCTATTTTTACCCTTTGCAGCTGATTCTCTCAAGTTAAAGGAAATAGAAATTTCTGATTGCGAGGCTTTGGAGGAAATCTTTGTGACAAAAGAAGCAGAAACAAGGGGGAAAATTTCCTTTTCTCATCTGAAATCTATTGATCTAGAAAATCTACCAAAGCTTTCCACTTTCTCTCTGTGCACCTTTGAATTTCCATCTTTGGAAAGGTTGGAAATAAAAAATTGTTCTGCACTAAAGACATTTGTGTCAGGATTCCCTGAGATCAAAGACCTTCCAGCTACTTCAAACGTCTTCTTTGAGAAATTTGTGAGTATTATTACAACTATATATTATTAGCAAAGTTCCCTTCCTTTTTCTGGTGATTAATGTTTGTAATTGCAACATGCTTAAGCCCTATGTGCCTTCGCGTAATGCCAATGAGTAATAACCCCTAGTATGAGTTTTTTTTGGGTAATTTTTGAAACACAGTAAAAAATCACATTTTTGTTCTTTTTTATTTTGTTGCATGTTTCTCAGTTCTTGATTTGATCTTATGGCCTGAGCCTGATGATATTGGCACGATATTAGCAAAATTGTCAATTCTTATAAACTTGCTGGGATATTAAGTATCAAAGCCTAATTAAATGCTGGCAGCTATGCTATGTGACTGATGTATGAATTGTTACTTTCAAATAATAATGGTTTTAATTCCTTCATGAAAGGTGTAACTAAATTGTTTGATAATGGTACTAATGCCATACCGAACAGCTTACAGCCAACTGATCACTATGCAAAGCTAATTCACTTGTAATTCACATGCTGCTCCTGTATCACTCTCCCTTGCTAGTCATAGTAATTAATTTCATTGACATACATTGATTACCTTTCTTTCATTACAGGAATCTTTGATGAAATTGAAGAATCTACTTATTATAAATCAGATTGGTGTTGAGAAATTATGGCACTACCAACAACCATCAAATTCCGTCTATGAACTGGAAGAGCTGACTTTAAACAAGAGCAATAATTTGTTGGATGTCATATCGTCCAGCATGCTCATAAGATTTAACAAGCTGAAAAAATTCACTGTGGAGGGATGTGAACAATTGAAGGAAGTATTTAACCTTGAAGACATACCAGATAACGAGGCCACACAAATTCTCCCTCAACTCAGTGAATTTACGTTGATTTACCTACCCAATTTGAAACATGTCTGGAACAAGGAACCTCAAGTTCAGGTCTTCCAAAATCTGGAATCGCTTCAGATTATCGAATGTGATGGCCTCACAAAATTATTTTCACTATCAACAGCTAAACATCTTCAACAACTCAAATTGCTCAAGTTGTATGGTTGTAAGAATATGGAAGAAGTATTTGTGGATGAAGAAGGAACAGTACAAGAGATCGTTTTTGATAAAGTAGAATGCCTTATACTAAAGCACCTTCCAAGCTTGGTTTGTTTCTGTCGGCAGAGTAGTACTTTCAAATGGCCTAATTTAAGGACAGTGAGGGTGAGCGAAATTCCAAAAATGGAGACATTTTCTCATGGGGATCAAATCGCACCATTGCTGAGAACAGTTTATTTAACATTTATGAAGAAATGTTGGCAAGGAAACTTGAACAGAACCATACAATACTTATACAACGGTGCAGGTATGTGTACACTTCAACGCTTTGTTTCTTTTGGAAAACCACTTTCACCTTTCCAAAGAACTAATCATTTTGCTTTTCACTGGAAAAATTGGTTGAGTGATGATATTATTATTTTTTTATTTGGTTAAGTGCTGCACCAAATTTTTCTTGGCCCTTCGTGTATCTAATAATATAAAATGTAGAGGCTGTTTTCTAGGCTCTATATAAGTTGTGAAAAATATGCAAAGCGTAAGATCGAAATCACAAATTTTGGTTCTGTTTTTTTTTAATGAAAGAAGATTGTATATTATTTTAAAGTTTTGGATTTGCTTGGATGAATTATAAATAAGTATTGAAATTCCAGAAAGAACAAAAAAGTGGTACAGGCTATGTTTTCACAAATGAGATGTGATTCCGTTGCCTGATTAACAGATAGGAAATATTGTCCCAAATGTTACAAAAAAGTGGTACAGCCTATGTTGCCTGATTAACTGATTAACAGGTAATTTATTCCTAAAGTTTTGTTTTATCTGCTTGTGTTCATTACAATTTGAAATGCGTAAATTCATGGGAGAAGGAACAAGTGGAGGAGCATAGCAGAGACACAACACAACGACGGTGAGATTAGCCTATCAACAACTTCCATCACCCTGTTCTTGTTGTGGGTCACTAGGATGATATTCCCGTGCAATTCAATAACTCTGCACACACACACACACACACACACACACACACACATATACATACATATATATATATATATATATATCCGTAACATTTTTATGATAGTGAATATTAATAAGTTTTATCTTTTTATTCAAACAATTATATTTTATTTTTTATTTTTAAAAATAAGAAATTTAAGAATATTTATGATATTTTATTAATCTCTTTCTTTTTATTTAAGACATTTAAGGGTGTGTGTGTGTGTGTGTATAATTCATAAACTATTTTCTTTTCAAAATTCAAGCAATTATAATTTTGCAGGTATTGAGTTAAGGAATATTTTCTCTTAATTAAATATTTATGTTGTGCTTATATCAACAAAAATTTCTTTTTTATTCTCATTTAGTATGGAATCTACCAATTAGAATTAAAATAACTATAAATTTTAATTGGAAATGATAAATAGTATGAAGGAGTTGTTACGAATTCTTAGAGTTCCTTTGGTTACCGTGCCTGACACAGATGATTTTCCTGAGTTAAATGTCATGTTATTTGTAATAATTCGTAAAAACTGTTTTGGTACAAAAATAACATTACTAAAATTTTATTGATATTATTTTTTTTCAGCTAAAGTTGATAGTGGGTGTAATATCCCGGTCTCATACAGAAATTTTTGGGATTGTGTAGTTTCTTTTGTGTTAATTGAGTTCTTAGGATTGATCTCGTGAGTTACTTTATTTCAATTATGAGATTCACTCATTTAAACTCACTATATTAAAATATACTCAAAGTTTTTTAGATATAATTATTGATCATTTGTCTTTGCAGGTTTAGAAAATTTTTTAAGTTTGAAATAAAAATCTATCTATAGGACTATATATAAAATATGCATTTTCTTGAAATCAAAATTTCATGTAATTAATCCTTAGATGTTATAGAATTGAAGAGTAATTTTTAATGAATTTTGGGAAAGCTTTAACCCATTTGTTTTGAACTCTACAAGTTAAGAAAATCGAGACTTTCGTAAATTTGAAGTAGAATTTAAGTTTTGATCTTTATTCTTAAGGATTTTAATTTTTCTGATATTTTATTTGAATCCAAATGAGTGTATTTCTTTATTTACATTTATATTTTAAAGTTAAATAAGTAGTGTGTAGAACAAGCAACTTTTCTCCTTCATATGCGTCGACTAGCACTTCCAAGACCCTCCTATACCGTCGATGCTTTTCTTCCATTTTATAACCTTCGATGCTTTCTCTTCTTAGTTGACACCCTCCATTCTTCACAACCCAACCTGCCATTCTCCATTATCGGCATAGGCGACCTATTCTCCTGTGAGATTTTTCTGTCAAGAATTTCATTTTTGGGTGCTGTAATTGCACTTTGAAAAAGACCTAAGCTATCCACTCACTCATTTCCAGTTTCTTATCTCCTAATGGTAATTCGAGAGCTTACAATATTTCATATATTTGGTCAGGTTATGCAATGGGGATTCAGATTTGACATTAATAGTCTTAGAACCTGGGGTTCGATTTGAGGCTTTTTTGAATAGAAATAATGATTGATTAATCTAAGGTTCTAACTTGTGATTCTTGGAATGGGACCTTGTTTGTGATTATAAATTTCTTGAAAGATAGTTCTATTGCTTCCGGTAGTATCACGACATTGACAACTTAGATAGTTCTATTGCTTCCGGTAGTATCACGACATTGACAACTTAGATCCACTTGTCCTGGCTTGTGTTGTGAATAGACAATATATTTTATAACTTGTTTTTTAGCCTTAAATATATTTTCTATATATTGATTTCCAATGTTATACACTTGAAAGTTTATAAATATAAATTATCATGTCACTATAATACTTTTAGCAAGCTTATATGAGTATATTTATGCCTTAAAAAACTCATTATACGTCAGTATTAATTATGTATGGAAAACTCTTAGGACAAGAACTTTTAAAAATCTTCTTGACAAGGAATATTTTAGAAAATGATTTGTATATGTGGATTACGAAAAACATAATCTGTTGGCAGAAATATTTGATAAACACTATAGTTGACGATAGTAGGCGTTAGTTTTGATGCACCAAGTTTTGATACCCTAATTAGTAAGAGTGGTGCTAACCCAGCGTGTGAGGCCAACACACTTGATCTTATATCTCTACCTAACGGAGGTGGCGTTAGACCGTCGTGGGATTCACATAGTCATTCTTGTTTAGACGCAATATAGGTAGACATATATCAGTTTAGATTTAAGACCTTCCTTCTTAATGATTTGGATAAATTTTGGATATTCGTGTAATTTAATTTAAAATATTTGATGTTTATATTGATAGATTCTTAACGTATCTTATTATAAATCTAGAATTATTTTTATACACTTGAGAAGTTATGTTAGTTTCAAGTTTTGTATACAAAGACAATTTATGTTTAAGATTGTGCTTATTCTTTAGTTTGTTAAAATATATATTGTCTCTTACTATGTCACATGACTCATCCCATTGCTCTAATATTTTTCAGATGCCATTCCCGCTTTGGGTCCAGGTTCACCAACTGCTTAGGAGCATTATTGGATGGCCCAACATCTCGATCATGTGTGCACATCCTATTGTTATTTGTCATTATGTTTATTTGGCTCTCTTTTGTTTATGTATAAAACTCTAAATGTGCTCCATTTATCTTTAGGCAGGATCTAGCTTTTGTTGTGTTAATATAAATTAATAAGAGTTTTTATATATATATATATATATATATCTTTTTCTTATTGTGTAGATGCTCTGCATATTAGAAACCTAATTGTATGTGGATATGTTGATTTAAGCATGATATTGTGTTTTTAAAATGTCTAACTTTTAGGAAAAATTTTATCAAATTTTTAATAAAAATTACATATTGATCCTTTATGATTGTTAGTTTTGTTAAACTTATTAGGTTAAATAAATCATTTTATATGTTGGTCATGGCTCTAGTTTAGATCGTGACAGTAGAATTTATGTAACCATGTTTCTTTTAGTTATGTATCCATAATATTAAAATATGAGGTCTGCCCATTATTATAAAATTTTATAACTAAATATGTAGAAAATAATAGAATAACAATTCTACAGAATGCAGAAAGCTGCAGAACTGCAGAATGTGGGCAGATGGCAGAAAACGAAATTGGTTGTGGAAGAGAAATTTGATTCTTTACTTGTCTTTCTGAAAGTTAACTTACATACATATATATACACATCAAGCTACTGCTAAGAGACTAACTAACAGAAGACTAACTAATCAACTAACAGCTAAGAGAAACAAATCAACAGAAAATAGAAAACAGAATTAACAGAAGCTACAGTAACAGCAGAACAGTAATAACAGAATTAACTGAAAACAAAAAAACAGAAAATGTTCTGCAGCCTCATCTGGTTCAGTTTGGGTTTCTGGTTCAATCTGGTTTCTCCTCTTGCTGTTACTGAGTAGAGGTACTCGGTATTACCCCTCCACAAGCTGGAGAATGTATGTCATACATGCCCAGCTTGTTTTGTATTTGATGAAATGGAGCTGTAGCCAAAGGCTTGGTGAATATATCGGCTAGCTGATTGGTGGAGGAGATTGGCATGAGGTGGACAAGGGCATAGTGTATCTTCTCACGGACTATGTGACAATCTATCTCAATGTGCTTGGTTCTTTCATGAAAGGTTGAATTTGCTGCAATGTGCCTTGCAGATTGGTTGTCACAATACAGCAATGCTGATTGATTGAATGGAATATGAAAATCTTTCAGCAGGAACTGTGACCACTGTAATTTGACAAGTGGTGGCTGCCATGGCCCTGTACTCTGCTTTAGAGGATGACCTGGAGACTGTTGTCTGCTTCTTAGATCTCCATGAGATGAGGGAGTCTCCTAAAAAAATGCAGAAACCAGTTATAGACCTTCTGGTTTCAGTGCAGCCAGCCCAGTCAGAATCTGAGATGGCTTTGAGTCGAAAATCTGACTGTGCTGGTAAGAAAATGCCATGTCCCGAATTGCCTTTAATGTACCGAAGCACTATTGTAGCAGCTTGGTAATGTGCAATAGTGGGATTTGACATAAACTGAGCTGCTGTACTGGATAGGCAATGTCCGGCCGAGTATTAGTTAAGTAGAGTAACCTACCAATTAGCCTTCTATATGCTGAACTGTTTGCATACACTTCTGCAGAACTTTGATATAGTTTGATATTAGACTCCATTGGTGTCTTGGCAGGTTTAGATGCTAGTAGCCCTGTGTCAGACAACATTTCTAAAGCATATTTCCTTTGTGACAAAACAATGCCTTTGTGTGACCTTGCTATCTCAAGTCCCATAAAATATTTGACATCTCCAAGATCTTTGATTTTGAATGTTGTATCCAGAAACTTTTTGATTCCTGAAATCTCCTGCATGTCATTTCCTGATATGATGATATCATCAACATAAACCAGAATTGCTGTAAATGATGATCCATTCTATTTTGTAAACAGTGAGTAATCAGAGTTTGATTGATAGTACCCTGATGAAATTAAGGAAGAGCTCAATTTCGAGTGCCATTGTCTGCTGGCTTGTTTATGTCCATATAGGGACTTCTGTAGTTTGCAAACTTGATTCGGTTTGGGAGGAATAACACCTTGGGGAACCATCATATAAAGTTATTCATTAAGATCTCCATGTAAAAATGCATTGTTGACATCTAGCTATTGAAGAAAACCATCCTTTGGCAGCTGCAATAGCTAATAGCACACGAATGGTAGTCATTTTAGCTGTTGGACTAAATGTGTCAAAGTAATCAATTCCTTCCTGCTGAGTGTATCCCTTAGCCACTAATCTGGCTTTGTACCTTTCTATAGAACCATCAGACTTGTGTTTTATTTATAAACCCACTTGCATCCGATAGGGGTTTTTCCTCTGGGTAAGTCAATATAGATCTAGGTTTGATTTTACTCCAGAGCTGTGATTTCCTGATTCATAGCTTGCTACCAACAATTATGTTTAACAGCTTGAGAGTAGGTGTTTGGTTCTACTGTATTGGATAAGGAAAGAGTGAAGTGTCTATGTTTTGGAGAAAGAGAATTATATGAAATAAATGTTGATAAAGGATAAGCATTACCTGAGGCATGATTCGGTATTAAAGTTGAAGTGGACAGTCCACAATGATAGTCCTGCAAATAGGTTGGTTGTCTTTTGATTCTGGTTGAATGCCTAGTTGGTAGATTAGCAATGGTTTTCTGTTTGGGATCGTGGAGCAGAATGTGGACATAGGTTTTGAAGTTGAGTTGTATGTGAATGGTATTGGATCAAATGTGGTGGTATGGTAAGGAGATTGACCATTTTGTGGTAGTGGAAGTGTGACTCTGTTGTCAGCATGATGTGTATGAATTCTGATGTCATGAAATGGAAATGTGACTCATGAAAATTAACATGTTTGGACAAAAATATTTCTCTATTTTGCAAATCAAACAGAACATATCCTTTTGTTCCAGTTTTGTATCCTAAAAATATGTATTTTTGTGCTCTTGCATCAAACTTAAGTCTATGTGCTGTGATAGTTGAAGCAAAGCATAGGGAACCAAAGACTCTTAAATTCTCTAGAGATGCAGCCTTATTATGTAATAGTTCATAAGGAGATTTATGAGATAATAAGGGGCTAGACAGTCTATTAATGAGATATATTGAATTCAGTATGCTGTATGTCCAGAATAATTGAGGTAAATTGGACTGAAACATCAATGCTCTTGCAACATTCAATATGTGTTGATGTTTTCGTTCCACTACTGCATTTTGCTGTGGTGTTTCAACACATGTGGTCTGATGTATGATGTCCTTTTTGTTATAGAATTCTGTCATAGAGAACTCTTTGCCATTATTAGATCTGACAAATTTTACTTTGTTTTCAAACTGATTTTCAATCAGATTAATGAGTTTCTGCAATTGAAATCTAGCTTCTGATTTAGTTTTCATCAAGTATATTCAAGTACACCTTGAGAAGTCATCTACCACAGTGAGAAAGTATGTATGTCCGTGGATCCCAGTGACAGCATATGGACCCCAAATATCTACATGCAGTAGCTCAAAACACCTCACAGATTTCGAATTACTGGTGGAAAATGGAAGTTTTCTTTGTTTAGCATAATAGCATATATCACAAATATTATTTATGTTACATGAGATGGATGCATCTTGTTTCTGAAGTATATTGACAGGAATAGAAGATGGATGTCCTAACCTAAAATGCCATAGGTCGAACCCATTAGGGACATTGTTATTTACAGACAAGGCCTTGATGTCAATTACAGTAGTAGGCTTCAGTGGAGTATGAACTATCAAAGTGTACAGCCCAACTTCAACATTAGCTATACCAATCATCCTCGAGCTGTCGTTGTCCTGTATCACACATTTGTCATGATAGAATGTCAGCTGACAAGTAAGAGAAGAGGTGAGTTTTGTTACTGAAAGGAGATTAAAGCAAAAATCTGGTAAGTAAAGAACATCAGACAGGAACAAGCTGTCTGTAAGCTGAACAGAACCTGAAAATTTTACAGTCAATTATTTACCATTAGGTAGTCTAACTGCTATGGGATTAATGCTCCTAAATGTAAATAAAATGTGGCAAGGAGAAGCAAATGTGGTCTGTGGCTCCTGTATCTATTATCCAAGAACTGAAAGTAGAATTGGCTGAAATGCTAAGGGCAGTACCTGAAACATTTGCGAAATGGTTGTCTATAGTATGAGTGCTAATTTGACTAGCACTATGAGAGGTTGTGCTGTTATTTGTTGTCTTAAGCAAATCTAGAATCTGTTGACACTGCTCTGGAGAAAAAGGAAAGCTGGACTGTGACTGCTCCTATCCCTTTATATTTCTCTTCGAAGATTGTTTTCAGAAATCGATCTGTCATTATCTTTAAGAAGATCAACAAAATTTACTGCTGCATTCTGGTTCCTAAATTTAAAACCAGGTGGAAATCCATGTTTTCGGTAGCATGTCTCCACTATATGCCTAGGTCTGTTGCAGTATGTGCAGAATTTGTTTGCATTGCTGCCTCTACCTGCAGATCCTCTTCCAACTTGGCCTCTCCCATATGCTGGTCTTCTGAATTCTGTTGCAGTAACATCAGTGCCAATTGCCAAAATTTTGCTATCATCAAGTGCAATATCTCTCTTCTGCCTTTCTTGCTGAATTACCATCGAAAACACCTTGTTTATAGGTGGTATGGGCTCCATCAGCATAATATGAGATCTTACTGTCAAAAACTCCTCATTTAGGCCTTTCAAGAAACTTTATAGAATAGTCATTCTGCCTAGATTGCCTTCATTATATCATAACCATCACAGATGCAAGGAAATTTCACATTTACAGCTAGGTATTGGTCTAAATTCATCTAGTTCATCCCAGATGATTTTTAGTTTTGTAAAATAAGAAGAGATAGACATTTCACCTTGTTTCAAAGTATGCAACTCCTCCTGCAATTTTGCAATGCGAAAAGCATCCCCTTGAGAGAATCTATCCTTAAGATCTCTCCATACATCACTAGCTTTCTTGATCCAAAGAACACTTTTGACCAAGGTAGGCTCCAATGCATGTATGATCCAGGAAAGCACCATATTGTTGCATCTTTGCCAGACTCGATAAAGTGAATCTCTAGCTTCTGGAGCTGGAAGGGAACCATCGACAAAACCAAGCTTGTTCTTGGTGTCCAATGCCATGACCATGGATCTTGCCCAATCATGGTAATTGGGACCTGAAAGGACCAGTGAAACCATCACCAATGCAGGATTCTCATTGGGTGCAAGTAGTAAGGGCTGGTAGGATTTTGTAAAGCTTCAATGGCTAGATTTGCCATAGTTGAAAGCAGCAGAAAGCAGAGCTCTCTAAGAGAGCTCTGATACCATGTAGAAAATAAGAGAATAACAATTCTGTAGAATGCAGAAAGCTGCAATGGCAGAAAACGAAATTGGTTGTGGAAGAGAAATTTGATTCTTTACTTGTCTTTCTGAAAGTTAACTTACATACATATATATACACATCAAGCTACTACTAAGAGACTAACTAACAGAAGACTAACTAATCAACTAACAGCTAACAGAAACAAATCAACAGAAAACAAAAAACAGAATTAATAGAAGCTACAGTAACAGCAAAATAGTAATAACAGAATTAACTGAAAACAGAAAACAGAAAATGTTTTGCAGCCTTATCTGGTTCAGTCTGGGTTTCTGGTTCAATCTGGTTTCTCCTCTTGCTGTTGCTGAGTAGAGGTACTCGGTATTAAAATATGATAATGATATATTATACTTGTTTTCGTACAATATAGTACAATATGACTGAATTTTGCAAGTTTTCAAGGCTAGTCATGTCTTTTAAACCACATTGATCCAAACACAATGTTTCAAGGCTCACTCATTCTTCAAGAGGGATTTTGAATTTTTTTAACTAAACAGTTTAAATTGAGAAGCCCAAATATGTATCTTCTGAGAAAATGCTTTCTGTTTTGGTTATTTATTACATTTATTTTATATAAATAATTTTATTCTTATATTTTTAAAATTTAAAAAATATATTTGATTTATCGAATTTTTATTATAAGTATAAAATTTTCAGTGTATGTAGTTTCAATTTTTTTAATGAAACTTTGATAAAAAAAAATGATGGAACAACCATTTGTCATTATTAGATTTAGCCATATTTCAAGAAATATTTCTTAAGAAACATTTTCATTCAAAGTTTCAAACTTAACAGAACAAGTTTTTAAACTTGTCTGTTTCTATTGAAAATCAATAAAAAAAATACAAAAGCTAAATAAGCTAAGCTAACAATTTAACCTCATAGGAAGTTTTCTGATTTAACAATGATCAAGGATAATAGGGTGGGTGCAACTCGTGAGAAAATAAAGAGTTGCCATTTTTTAGGTTCTCTTCTATTATGAAAATATTGTGATCGCTGGATGCAATTGAGATGACCAATTGATGAACAATGTCATGCATTTTGTTGGATTCCACACTTCTACAATCTTCAAGTTCAATGACCTGCTATAACTTGAAATAAACTCCATATGTTGCTTGTCCATTTGAAGCTTCTACCCTAATAATAATTTGAGCCAACACTTTTTTAAATATATCTTTATTTTGGAGTGAATTTAGAGTATATTCATAGGATTCAGTCTATTTGAACCATTTCATAACCCTTATCTCTTTGGGTCATTAGTGATAATAGTATGACATTTACTATAAGATGTGACTTTTACGAATCAAACCATAATCCTTATGCTTGGAGATGTAACTCACTTCTATTACACCAATATCTCATGAGTTTTTGGAATACATCTTTATTTGCAAAAGTTAGCATCACTTCAAACGTTTTAATGATATTCCCCCCATTTTCTCTAAATCAAGTACGTGTTTGGATATAAGTTCATTATTTTTCTTTTAAAAAAGCTTATGATCAAAATATCTAAGTAAGAGATTTTAAGTGAACAACTTTTATGTAGCATAAAATAATTAAAACTAAACATGCAACAAATCTTGTCCTGTATCATCTACAATGATAAGGATAGTTTTCTTCAAGCAGAGCTCATCAAGTTACCAACCCAAATATAAATATGCAATATCACTTCAAAATCTTTTAAGGTTTAGAGTTTGCGATATATTTGTAATTCATTATACCACAGCTTCAAACAACTTGTCACTCTTAATTTTGAGTCTTACGCACAAAGCCGAGCCCACAAACCACAAAAATACTTGGTGTAACTATTAACATATCCATTTATCTATCCACAATTCCACACTCCCCCTTTAACTATTTTTAACTTAAATTTTCTAAACTATCTTTAACTAAATGGTCTCATTTTTCAATTGTCAAATTTATTCATATACTTCACTTATTATCCTCTCTCTAGGAAATGGCTTTGAGGCTGTTATCACTTAAATATAATTTAACAGTAACGTACTAATAAAATATTGTCATAGGCCAACTACATTATTGTAAAAAAAATAAAAAATAAAAAGTCAAGTACACTCTTTGATGTATTTTCTTTTTTAAATAAAAAATATTAGCCTTATTTTATTTTGAAACTATTGTAGTTCCATTTAAAGAAAGTTTATAGTTAAATTTAATTATAGAGTAAAATGATCATTTGGTCCTTAAAAAATATATTTCATTTACATTTTGGTTCCTGATTTTTATTAAGTGTATGATTTAGTCCTTAAAATATTTAAAATTGTTTCTTTTCAGTCTTTAAAAGTGATAATAAAAGAACTACCTTAAAAAGAATTTAAATAATTGAAGGAATAAATGGCATATTAATTTAAATTAGGGAGTAAATTGTAAATGAAGAACATTTTCAAAGACTAATATACCACTTTACTCTTTAATTATATTTGCACCTGTGCACTGGATTGATTTTCTTACAAATTTATGAATAACTATAGTAGCATCAATATTAACGGTAAAACTAATTATATTTACAATTTCATTTTCACAATGACACAAAAAGAATAAGCTGTGTATATATCTTCAAGCTTTTTTTTAAATTTACTTATGTTACTCTATATACTTGACCAATGTTTTCAATTTCTCTTGTAATAAACATAGAATTATGTAAGTGTAAATAAAACTTTGTAATATAAACTCCATTAGAATTTACTTTGCTTGTCTAAAATCAAATACATCTCCTATGATCCAAATAATTGATACCCAAAGTGCAATTTCTTTAACTTTACTACTATGAGAAATGGAATTGTCGTAAAAGAAAGAGGATTTAAAGCCAGAGTAAACCACTTTATGGCTTAATATTTCCCAATCCTTGTACAAAGAAATGGAAGAGCATCGATATCACAGCCTATGTTATACACCAAAATGTAACAGAGATTTAACATACATATCTTGAATATATGACTAAAGAATGTTCAGCATTTGAGATTCCAGGAACGAATGGAACCAAAAAATTAAAAAGAATTGAGACAATGACTATACTTTCTCCTTATCACTCTCGTGGATTGTTAAAGATCATATGCTATTATTTCTTGTGCCTATTCATATATGTGATAGTTTTAACAAAAAAATAAGACTCAAACATGGAGATCTAACATATTATCATAAGCTTCGATGCTTTAAGAGTCCCACAATTAGATTATTACACGGCTGTGGGAGATTGAAACTGTGTCACTGCATTGCATTTGTTATGTTGATACAAAACTATTATGGAAGTTACCCAACCGCAACTTCACGAACAAAATAATAGTTCTTTGAAAATAATTTTTAGGTGTGGGTAAAAGCTGCTATATCTCCAGCATAATCTCACTTAAGGCTACTGTTCAGCATAAATCCACATACCTTTCAAGTTAATTATGCAGCAAATAATTGATGAAAAGAACATGGAGGCAACTTATACTCTATATTCTCCAGATGGGAATATGAAATAAGAAAAAGGCTGCTAATTTGTTAGGCCTAACTGATTACTATATAAATACATTAATGTTATAGGCACTCTTGGATTTAAAGAAATTATCCTTAAAGGGAAAGTTGTCCAATATGTAGAAGGAGGATATTTAACTGTGTACCTGTTCAGTCCCCTTCCAAGATGCTTTTAGCCATTGCAAAGTTTCTGGTTTTTCTTTGAAATATGGCTCTCTGACATGCCCAATTGACACAAGCTATTCATTCACGGAGAACTAATATGAAAAGGGAAAAGCCATAGGTAGTAAACTCCTTTAAATATAATAAAATCCAAAGAAAAAAGGGATTTGACACAGTCATTAACAACTTAAGACTTTAAAGAACGTTTGAACCGCAAAACAAAAGCAAGAAAATGTGACAATTTTAATATAACTGAAAATTATATCTATTGTGCCAGGTTGCAATGATATATAAATCATTCCTCTTCAGAAGTTTCATTACTTCAGCAAATAGTTTACAAACATCTGCTTACAAAATAGATAAGTATATTAAAAACCATCAATATAACAAAGAAAAAAAAATAATTAAATTTGCAACAAAAAGAGAGGTGGCTGGAAAAATGCATAGAAACTAACAAGTCTATGGTTCGAATAGAAGCCTAATATGTTAGAATTTTTTTATGTGAGCTACAATTGATTATGACATTTTATTTGTGAAAATTAGACCGACGATATGATCTGAATTATAAACAAGTATTGATAAACTCAATATTATTATGATCTAATTATTATAGGTTATCAACCTTACATTAGATTAGTGTGAACTGATAATAGTATAGACCTTAACCCAACAAGTTTATGATGGGAAGATCCTATAGATTATTTATTTGTGGTTAAGTCATCTCTGTCTAACAGAAACCTTAGTTTCATTGAGAGAGGTGATGCAATGAGAGTGGGAGATACAATAGAAGGCTTAGTCTCTCATCCTTATAGATTTCTAGATTGGTACTAGGATTCAAGGATGGCTCTCTTTGGATCTTCTATAGGTCAGATCTATTTTGGTATTCTAATTATCATACAATGATAAAATAATTCTTCTAACATTTAGTATTAGATCCTAATGGTATGATTTGAGAACCCAAATATCTATTGATTGGATATGATTATGTTTATTATTTTTGGATTTTCTGTTTCTTCTATGCACACCTTTGGTTTCAAATTTGACGAAATTTTTGTGCCAATTGAAACCCAACTTGTAAGGGCTATTATAGATCTCATTGCAAAGAATCCATAGACGTCAAAATTGTTACGATTCGTGATAATTTGATGCAATTGGACCGTTGACTGATTTTTATTCTCACATATATAGATCATTAGGACCTTAATGATTCCATTTAACTGAACCAATTTCGGTTCTAAGTATGTATTTTTCAAGAAACCTGATTTTTGGGTTTGACAGTGTATTGTTTCAAAGATCTCCAAAATTTTAAATGAAATCTTGATTGTTTTTGCTTGATTTCATATGGCTAATGTTATAAACCACCAAATTTTAGAAAACCCCATAAAAATTCAGACAAAAACACGTCAAAAGTTGCAGAAATTGAGCATGAAAACTTGAAACGCGTCGCGGGTCTGGCGGTGGGCATCTCGATCCAATCTTCATGTTTTGGCATGGTTTTGGTTGGAATTTTTGCTCGAATTCTAGACAGAGCCATTTCTGTAAGTACTTCCTGTCGAACCCACGCCAAAATCCCATGAAAATCGCCCCAGAATTGAACTCCAGCTTCATGGTTTTGGGTCGACCCGCTGAGGTAGGAGATGACCTCCAACTGTGTGGGACAAAGGCCACTCGTGCGGTTTGTCAGGCGGTGTTTCTCGATTCTGTTTCTTCCTCCGTGCTTCACTCTCCTTAGAATAAATTTTGGTATACTTTTCATATTTTTTCTGCAATCATAAATATTTTTTTATCTAAAATATTAAATAATTACGTATTTTTAATTATTTTTTAGTATAATTTTTTGTTCAAACATATTAGAAAATTATTATTTGATGTTTTGGATATGAATATTTAGTACACTCTTTCAGGTTTATTTCTTAAAATTTTATACTCTCAATATATATGTATGCAGATTTTTCTATGTTTGTTTAAACTGTATAAGTGTTAAAACTGTTTTGGAATATTGTAAAATTTATTTTTCATGATTAGTGAAGGTGTTTATATTTGTTTCACCTTCTTTTGGACTTTCATGATTATTTTGGACATTTAATGATTTTTGTATGAGATTTTTTCACTAATCGGTATGAGTGAATATCATTAAAGTGGAATTATTTGTATTGATTTGTGAATTTTTTTTTTCATAAACTGAGGAATGTTTCTAATTAGAGCATGCAATTGCCTACCCGAAAGGCTTGTTGTGTTATGTAATTAGAAGCTTATTTTTGATGAAGTTATTAGAGGATTCATTTTCCGAGGAGATTTGTCTATCCAAAAGAGATACATTTTCAAAGTTGATGTGTTCTTAGTTATTGAGTTATCTGGGAGGGTCTAATTTTTAGTTACACACTCTACCCAAAGGGGAGTGTGTGATTTTATCTTTATCTCTCTATAAATGTTTATTATATTTTAAAGCTATTCTTATGCCCTTTTATTTTGTCTAATGCATTCCTATTTATCTTAAACAATTACTTTTTCAACGAATAACTGTACTACTTCTATTGAAATATTGATTAGTGTTTCTAATTTTTGCTGATTTTTTTTAATATACTGTGAATGCCATCAATGCTTATATTATATCTGACCTTATATTCTCTCCAATTTATCTTATGGTTTTAAAATAGAATAAAATTACATATATGTGTATGTCAAACTATAGAAATTTGTTATATTATGGAATGTGATTGAATTTATTTTATGAACAGTGGAGGTACATATTGTTTGGTATCTCATACTGAATAGGTCATGTTGTTACAGTACATTATCATTTTTATTTATTTAGACTTTTTTTTTCCCTTGTATGACTAGTTTATATAAATTAATGTGAATGTTTATTACCAAAGAGTTTTATTCATATTGGTTTTGAAACTTATCATCATGTGAGGGATAAATTTTCTATTATTACACATAATTGTTTACCAAAAAGGAGTTTTTATATATGTGTTATAATTAACAATCCTGTGAACCTATTAATGACAATATCTTCAAATATTTGAGGCTATCTATCTAAAAGAGATTGCTCTTAAATGTTAGGAATTTCCTACTCTTAGTTTCATAAGAAGAGAACTAATATATTATTGCATATCTTGTCCAAAGAGGGGTGTGTCATGTGTGGCATTATGTTTGGACTCTTATCTTAACTTATGATGCTGAAAAGTATATTGTTTAATGTCCAAATAATTGACGCTGAGCATTCCATATTTATTTATACAATGATTTTGTATAGTCAATTTTTATTAACTTTATATTAATGAAATAGTGGTTTCTAAACCCTAATGATGAGAAATTTGGATGATCATGATTATGACTTCTATAGTTGTGGAAGATAATTTTATAATTTTGATATTTTCTTTCACCTTACTTAATTTGAATATAAGATTTCATTTATGATAAATTTTAAGGATCATGAATAATTTTTATCTTCTATCCCATTAGTCCTTGTATTGTTCATTGTTTTGCAATAATAATTGCAATTATAAATAATTTTAATTGAGATTGTTTTGGATGGAACAAGTCTTTGACTTAATGACCTATTGAGGCACATATTGTGTTAGTGTCGTATGTTGAATAGGTTAGTAACATACTATGTATTATTTGTATGTTGAACTCTTTTGATTTGAGCAATGTAATATCGTAGTACGGAATTATTTTGAAAGTCAATGTGAATGTTTTGGTCACTAAAGTGACTTATTTACAACACTTGCAAAGACTTTTTCACATCAATTTTTGGAATATTTTCTTTAAGTTACTGTATGTGATCACTTGCCTAAAGAAGGTTGTCCTATTTTGTAATTTTCAAGATTTTTATGAAGCTCGTGTGCAAAGACACAATGACTTTGAAACCTTGTTTACCCAAAGGGAACGGGATCTTTGAGTTTTGTTATGTTAACTGCAATGATTTTAGAAATATGTTTATCTAAAGGGGACATTTTCTAAGTTTTATTATAGTCTAATGCGTCAACTTCATAACTTTGGGACATTCTTATTTTTGTCTATCTTGCCCAAATAGGAGTATGTAAATCGTGACACTTTCCTCCAATAACTCATGTTGCTGAGTAATTAAATTCTTAATTATTTTTATAAATTGTATTTATTTGTTCATGGTTGTTAGTGAAATTTTGATTCATATATTTGCATGTAAGTTTTATTTTGGCCCTACACTTTAGAAATTTTTTGGTAGAGCTTATATGTGTGAATTTTGATGAGATATTTTTTTACTCCTTTAATTTTATGTATTCAAAATTTGATGCATATATATTGCTATTGTTTTTATCCTACTATTTATGATAAGAATAATTTTTTAATCCTATGTGTTTTATAAGTAATCACAGAAATAGATTTTTCATCTTATTAGTCATTTAAGTGGGAGTTTCTTCAATTATTATTATTTTTTAATGTTTATTTTTCATTCCTTTAGCTGGGTGAATCTGACAATTTGTCCTATGTCAGCAAATAATAATAGTACATACATATTTTTTAAGGTGTAAGAGATTTTTCATCAAATTTAATCTCACTTTATATCCTTTTTGTTAAGAAATTTTGTCTAATTTTGATAGTGTAATTTTTCTTTAATGCTACAAAGTTTGGTAATCATGATTTGGTAACAATTTTAATTTATGAATTACCTTGAAAACACTTAATATGATTGCATTAATTGACTTGTGTGTTACTAGGGATGTCAAAATAGCCAAAATAGCCAAATTTGATGGACTGACCGAATAACCTAACAAATGGGCTGGCAAAATGTGCACTTTTAGTAATTTTGAGCCAGGTGATAAGCTGACAAATGGTCTGGCAAAATATGCACTTTTAGTAATTTTGACCCAACCTAGCTTAGCCTGATTTTTGAGTGGCCCAATGGCTTGAAAATGAATTTTTTATTTTTATTTTTTTGTCATAAAAGTAATAATTTTAAGGTACAAATTATGCCCCAATTTAATGATTTTAATGATAGTATAATTAATTATACCCATAAATATATGATAACTATTTTATGATATTACAAAATACTAATTATGACATTTATGTTGTATAATAATGAAATTAGGTGCTTCATAAAAAAATATAATTGATTTAAGAGTACATAAAAAATTTAATAGATATAATTTTAATAACTTTTTAAAATATTGTTAAAAATAATAATAGATTTCAAAAAGAAAATTAAAGAAATTGGGCCAATGTGCTAGCCCGATGCCTGCATTGGGTTGGGCCAAGCTAACAAAATGCCAGACCACAATTCTTTTTAATTGCCCTGGCCCAGCCTGAAAAATCATTGGCCTTAGGTGGGGTGGCCCAACCTGAATTAACACCTCTATGTGTTAAGCATTGTGTGGATCCAGACATCAGTGGAAAGATTTTGACTATTTTCATTATTTGATATCAAAATTAATAGAGAAATTACTTATTATATAATGATCCTGTTAAATTGTCTGGTTTTGAAAAATTTTGTAAGGTCCTGAATACTAAACTATATATATGAATGTTTTTTAGTATCATAGAATATTTCTTTTGGAAATCTATGTTTGTATTATGATTTATACATTTGAGATAGAATTCTATCCATATAGTTATTCATATTAAGGATAATTATTTTTTTCAAACTGGAACCTTGAAAAGGATTTGATGAAATCATAATAATACAAGCCTACTTGTCTCTTACTTCGTTTAATTAGTGAATATTTTGCTAATTGAATTCAAATGAATAATATCATACAATTTTGAGATTTTAAGGTCGATTCTTGGAGAATTAGTACTGAATTAGTTAAATGACATGAGACCTTCTAAATCTCTATTTCTTCAAAATTGTTGGATTTGCTATCTTATTTGGTCATTAGATAAGTAATAGATGTTATTCATGTTTGGTAGCTACAAAAACATTGTATATATCATTTATCAATTTTAGATAAATGTAAATATAATGCGTATTAGATCACTAAACACTTCTTTGATTAGAATACTCAAGGGCATTTGTTTTGAAGCTTTTGGAAATTTTTACAAATGTGATTTTACAATATTGAGATGAATCATATGCTTGGTATTTATCCTGATCAAAACCCAACAAACATTAGCAGGTATCAAAGGTTGGTTGGAAGATTGATTTATTTATCACATACTAGGCCAGATATAGCTTATGCTATGAGTGTTGTGAGCCGTTTTATGCATGCTCCAAGTGTGGATCATATGAATGTTGTATATCGAATCCTTAGGTACCTAAAGGGTGCTCCTGGTCAAGGGTTGCTGTTCTCAAAAAATAACACTTTTTGCATTGAAGGGTACATAGATTCGGATTGGGTTGGAGATCAAACAACTAGACAGTCCACCTCAGGTTATTTTATGTTTGTGGAAGGAAATTTAGTGACTTGGAAAAGCAAGAAACAGAAGGTTGTGGCAAGGTCTAGTACAGAAGCTGAATTCCGAGGCATGGCTCATGGTGTTTGCGAGTTATTATGGATCAAGAGTGTGCTGAAAGACTTAGGAATTTGTTATAAACAGCCTATGAATCTGCATTGTGACAATAAGGCTGCCATTGAAATTGTACAGAATCCAGTTCAGTATGATTGAACTAAACATGTGGAAATTGATAGGCATTTCATCAAGAAAAAGTTGGAACAAAAAATTATACACTTTCCATTCATCAAATCTGAAGATCAACTTGCTGACATATTAACTAAAGCTGTGTCAGGTAGAGTGTTTCAAGATGCTATTGGCAAGTTGGACATGAAAGATATCTATGCCCCACTTGGGGGGAGTGTTGAGTTGTATATTTAGATAATACTTTTAATTTTATCAAGTTGTTACAACAACTATAGGAATTGGTTGTAAATAGGAAGAGATAGAATTTATCTAGAATCGTTGACTTGATATTCTGTTTCCTTGTTTATAGCTTATTTTTGAAACTCTGATGTGTATATAAATAGACCTCTTTGTAGAGGAAGATATAAACAGAAGAATATTATTCCCAAAGTTCCATTAAACAACACTTTACAAGTTGAATAGATTCCTATTTATAGTGTTAATAGGAAACCAAAAACTAAAATTATTGATTCGAGTTAGATGAGAGTAAAATGACAGAGTCTGAATCACAATATGACAAAATGAATAATTTCACCTCAAATAGCTGAGAAAAAATTGAATTTGACTCCTAATTTAATGATGTTATAATATATAACTAAATAATAATATAAAATTTTATACTAATAATATATCAAATTAAATTTATTTTTATATTAAAACTCAACTGCAATACAAGCATCTAAATAAATATTAAATTAATGAAGTATATACATAATAAACATCTCAATATAGCTATTATAATTTAAGAAAATAAGTTAAAATACTTAGATATTTAATACAGACTTTAAACTATTACAACAATTTTGAAAAGGTGACCTCTGACGTTGATAGAAAGCGTCCAATCTTTATCGAAATGACCTAAAATTTAAAATAGACTATTAACATTGATTGCTCCATTTGGATGTACGGCTTGTTCCTACATTTTGAAGGAATCCACGTGTTTATATGTTAAAGTTGGCTCATCAAAAGAAATGAAAGGTTAAGTGCATTTTGTCTTTTTAATTTATTATTTTTATCACACTTTTTATTCGAATGTAACATATTTATTGTAATTTTATCTTTAGATGTTGTTTAACAACAAATTAACATAAATTATAAAACAAAAAGTACCCTCTTCTATCTTCTTCAATGCATCACTATTGAAGCAAAAAATAATTTTTTATTAAAGTAAAAAAAATATATTGTCTGCATATATTATTTTTTAATTAATTTATTATTTATAAAAATATACATAAATTTTAATTAAAAATTTAATTACAAATATTAATATGTACAGTGGCGGAGCCAGATATTTGTGAGGGTGCGTACAAGCACCCTATGAAATTTTGCAATCTCATTAACATGTTATGATTTTATGTTCAATTGCCTCAACCTTAAAATTTAAATGTGATCTCACTCAAATTTTTTTATAAATATGTGTTGAATATCCAAACTGCGATTGCTGCAGTGAAAGTGAAATATATCTTAACTAAATCTTACTTGTAATATTTTTGTGTGTGTAGGATGTGAAGTAATTGATATTGAAGTAAAATTTAATATATTTAGAATAAGAATAGAAGTGAAAGTGAGAATGAAAATAAAATTAATATTTCAAAAAAAAATAATAACTTTTTTTAGAAAAATGAATATTTCAATTTTTTTATTAAATAAAGAAATAAAAATTTCTATTTTTACTCTAATTTTGTTTAATTTCTTTTCATCGTACAAAATGGATCATTATAGTATTTAATAATTTTTTACAGAAAAATGTTTTAATCTATTTAACCGTTGTATTATAAGCTATATATGCATGTCAATTTTTTAAAAAATTGAACAATAATAATTATATGATGGAGTGGCTAACTTTTAGTTTTTTATAAATGTGAATTTTGTGAGACATATATCTTATAAAGTATTTACTAATGTAAAATCAATTCTAATTTATGAGCGGATTTGATGTGTTTTTATTTGATTTGAAATGTCTTCAAATGCTATTATTAAACATGTCTTTTTTTAAAAAACCAAGTTAGGATTTATAGAAAAGATCAGATTTTTATAGGAGATGTGAAATCGCAAAAAGGAACTTATGTGGCCAAGAATTATCCCTCTCTTAATTTCAAGTCAAAAAGAATTTAGAAAAGTACGTATGTATTTGATTAAAGTAAATATGAGCACTGATTTCACTGCCAATAATATCAGGGATTAATGCACCTTTTCAAGGATCAAGGGCATGAACGTTTTAATTTGATTATTTACTACGTTTTTAGAGCTGTAATTTGCAGTTCTTTCATTGTTTAAATTTATATCTTCTGATATTCATTTTATCTGCTAGATGTTCGAGGGCATGTAAGCTTCTTTTTTTTTTTTTCTTCTTGATTTGTTAATGAGTGAGATTAAAAAAATTATCTTTGATTAAAAAAAAGAACATTGATGTAATAATAAAAAATATTTAAAATATACATGACCAAATCTTTAATATCTTGTATATTATAGTTTTATATGTTTTAATATGATACCAGGCCCAAACATATGCAAAGTATCGAAGCATTATTTATCAGACTACCCATCTAAACGAGATTGGGGAACAGTGAATCTACTTTTCCCATTAATTAATGTAACTAATACCTAGTACTTGTGCTGAATTCATCATTAATTAATGAACATGATACTAATTATGCAAGAGGGGATATATATATTGTGTGCATCCAAACATGAATGATACTATAAAATATATCTCTAACATAATCAAATTATTTTATGACATACACAATATAAATCAACATATTACTGAAGTATACAACACTGCAAACAAAAATATGATAATATTAAATAATATTAAAAATATGAGAGCCAAGAATTAAGATAACAAAATTCATCAATCAGAAAAAGAATAATGAGTCAAAAGACGCATTCATAAATTATATGTCTCATGTGTGTGCATCAATTGGCCACAAGTTAATATATTCTTTAAAACAGGCTAAAAAATTAAAAATAAACTGAACGCGTTCAACGTAGAAACTATGACCTACTCAAACGGATTAATCAATTTGTTGATTTTGACACCAATTCTTAAATTTCTAGTTTTAGAAATTAATTGAACCGACAAAAGGACCGGTTCTCAATTTTCATATTCTCCGATTTTACAAGAATAATTTTATATTATTTTAGCATATTCTTTTAATAATTAATTTAAGTAATTTATTAAATGAAGTAAGTATTAAATATTTTTCTATATTTTTAAGCTATTAAATATTTTATTATTTAATTAATACTTATTTTCTTATATATTATAAAGATCATTAGGAAGAAGCATGCTTGAAGAATACATAGCACTGCTCATTGCAAACAAATGGGGTTGTTTACTCTCGAACCCTTTCGTACTTTTTACTATATTTTCAACATGTTCATGATGGGGGGAACCTGTATGGAGACAACATCACCATTTAGAGAATCATAGTATAACTTTCTGCCACACACGAGAAAACTTGTCGTGTCCTTCTGAGTTATTTGATTATCCAAATTTCTGTTAAATTAAAGACAATGTGTATGAGACTCATGATACCCTTTTCAGAAATTCAAACACGCCCTGCCGAAAGTTAGCTACAATATCAGAATTTCGTATGAACAAAAAAATTATTCCTTTGTGGAACCCATGTAATTAGGTTGTGACAACACAAAAACACAATTTAGCATGTTTGGTGTTAATTTATAGCAACTCCCTATCACTTTGAACATTTTATTTCACTTTTTTGTTGCGAAGTTTTTGTTTCGTTATAATTAACACGCAATTTATTCTCTTTCATCTCAACTCAATTTAATTTGTAAATTATAATAGTTGACTAATTGAAATTACTTGTCCATTCAAGTAAAGTGTTGTAGATACAATAACAAAGGGGTCTTTGTGGGACACTAATGAATAATTATATAACTATTTTTCCCCGAGAGAGATTTGAGGTAAGAGTCTTTCCTCTTTGTAATTTGTGATTAAGCTTTCTGCTCTTTTCTGAAAATGATGATTGATGTAACTCCTTTCATAGAATGTAAAAGTTGCTAGAAAAGCTACCATTATATTTCATATTTTCATCGTAAAAGACAGCATTTATATACAGGAGTTAGTTACACAAAGCACTTGGAGTATTAAGAAAAGAAGTAATTATACTGAACTCTCATAAGATTAATGATTATTATACTGATATTTTTGTATTTAAAATTATACTTACCTTTCCTGTTTTATTATTTACAAAGAGTAATGGTATGGAAATCATACATAAAGTAAAAAAGGTAGACATGTATTTTTAAAATAAATACAGGTGTAAGGTGTAAAAATAATAAATAAGAAATGCAGATATAATTTCTCAAATAAAAGAAGTGTTGGGTATAGTAATAAACAATAACCTCATAAGAGACTAGTGTAATTACCTCTAAAAAAAATTATCCAGTCCAAGGAATAGAGTTTTGTCAAGAGTAGGCAAAGAAGTACAAATTAGGTCAATTGCACAGTTCATTCCCATCTATATGTTGTTGGCTACTTTTGACTCCCAAAAAGCATTCTTTTCGGGAAGCAATGATGGAGAGCAAAGCAAAAATATTTCCCTACTCTTATTGGCTTAATTCTTACGACAAGATATTTTCCTAATGCTAGCAAGCTTCATTTCTTTTATATTTCCCATATACCAAAATATACTTGGATGAGCATTCATAATGCAAAATGGGCGATTGATAACGGGATCCTTTTGGAGATTGGATAGGTGCTGAATGTGGATGATTGGCTCAAGGTTTTAAATCTCGGATTCTACTATTTGATGTGGTCACGACATCTTGATTGCAGTAACTCTATAGATGTAAACTGTATCAGTCTGCATCAACCACGACCAATGTAATTGTAATCGCAACTGTCTTAATGCAATAGTAACCTTAATTTAAAACCTTGATCAGCTCCATTTCCAAAATGATTACAAGGTTTGAAGTCTAGTTTCTATCTTACTCTCTCTATTTATTTTTATCTGACATATAAGAGAATTTTTCTTATCCAAGAATATCTGTCGGTTGATAATATTAAGTAAGCATTAATTAATTTTTTTAATCTTTATCCTTATTTTTTAATATAGAAACTTAGTGGAGTAAGTGATATTAAGAAAGATAGAAAATATTAATCAAGTGAGAGAATGGATAATTTAGTCATTTTGAACTAAATTTCTTCATAATTGAGACTATTTAATAACTTTTTTAATTTTTGTCAGTGACCTCATTGAAGTTATAATACTGGGGAGTGGAATGAAGTTTTGATGGGTCAAGTCTTTTACCGTTTGAGGCTGATCAAATGTTAAGCAACTTCAATTCCACTCTCGTGGAGATATTCATGGGAAAAGTAATTTGTGTGGGGAGGAACAAGGAGTGGGGATTACAGTGTTAGATTATGTTATAATTTTGTTGTGTCTTATAAAGACAATGTCAGAAGTTGTGGACCAAGCTCATCAACCTCTACTGTGAATTTTCCTTGAGGAAATTGTGGCCTTTAAAATCCGACCAAGAGTTCAGAATTTCCTATGGAGTTCTTGTCAAAATATTTTGCCTGCGAGGGTTAAATTGGCACTAACAAGGGATGATCTGTTATTGTGGATGCTTTATGTCCTAGGCGTGGTCATGAAGAAGATACTATTTTTTATTGTCCATGCTTCACTAAGTTGTCAAGAAGTGCAACGGGTTTAGTTTGCTTCTCCTTTGGGCTACCGATATAGTATGAAATAGGAGTTCAATAAGCTAATTTGGTTCTTGGCTAACCTGTAAACTTGAGCAATATTTTCAATAGAAACTGTGGGAGAATTGGGCATTATGGCTCGGAGTATATGGTTTTGCAGGAATCAACTAGACTTGAGAATGGGAGTTGAATCAAGTCTTTTGCTCAAATGAAAGTTTCTGCAAAACATAGAAAATAAAACCTGTACAGAGAAGATATGGTTGATGCTAACAATGAGTGAACTCATCGCAGTTCAAAGTAGGAACAAAAAAAAAAAAAAAACAGAGCATCACACACAGGCAACAAAATCAAACGTGTGTAACGGAAATAATCATTCAATCAAGAAAGAACTAAAAGATAAGGGTTCAGGAAGAGATTGCACAAAAGAACTTATCCTAGTTCAGTTCCAACGTGCAAACTACATTCAGTCCTTAGCCAAGCTCTCCAAATTAGTTACAACAAGTTCTTCCCTCAAACTTGCTCATAGGTCACTCACAGACCTAAATACTAACACTCCAACTAGAAATTTCAACATCAAATGCTTTTATAGAGAAAGATGAAAGAAAACTCTCAAAACAGAGAGTGAATATTTTAAGTCAAGCTCAGCATAAAAATACATGGGGATTCTCAAAGGAGAGCTCAAATTCTTCTTGTCTTTTGTTAATGAAGCCTTTCGTAGATGATCATTTTTGAAAGTCCCAAGGATTATAACATTGTAACAACTCATGCTTTTCTGAAAAGTGATTCTTAATTGTATTCAAAGACAGATCTTGTTTTTTTTTATTTTCTTGGAGTTGAAATAGTACCATATTACTTTTGAAATGTTGTCTCAACCTCTTTGGCCTTTTCGAAAGATATTCTTGTCATTAGCAGTACTTTGAGATCATCCCAAACTCAATTTCTACATAGAATTGGAGAATAAAGCAAAATTTTAGTAACGTCATCACTTGACTTATCTTTAATCATGAGCAAGCTGATCTCAATCTCCTAGAGAGCATTTTCTCTAGTAGAGCAAACTCATCTCTATCATGAACAGGCTCATCTTAGACTTCATAAAGCTTCTCCAAGACATGTCTTTGACTTCGCAACTGGAGACTTCTTATCTTGGATAATAGTTAGCTTATGTAGGATTCTGAAAATTTTAAATTGTACATAAGACACTCCATCTTAAATGTAATCAAACTCCTTCTTGTATTTCTCTTAGAATTAATTATCTAAACTTAAGAGTTTCTTCATTTAGAGCTTAATTAATAAACCTACAACCATTATTTTTAAATAAAATGAAGTAAAAATTAATAATATTAAGATAATTTAATAATATTTAGAATCATCACAAGTCAATGTCAAAAGAAATTGGGCTAACAGTACTAGTGTTCAAACAAAAGCACATGATAATGCAGGACATACTTGATAAAGTGTTTGGAATTTTCTCTGAAATTCAATTAGTTCCTGTTTGTTAAAGCTACAATCGCTACAAAGTAGTCACCTGTGAATGGAAGCCCCTCCACTAATTGGCAATTGCAAGGCTAATTGGTTTGTGGACTGGGTGCTCCTTTTTCTCGATTTTGATTTGAAGAAAAATATTGTTAAAATAACCTTAAATATGTACAAATATGAGCTTCTTTTTTAAATGAAATTATATAATTTAAATGTTCAGCATTTTTGTTAAAAAAATTCAGTGACGGTTACGGGAGACATATATTTAACCACAACTGGAAAAAAAAAATTTTTGAGATTTGGTAAAAATGTGCCAACTTTTAAATTTTTTCTTTCCCAATTATAATATTGTCACATCCTAATTTCAAAGAATATAAATTGGTTATGGATTAGACATTCCTTTAATCCTAAAGCCTCACTAACACATGTTAAGTTTAACAACTTTTTATGAAAGCCATCATCATTTAAACATAACCGTATAAAATCTTAGACAAAGCTTCCACAAAGATAGGAGACTTTCCATTATTTAGCAAAACTTAAAAGTATTGTCAAAATAACTTAAAAACACATATAAACAGTTTAGGTTTCATCAATAATTATTAAATTAATTATATATAAAACACTATTTTTTTACTACTATGCAAGACAAATGGACTAACCCTAACACTACAAATGCAAGTATATCCATGCATTCAAGTTATCTCCATAGAAAAAACCTATCTCACTTTACAATTGAATAAGTTCTCTAAATTAGAGGTACAAAAAATGATTAATCAGGCTTTTTAAAAAAGAATAAGTTTTTGCAATTCAGTGAATACAAAGAGTACTCAAGTGCTACTAACAAAATGTAATATAAGTATAATACTTTAGACTTATAATAAGGATTAAATATTATAAATATAATCCAACACTTTTGTTTAAATTTTTAATAAAAAATTATTAACAAATTCAAAGGCTGATATATTAGAAATACTTTTTTTTAGAAAATCATTCTTGGAGAAATTTCACATTTATAAGTAATCCTTCTTATAAAAATCATTTCTTATTAAACATACTTTCTTAATTATCAAAATATTGTCAGGCTTTACCAAAAGAACAACTAAAATATCTATTAGCCTTTAAAACCTTTAGCCGCAAGCATTTTCAAACAAATATCAGCTAACCATCTCTATAGTCCCAAGTATTTATACCCAAGTATTAGACATTCATAAATCTCATAATGTCATGATATTATTAAGTTATTCATAATATTATGATGTATTAAGGTTTCTTCTTAGTGCCTTTATATTCCAAGATATATTACTAATAATTTTAATAGTATATATAGTTCATGCATTTAATCCTAGAATACAGATTTGAAATTATTAATACGAAGAAATAAATATAACAGTTCAAGAAATATTTATGTCGTAACCGAAAATTTAGCTTAATATACTAAAATTTATGCAATTAGATATAGTAAAAGTAATGGCTGATAAGAGTCATTGCAATGTAATTTAGTTTAGTATAATTAATTGCCTTTCAACAATTTTACATATGTAAAAGAAGTGATTTATTGTGATAGTGAAAGAAGTAAATTTTGAATCATAAATAATTAAAGTTTAGGTAAATTTTATAAATTTTAATAATAACATTAAAAATAATAATAACATAGCATGATGATGATAGAAGTATCTTGTAATAGCAGAAAAGTTTGGTAACTACTTTTTAACTTTGAATTAAGTATTTAGATACAACCAAAAATCATTTCCCATACCCATCCAATATATTTTTCAGATCCTGTACTCTTTGCATATACTTTTCACTTCCTCGTACCTATTTCATTTTCCAAATCGGCACGACTGTCATTTCTCAAGGTCTAAGTATTCATGGTCATTTATGTTTTGTTTCTCATTTTTGTTTGGACAAAATATATGTTTTATCTTTACTTAATCCTTATGTTGGTAAAATAAGAAGCTACTGTTTCTCACTTTCCTTAGTAAAGATCAAGTAAAGAGTTGGGGTAACCGTGAACATCATATTTTGTCTTATCCCATTTATTTTGTTTTAATAAAAAAGAAAAATAAAATATTCTAATTTTTATTTTACTAATTAATTTAATAAAAAGATAGAAATTTCAAAAATAATAATATAAAGAATATTCTAATTTCTTGAAGATAATAATAATATGAAAGAATAGATAAGGTCCAATTCAAATCAAAGACCCTATCAAGATAGGAATAGATTAAGAAGAGGTGATTTTGAATAGGAAAGATTGAGTTGTAAATAAGATTTGACTTTATCTAATAATTAAGAATTTAAGTCTATTTAAAGAGGGAGATCAAGAGGCTAAACACAATATTATCATAAGTGAGAAGAGAGAAAGTAGGTAAAATTTTTTAGAGCAAGAGCAAGAGCAAGAGCAAGAGACTTTCATCTTTTCAGTTTTCAAGTTTCAATTAAAGGTAAATTCTCAAAGTGATTATTTTCTTTTAATTTTTTTTTCTTGATTTTATTCAAGATCTAGTCTCTCGGTATAGCCGTATTCATGTTTTCTCGTTCCGTACACTCCCAAATAATCCACAAAGCACCAACGGAACTAGAATCACCAAGTTCTACAAACAACAAACCAGCCTCCATAGCCAAACACCCACGGAACTCGCTCACGTAACCACGCAATCACTCGCTTCCTCTCACCCTCACATGCACTCACCCATCACACGTACACATAGCACTTTCAGACCACCTCCTTTATGCATTACCCCTTCAGCCTTCAACCTTGCTCCAAGCCAAAGATGACTCTAAACTTGAGAAATCCAGCCATTCGTTGTAACGCATAAGCCATGCTCACCAAGACACATCTCAGTGCATGTTTGTTAAGAGAAAAAAGAAAAAAAATGGAATGAGAATAAAAGATTTTTTATATTTTAACCTTAGAGATTTTGTATGCTCTATTTTATTTCATTTCATTACTTTCCATCATACCAAGTGTGCACTCAGCATCTAGTAATTATGCTTTTCTTTAACTCCTTTGCATGACCCTCACCAGAATATCAAACCTTGAACCTTCCTCCATGAACACCAACGTCCCTTATCATAGCCACCATTGCGCAAAGCTCACTAATAATCAGTCACCAAAATCAAGCCAAATACATAGCCAAATCCATGCCCTCAGACGCAGCAATCCCAACTTCACCAAACAAGACAGTCACGCACAAGCACGTCCCTCACTCACTTGCACCAAATCACTTCATTCACCACACCTCATACCCTTATGCACCCGCACTCTCTCACTTCTCTCACTCTCTCACTCTCTCACACCCACCCAATCTTTTAACGTTCTTTTGCGTTTTTTTCTACCTAATATATTCGAATTTTCATCCACTTCATTCATGTCAGTATCTTAAATTGATTTATTATAATTTTATTATATTATAAATCAATTATTTAAATAAAAATAATTTTGTGAAAAAAGTAAAATATATTTGAAGCCATTTATAATAGTATATGTAAAAAAAAGATATATAATTCTCCCAGATTTAAAAACAGTTGTAAGTTATCGAATGTTGTTATTAAAAAAAATTTGTGTTTTAGTTTTATTCCATTTTCTATTTGAATTCAATTAGTTATTAATGGTCTTTTGAAAAATTAAAAATTTTGATATTAAAGAAGGAAATTTCCTTTATAATAGGTACAACAGTGCCTCTCTCAATCAGCATTTTTTTTTAATTTTTTTGCTTATATAATGATTTTACCAATTAATTAAATATAATTTTGATGATTAAATTTAGTTACATTAAAAAAAATTTGTAAAAATTTAAAATATATTTGAAGTCATTTATAATAGTGTTTGTAAAAAAACAAATAACTCTCTATATTTAAAAATATTTGTAATGGTAAAATGTAGTTATAAGATAATGTATTGGGTTTACAATTTTATCCCTTTTTTTTTGTTTTCAAATAATTATTAATATTTTTTTTAAGAAAATAAAAATTAGACACCAAAGAGGAGAATTCCTCTTATAATAGTATAGCAATAGATACTAGCATCTAGAGCCGCTCAAACCACATTTTTCATTTTTATTGTAGTTCATATAAAATTTTATATTATTATAGATTAATTAATTTAAATAAAAAGATAATTGTTTGCAAAGTGATATGTATTTAAATTTTAAAGGTAGTTGATGATTATTAGGGGAGTTGAAACACTGTTAAAAAATAGAATATACGTGATGTGCAGTTTTTTCTTTTCATGCCTATCATCTTTGCATCCCTAAAAAAATATTTTTTTTATACAAAATACACTTTTACCGTTGATAAATATTTTAAATAATAATAAATTAAGTTAACATCTATCTAGAGTTTTATAAATCCTAAGCTAGCTAGGAATAACTATCCAATTATTATCATAATTCTATCGTCATCTAAATAACTATCACAATTTGAGAAGATAAGAAAGAGATAGACTACTGTATTTTTTTTTAATTCATATAGACTTCTGTTTCATATTAAATTTATTGTTATCAGATCATAAATTCGTATATACATATACATTTCTTTCAAAGTTTTTTTTTTTCATAAAACCTTTCATTAGGGTCAATTTCCTCTGATTTGAAAACTCCAAAGATGGAGCAAAGCCTTCGGAACAACATGCCTTATGAAGCCAACCAAAACAATCCCAATGTCAATAATGCAACAAACATGATCATCTACACTTTAACAGATCCATCAGCCGCAGTCATCGCTGGTTCTCAGGTCAACATTGGAGACCCAAATCATCAATACTTGGAAGGAAAGGTCAACAACCCAAATCATGAATACTGGAAGACTATCCCATCTGGATATAGGTTTTGCCCTACAGATGAAGAGCTTATCACCTATTATTTGAGTAGGAAAGCAAAGAACGAAGCTTTGCCACCTAACTTGATCGTGGAAGTTGATATTTACAAGTACAGTCCTGAAGAACTTGCAGGTTATTTTCACAAACAATTAGTTAATAGTTTGTATATTGTGCAGCTTATATATTGAAAGCCTTTGTGACTTTCGTTTCTCTTGCAGAAGAATACAGGGATTGGGGAGAGGAAAAATTGTACTTTTTCACTTCGAGGGATCGAAGGTATAGGAATGGAAGTCGACCGAAACGATCAGCAGGTAATGGGTTTTGGAAGGCCACTGGGAATAAAGACATTTTTCATGAAGGCAAAGTTGTTGGGTACAAGAGGACATTGGTTTTCTATCATGCAAGGCCATCAAAGAAAGAAAAAGATAAAAAGACCAACTGGATTATGCATGAATACAGACTAAACGAGCCTCCTCGCTCTCCTCGTCGAAGTGGGTGTAATCAATTTGACATGAGGGTATGTACTTGTTTTCTTTTTAAATTTGTTCTTAATTCTTTTTTTTTTTTGTTCCAATCCTCAAATCAATTAACATTGCGTTCCTTTTCAGTTGGATGACTGTATTTTGTGTAGGATTTATAAGAAAGCTGAGAAACCTAAGGAAAACTCCGGTTCCACATCAAGAGAAAGGGAATGATCAGCATATAGAGGTAGTATCTAAATCTACTGCTGCTGTTACAGACGTCATTAGTGTGGCTGCTGCTACTGGTGCTGCTGTTGTGGGTGCTGCAAGTTCTTCTATGAGTTCTACTATGGATGTTGCTCTGGGTTCCGCTATAGGTATCCAACCATATCTACAAAATATCTATGTAAACCAACCATTCCGATCACAAATGCCAATGCCTAGCCAACCATGCCAACCATTCCGACCACAAATGCCAATGCCTACTTTTCACCAATTCGCTGCCAGCATTTCGGGCCACAACATCCAACCACCAACTCACTGCCAGTCGCATCCGCAAGCATTGAATCGTAATCCATTGAATACCACTCCCAATTTTAGAGCAATGGATTACTGGAGTGAAGTGTCACATTCAGAGAATGTTGGGTTACCACAATCGAATGAAGATTTGTATGCCTTATATAATAGTGTCAGGAGAGTGGCAAATTCAGATAATGTTGGGTTACCACGATCGAATGAAGATTTGTATGCCTTATATAATAGTGTCAGTTCATTAGATCCTAGACAAGTAGAGCCATGGGCTGATACGCCTGATCCAAAGCAGCATATTTAGGCAAGTTTGTAATTGTGCATGACATCTTAATTAGTGAAGTGCAACCACTACTTAGCAATATTAGTTACTAATGACTTATTATTAGCATTATTACCGTTATTAGTATTAAGGATTGTATGATGATGTAGAGAGGTTTATTATTTTGGACTTATAAGTATACTCATTAGATATATTTGACTTTGTTTATATTTTAAGTTTCATATATTGCATGTTACTGGTTTTGTAAAAATATCAATTGAGTATCTATCAAAAAAGACATTTAAACAAAAAAATTAATTTATAAGCAAAGGTGCTCATTTTTATTTTTCCTTGTTCCATCTCTTAAAGTTATATTATTTCACATAACACATGGATTGATATAGGGATTCATGTGGCGTTGGATGCTAGGATTGATTTTCTTACAAATTTATGAATAACTATAGTAGCATCAATATTAACGGTAAAACTAATTATATTTACAATCTCATTTTCACAATGACACAATAAGAATAAGCTGTATATATCTTCAAGCTTTTTTTAAATTTACTTATGTTACTCTATATACTTGACCAATGTTTTCAATTTACTCTTGTAATAAACATAGAATTATGTAAGTGTAAATAAAACTTTGTAATATAAACTCCATTAGAATTTACTTTGCTTGTCTAAAATCAAATACATCTCCTATGATCCAAATAATTGATACCCAAAGTGCAATTTCTTTAACTTTACTACTATGAGAAATGGAATTGTCGTAAAAGAAAGAGGATTTAAAGCCAGAGTAAACCACTTTATGGCTTAATATTTCCCAATCCTTGTACAAAGAAATGGAAGAGCATCGATATCACAGCCTATGTTATACACCAAAATGTAACAGAGATTTAACATACATATCTTGAATATATGACTAAAGAATGTTCAGCATTTGAGATTCCAGGAACGAATGGAACCAAAATATTAAAAAGAATTGAGACAATGACTATACTTTCTCCTTATCACTCTCATGGATTGTTAAAGATCATATGCTATTATTTCTTGTGCCTATTCATATATGTGATAGTTTTAACAAAAAACATAAGACTCAAACATGGAGATCTAACATATTATCATAAGCTTCGATGCGTTAAGAGTCCCCCAATTAGATTATTACAAGGCTGTGGAAGATTGAAACTGTGTCACTGCATTGCATTTGTTATGTTGATACAAAACTATTATGAAAGTTACCCAACCTCAACTTCACGAACAAAATAATAGTTCTTTGAAAATAATTTTTAGGTGTGGGTAAAAGCTGCTATATCTCCAGCATAATCTCACTTAAGGCTAGTGTTCAGCATAAATCCACATACCTTTCAAGTTAATTATGCAGCAAATAATTGATGAAAAGAACATGGAGGCAACTTATATTCTATATTCTCCAGATGGGAATATGAAATAAGAAAAAGGCTGCTAATTTGTTAGGCCTAACTGATTACTATATAAATACATTAATGTTATAGGCACTCTTGGATTTAAAGAAATTATCCTTAAAGGGAAAGTTGTCCAATATGTAGAAGGAGGATATTTAACTGTGTACCTGTTCAGTCCCCTTCCAAGATGCTTTTAGCCATTGCAATGTTTCTGGTTTTTCTTTGAAATATGGCTCTCTGACATGTCCAATTGACACAAGCTATTCATTCACGGAGAACTAATATGAAAAGGGAAAAGCCATAGGTAGTAAACTCCTTTAAATATTAATAAAATCCAAAGAAAAAAGGGATTTGACACATTCATTAACAACTTGAGACTTTAAAGAACGTTTGAACCGCAAAACAAAAGCAAGAAAATGTGACAATTTTAATATAACTGAAAATTATATCTATTGTGCCAGGTTGCAATGATATATAAATCATTCCTCTTCAGAAGTTTCATTACTTCAACTAATAGTTTACAAACATCTGCTTACAAAATAGATAAGTATATTAAAAACCATCAATATAACAAAGAAAAAAAAAATAATTGAATTTGCAACAAAAAGAGAGGTGGGTGGAAAAATGCATAGAAACTAACAAGTCTATGGTTCGAATAGAAGCCTAATATGTTAGAATTTTTTTATGTGAGCTACAATTGATTATGACATTTTATTTGTGAAAATTAGACTGACGATATGGTCTGAATTATAAACAAGCATTAATAAGCTTAATATCATTATGATCTAATTATTATAGGTTATCAACCTTACATTAGATTAGTGTGCTACTAATAATAGTATAGACCTTAACCCAACAGGTTTATGATGAGAAGATCCTATAGATTATTTATTTGTGGTTAAGTCATTTCTATCTAACAGAAACCTTAGTGTGGAGACTCTTTGACTTGTTTCATTGAGAGATGATGCAAAGAGAGTGGAGAGATACAATAGAAGGCTTAGTCTCTCATCCTTATAGATTTCTACATTGGTACTAGGATTCAAGGATGGCTCTCTTTGGATCTTCTATAGGTTAGATCTATTTTAGTATTTTAATTATCATACAATGATAAAATAATTCTTCTAACATTTAGTATTAGATCCTAATGGTATGATTTGAGAACCCAAATATCTATTGATTGGATATGATTATGTTTATTATTTTTGGATTTTCTGTTTCTTCTATGCACACCTTTGGTTTCAAATTTGACGAAATTTTTGTGCCAATTGAAACCCAACTTGTAAGGGCTATTATAGATCTCATTGCAAAGAATCCATAGACGTCAAAATTGTTACGATTCGTGACCTTGTAAAAGAGAGAATTTCATATTAGTATTTTCAAATCTTGCAGTTAGGATTCATCTAAAAATTTTATAATTTGATGCAATTGGACCGTTTAATGATTTTTATTCTCACATATATAGATCATTGGGACCTTAATGATTCCATTTAATTGAACCAATTTCGGTTCTAAGTATGTATTTTTCAAGAAACCTGATTTTTGGGTTTGACAGTGTATTGTTTCAAAGATCTCCAAAATTTTAAATGAAATCTTGATTGTTTTCTGCTTGATTTCATATGGCTAATGTTATAAACCACCAAATTTTAGAAAACCCCATAAAAATTCAGACAAAAACACGTCAAAAAGTTGCAGAAATTGAGCATGAAAACTTGAAACGCGTCGCGGGTCTGGCGGTGGGCATCTCGATCCAATCTTCATGTTTTGGCATGGTTTTGGTTGGAATTTTTGCTCGAATTCTAGACAGAGCCATTTCTGTAAGTACTTCCTGTCGAACCCACCCCAAAATCCCATGAAAATCGCCCCAGAATTGAACTTGAGCTTCATGGTTTTGGGTCGACCCGCTGGAGGTAGGAGATGACCTCCAACTGTGTGGGACAAAGGCCACTCGTGCCAGTAGCTCGTGTGGGCACGTGCAGCTTTGTCAGGCGGTGTTTCTCGATTCTGTTTCTTCCTCCGTGCTTCACTCTCAGAATAAATTTTGGTATACTTTTCATATTTTTCTGCGATCATAAATATTTTTTTATCTAAAATATTAAATAATTACGTATTTTTAATTATTTTTTAGTATAATTTTTGTTCAAACATATTAGAAAATTATTATTTGATGTTTTGGATATGACTATTTAGTACACTCTTTCTGGTTTATTTCTTAAAATTTATATACTCTCAATATATATGTATGTAGATTTTTCTATGTTTGTTTAAACTGTATAAGTGCAAAACTGTTTTGGAAATATTGTAAAATTTATTTTTCATGACTAGTGAATGTGTTTATATTTGTTTCACTTTCTTTTGGACTTTCATGATTATTTTGGACATTTAATGATTTTGTATGAGATTTTTTTCACTGATCGATTGAGTGAATATCATTAAAGTGGAATTATTTGCATTGATTTGTGAATTTTTTTTTTCATAAACTGAGGAGTGTTTCTAATTAGAGCATGCAATTGCCTACCCAAAAGGCTTGTTGTGTTATGTAATTAGAAGCTTATTTTTGATGAAGTTATTAGAGGATTCATTTTCCTAGGAGATTTGTCTATCCAAAAGAGATACATTTTCAAAGCTGATGTGTTCTCAAGTTATTGACTTATCTGGCGAGGTTCTAATTTTTAGTTACACACTCTACCCAAAGGGGAGTATGTGATTTTATCTTGGTACCTCTCTATAAATGTTTATTATATTTTAAAGCTATTCTTATGCCCTTTTATTTTATTAATGCATTCCTATTTATCTTAAACAATTACTTTTTCAATGAATAACTGTACTACTTCTATTGAAATATTGATTAGTATTTCTAATTTTTGCTGATTTTTTTTAATATATTGTGAATGCCATCAATGCTTTTATTATATCTAACCTTATATTCTCTCCAATTTATCTTATAGTTTTTAAAATAGAATAAAATTACATTATATGTGTATGTTCAAACTATAGAAATTTGTTATATTATGGAAATGCGATTGAATTTATTTTATGAACTAGTGGAGGTACATATTATTTGGTATCTCATACTGAATAAGGTCATGTTATTACAGTACATTATCATTTTTATTTATTTAGACTTTTTTTTCCCTTGTATAACTAGTTATATAAATTAATGTGAATGTTTATTACCAAAGACTTTTATTCATATTGGTTTTGAAACTTATCATCATGTGAGGGATAAATTTTGTCCATTATTACGCATAATTGTTTACCAAAAAGGAGTTTTTATATATAAGTTATAATTAACAATCCTGTGAAGCCTATTAATGACAATATCTTTCAAATATTTGAGGCTATTTGTCTAAAGGGAGATTGCTCTTAAATATTAGGAATTTCTTACTCTTAATTTCATAATAAGAGAACTAATATGTTATTGCATACCTTGTCCAAAGAGGGTGTGTCATGTGGTGGCATTATGTTTGGGCTCTTATCTTAACTTATGATGCTGAAAAGTATATTGTTTAATGTCCAAATAATTGGATGCTGAGCATTCCATATTTATTTATACAATAATTTTGTATAGTCAATTTTTATTAACTTTATATTAATGAAATAGTGGTTTCTAAACCCTAATGATGAGAAATTTGGCTGATCATGATTATGACTTCTATAGTTGTGGAAGATAATTTTATAATTTTTGATATTTTCTTTCACCTTACTTAATTTGAATATAAGATTTCATTTATGATAAATTTTAAAGATTCATGAATAATTTTTATCTTCTGTCCCATTAGTCCTTGTATTGTTCATTGTTTTGCAATAATAATTGCAATTATTAAATAATTTTAATTGAGATTATTTTGGATGAAACAAGTCTATGACTTAATGACCTATTGAGGCACATATTGTGTTAGTGTCGTATGTTGAATAGGTTAGTAACATACTATGTATTATTTGTATGTTGAACTGTTTTGATTTGAGCAATGTAATATCCTAGTACGGAAATTGTTTTGAAAGTCAATGTGAATGTTTTTGGTCACTAAAGTGACTTATTTACAACACCTTGCAAGACTTTTTCACATCAATTTTTGGAATACTTTTCTTTAAATTACTATATGTGATCACTTGCCTAAAGGAAGGTTGTCCTATTCTGTAATTTTCAAGATTTTTATGAAGCACGTGTGCAAAGACACAATGACTTTGGAAACCTTGTTTACCTAGAAGAGAATGGGATCTTTGAGTTTTATTATGTTAACTGCAATGATTTTAGAAAATATATTTATCTAAAGGGGACATTTTTAAGTTTTATTGTAGTCTAATGCGTCAACTTCATAACTTTGGGACATTCTTATTTTTGTCTATGCCTTGCCCAAATAGGAGTATCTAAATCGTGACACTTTCCTCCAATAACTCATGTTGCTGAGTAATTTAAATTCTTATTATTTTTATAAATTGTATTTTTTTGTTCATGTTTGCATTAGTGAAATTTTGATTCATATATTTGCATGTAAGTTTTATTTTGGCCCTACACTTTAGAAATTTTTTGGTAGAGCTTATATGTGTGAATTTTTAATGAGATTATTTTTTTACTCCTTTAATTTTATGTATTCAAAATTTGATGCATGTATATTGCTATTGTTTTTATCCTACTATTTAATGATAAGAAGAAAATTTTTAATCCTATGTGTTTTATAAGTAATCACAAGCAATAGATTTTTCATCTTATTAGTCATTTAAGTGGGAGTTTTTTCTTCAATTATTATTTTTTTTTAATGTTTATTTTTCATTCCTTTAGCTGGGTGAATCTGACAATTTGTCCTATGTCAGCAAATAATAATAGTACATACATATTTTTTAAGGTGTAAGAGATTTTTCATCAAATTTTATCTCATTTTATATCCTTTTATGTTAAGAAATTTTGTCTAATTTTGATAGTGTAATTTTTCTTTAAATGCTACAAAGTTTGGTAATCATGATTTGGTAACAATTTTAATTTATGAATTACCTTGAAAACACTTAATATGATTGCATTAATTGACTTGTGTGTTACTAGGAATGTCAAAATAGGCCAAGTTCGATGGACTGACCCGAATAACCTAACAAATGGGCTAGCAAAATGTGCACTTTTAGTAATTTTGAGCCAGGTAATAAGCTGACAAATGGTCTGGCAAAATATGCACTTTTAGTAATTTTGACCAACCAAGCTTAGCCTGATTTTTGAGTGGCCCAATGGCTTGAAAATGAATTTTTTATTTTTATTTTTTTGTCATAAAAGTAATATTTTTAAGGTACAAATTATGCCCAATTTAATGATTTTAATGAATAGTATAATTAATTATACCATAAATATATGATAACTATTTTATGATATTACAAATTACTAATTATGACATTTATGTTGTATAATAATGAAATTAGGTGCTTCATAAAAAAACATAATTGATTTAAGAGTACATAAAAAATTTAATAGATATAATTTTAATAACTTTTAAAAATATTGTTAAAAAATAATAATAGATTTCAAAAAGAAAATTAAAGAAATTGGGCCAATGTGCTAGCCCGATGCTTGCATTTGGTTGGGCCAAGCTAACAAAATGTTGGACCACAATTCTTTTTAATTGCCCTGGCCAGCCTGAAAAATCATTGGCCTAAGGTAGGGTGGCCCAACCTGAATTAACACCTCTATGTGTTAAGCATTATGTGGATCCAGACATCAATGGAAAGATTTTGATTATTGTCATTATTTGATGTCAAGATTAATAGAGAAATTACTTATTATATAATGATCCTGTTAAATTGTCTGGTTTTGAAAAATTTTGTTAAGGTCTTGAATACTAAACTATATATATGAATGCTTTTTAGTATCATAGAATATTTCTTTTGGAAATCTATGTTTGTATTATGATTTATACATTTGAGATAGAATTCTATCCATATAGTTATTCATACTAAGCATAATTATTTTTTTCAAACTGGAACCTTGAAAAGGATTTGATGAAATCATAAAAATCATAATAATACAAGCCTACTTGTCTCTTACTTTGTTTAATTAGTGAATATTTTGTTAATTGAATTCAAATGAATAATATCATACAATTTGGGAGATTTTAAGGTCGATTCTTGGAGAATTTAGTATTGAATTAGTTAAATGACATGAGACCTTCTAAATCTCTATTTCTTCAAAATTGTTGGATTTGCTATCTTATTTGGTTATTAGACAAGTAATAGATGTTATTCACGTTTGGTAGCTACAAAAAAATTGTATATATCATTTATCAATTTTAGATAAATGTAAATATAATGCGTATTAGATCACTAAAAACTTCTTTGATTAGAATACTCAAGGGCATTTGTTTTGAAGTTTTTGAAAATTTTTACAAATGTGATTTTACAATATTATTGATCTTTTAACCAACAATCTCAACCTATAATCTTAAAATAAAAGGTGGAAACAGATAATCTTTTAGTCCTTTTGATGTATTTGGTTAGTAGAGTTTAAATGATTATATTATCATGCTTATCGTGTTGGACCTTTTCTCATTTAACACTCTTTAGTTGATATGCATAATATCATTTCTTGCAACTGATGGTACATTCATTTTAATTATTGTCTCTCTAGAACTATGCACATTTCAATTGCAAATATTTTGTACCTTAGTGTTTTTTGAATCAAAATGTCTCTTAATTGACATCAATTTTGGATTTGAGACATAATTTTGTAACTTGGTATCCTTTGAATCAAAATGTATCTTGATTGACACCAATGTTGGGTTTGAGATATGTGTTTGGAACTTGGTATTCTTGGAATCAAAATGCTTTTTGATTTGTACTATGTTTGAGTTATGAGACATGAAAGTTTTTCATGAACTATACAATTTCTCTTGCTTATTACGTACAAAGCATATTGGAGAGAAATTAGATTCTCTTTCTTATATTGTAACTAAGCATGTTAGGGAAATCGAAGGACAAACAAGAAAACAATACATCTTATAAATAAATATCATTGTTTTTCTTGCTATGTTACCATACTAAGACTTGTGTGATAATGCTAAATTGTGTTTATGACCACAGAAAGAAGTTGTATCTATAAATGATCGATGACTACCATGATTTGACATAATTGGCATTATTTGATGAAGTCATATCAAAAGTGTTGTTTAGATATCATTTTTTTAATCGTGGCCACGTAATAAGTTTTTTTTTTTCTTAGCTGTTCAACCAAAGAATCATTTTCAAAATAAAATGTTTTCAAATTTTGAAATCACAATTAACTTTTCTCAAATAGGAGAATATTAAATTTTTTTATATAGGTTACAATTAATTATGATATTTTGTTTGTGAAAATTAGATAGACAATATGATATGAATTATAAACAAACATTAATAGGCCTAATATCATTGTGATATAATTACTATAGGCTGTGCACTTTACATTAGATTAGTGTGGATTGATGATAGTGTATGCCTTAACCTAATAGATCTATGATGGAAAGGCTCATTTGGTTAGTTATTTGTGATTATGTCCCTCTGCACTCCTTAACAGAAATCCTAGCCTCACTATGGAAACTCTTCAACTTACCCCTTTGAGAGTTAATGTAAAGAAGAGTGGGAGATGCAGAGGAAGGCTTAGTCTCTCATCCTTGCAATAATGGATTGGCACTAGGATTCAAAGATGGCTCTCTTTAGATCTTCAATAGGTCAGATCTATTTTGATTTTTTAATTATCATAAATAATAAAATAATATTGTCACAGCAACAACGTATAGCTAAGTTGGGGGAACTTGACAAAAATGGTCCATACCTATACCCGATAGGGGCGCCAAATTGTTCTTTCCATTCCTTCAATTCTTCTATAGAAGTGAAAGAGAGAGAAAAAGGTTACCTTTGTTGTTTCAGAATGAAGAATAAAAGTGCCCTCATTTGGTTCCTTTGATGTAATAATATCCTAATGGACAGAGCCATCCCCGAGTTGACACAACCATAAAAAGTTTGTCAACAACACTATCTTAGCATAGGAAATTCATATCCTTGCCCTGTGAAATTAATTGCATCTATATATGAAAGGTGCGAACTAGTCAATTAACTGTAAAACTTGAGAGGAAATGAAGACAAAAGAAGGTATAGAAGGAAATCATATATTTTATTAGAAGACAGATTTTAACCAACCATTTAATCGCACTTGCTAATGTAATAAGTTGCTTTGAGTTTTTCACGAACTACCTAATCATGATTCTTCCTTTGTCTCATATGCATGCAATATTTGATTACAATTTTTTCTTTGTTGAATTATCATAATTATAACTAACAATCAAGGCAAAAGGCTATGCATTTAAAAAAAAACTTCATAAAAATGACCTAACCCTCTCCAACGATTAAAACTGAAAATTAATATATTTCCGGTGTTTAGATTAATGAAAACAAAGTGTTTGCAAAACTATCCTGCTGACTTCATAAAATTTGCATATTGAAACTGCCTTTTGACAACCCCCATTCAAACAAAAGGATACTATGACACATTTTGGGTTTTAATAGAAAATAGTTGGGGCATTTCTATAAATATCAAAAGCAATGAACCAAAAATATCATTGGGAGCTTAGATGATAGAAGAGAACAGTTTTCGCACCTCCACCAAGCCCAATCAATACTATGACATAAATGAGGTAGCATGGTGGAGATGCTGAAAAAGGAAGTAAGAAGACACTGCATCAAGAGGAATACAACAGTATAATAGAAGTCAAGAGCTATTGCACTACCACAAACCTATTCCTATGAGTGGATTCATGGATCACCTACCAATAAGAAATTTAAGTTAGTAGCCTAATTTCATAGCCTAGTTTAAAGCATAATATGCATTATGAAATTTTTTTAAAAAAATGGGGGAATAGGAACAGAAAATGGAAATTATCTCAATTTCCATTATGGCATTGTATAAGTGGTTGACTATCAAACCAACCAAAGCAGCACGATGTAGAATGGAAAAGAATTAAAGAAGGAGAAGGACACAAAAACACAAATGAAATGACCCATTCCCCAGCATATTCGATCTCTATTCCCCAGTCTCTGCACTCCCCCTTCCCCTTTCCTGTGTATCAATGTCTTTCTTTAATCCCTCCGAAAGAAAATTAGACATAAAGCAAAATCAAGGTTTAATTGACTATTTAAACTTCAAATTATCTTTTACCTGAAGAAAACAATTAGACCTGCATATGTGAAAAGAGCACCAGAACCAATACATTTCTTACGGACAAAGAACAAAAAGGGTCATGAAATATTCCAAGTTTCAGCAGGCAGTTTTCAAAAGTGCATATTGATTCCTTTATATAGTACTTATGGTAAGGAAATGATCTTGTAAGAATTTGATGTTGCTATAATGCCAATGAATGTACACAACAACCAGAGCACTTTTGGACTCATTGGATAAATAAAATAAAATAAAATAGTGTAAAAGACAATGCAATTGACAGATAGGGCACCAAGAATCAACAGAGATGCAATAGTAAAGGTGAATGGCACACAACAAGTGGAAACCTCCAAACTACGATGTTCAAGTGAAACTTTCTTGAATTTGTACTTTAAGAAGTTGACAAAAGCATAAGAAGGAGCATTAAATTGTTCTTTTCGATTTAGATATTTTTGCAAACACAACTATCTTTTTAAAGCATAAACACTAGGAGTTGAGAAAATTCAAAAACAAACATGAAAAGAGATACTGAGAAAAGTAAATTGATCACCTTTACTTGATGATTGCATCATAACAAATAATGAAATATAGAAGTTAAAATAGATTTCATAACAAATAAATTATGTAAATCTCAACTTGTGCAGATATAATATAACTAAAAGGACATATTACATACTTGTTGATGTACTCCATTGGGGTCCACATTGCTCTTTGTACTTTTTCACTTGAGTTACACCTCAAACAAACTAAGATGGACACATCTACTAATCTTGAAATGTACTTATAAAACCTTATTCAGCTATGGCGACCCAAGATATGCATAACGATTATTCAGACTTTACTTGATGCATTATGCATTAGTGCCATATATGTTTATTATTTTGCTTATTTATTTGAAGAATAAATGGCCATATGGCTTTAAAGCATTATCTATTGGCTGATAAAAATGCAATAGGAAGAAGAATATGTGTCATTTAAACAGCCATAATTTCACGCAACTTATATTTACTAATTGCTCAGTGTCATATGTGTTCACTATTTTACTTATTTGTTTGAAGCAGGAATGGCCATATGACTTCAAAGCATGATATAGTGGCTAATAAAAATGTACTTAAGAAGAACATACGTCATTTAAACTGTCATAATTTCACGCGGCATATATTTACTAATTGCTCATGAACATGCATTCGTTGGGTGTTGAATTATCTTTTGTTTTTTTTTTGGGGTTGGAGGAGGGATTTTCGGGGAGGAGGTGGAACACGGGTGCGGAGATATCAAGGCAATCAGTTTGCTATTTGAACACGGGTGTTGAGTTATCATTGAATCATTATTTTTGTCATTACAAGTTTTGGTTTATCATTTTTTTAAGTGTCATATAAGCATCAGAAGCCCAAATGCATTGAATCATCTTTTTTTTTTTTAAATAGAAATTTAGATTGAGAAAAACATTTGTTCTAGTTTAGGATTAGAGTATACATCGGAGCAGCTCAATGAACACTTTTAGAAAGTACTTACAAATGACTCACCAATAGAAGAATTCAAGAATTGAACCTAAATTATAACAAAGCATAAGTAGAAAGTTGATCAGATAAGCCAATTCTCATTGACACATTGAATCATCACTTTGTCTTTGCTACTTTTGGTTTTTCATTTTTTATTTTAAAGGGCCATATATGGATTTGAAGCCCAAACACTTTATACGTTTAAAGTCTCTCGTAATTGTAATGGCTGATAATAGTCATTGCAATGTAATTTAGGTTAGTATAATTAATTGCCTTTCAACAATTTTACATATGTAAAAGAAGTGATTTATTGTGGTAGTGAAAGAAGTAAATTTTAATCATAAATAATTAAAAATTAAGTAAATTTATAATTTTAATAATAATATTAAAATGATAATAACATAGCATGATGATAGAAGTATCTTTTAATAGCAGAAAAGTTTGGTAACTACTTTTTAACTTTGAATTAAGTATTTAAATACAACCAAAAATTATTTCCCATACCCATCCAATTTATTTTTCAGATCCTGTACTCTTTGCATATACTTTTCACTTTCCTCGTACCTATTTCATTTTCCAAATCGGCACGACTGTCATTTCTCAAGGTTCTAGGTATTTATTGTCATTTATGTTTAGTTTCTCATTTTTGTTTGGACAAAATATTTGTTTTATCTTTACTTAATCCTTATGTTGGTAAAAAAGAAAAAAAAATATTCTAACTTTTATTTGACTAATTAATGTAATAAAAAGATAGAAATTTCAAAAATAATAATATAAAGAATATTCTAATTTCTTGAAGATAATAATAATATGAAAGAATAGATAAGGTCCAATTCAAATCAAAGACCCTATCAAGATAGGAATAGATTAGGAAAAGGTGATTTTGAATAGGAAAGGTTCAGTTGCAAATAAGATTTGACTCTATCTAATAATTAGAAATTTAAGTCTATTTAAAGAGGGAGATCAAGAGGCTAAACAAATATTATCATAAGTAAGAAGAGAGAAAGTAGGTAAAATTAAGGTTCTGAAAACCGAACTGGTCACTGAACCGGTTGAGATACTGATTAAAGATTTAATGGTTCAATCGTAATCGAACCATGATCAAATCGAAATATAATTATTTTATATATATATATATATATAATATATAATTATTATATACTAATAAAATAAATAAAAAATACAATATAAATTAAGAATAAAATTATTTAAAACATAAAAAAATAGAGTCAAAGAGCAAAAAAATATTACATTCATATAAGCAACATAACATTAATCTACACGGTAATATGACATATAAATTAATCAAAATAAACATAATTTACATAGTTCACAAAATGAGCATTGTTTCCATTTTTTTTTATAAAAATGCAACCAAAACTACATCGATTAGAAGACTCAGAACCGTCCATCTGAAAAACTCCCTCTCTCTCTCTTGCCCTCTTTGTGTGTAGGCGTGGTTTCTGATCTAAATAAATAATAAAAAAAAATGTGCGTAGGTCATAATTTTTTTTAAAATAAATATATATATGCATAGGTCATAACTCAGTGTGTAGAGGCACCCCTACCAAGGCGTGCTTTGCGCTTGGAAAGTGAGTGGAGAGAGAGAGAGCATAGTAACTCTTGTTAAGGGTGGTTTATGGAGATTTAGTCCTAGGGGTTGGGAAATAAAAGCCATGGTTTCGGATCATAGAGCCATTCTTATTTGTTTTGCTGAGATTATACATATCACAAGGGTGTAACGGTGCTTTTGGGGCCTGCGCCGCTGTTTTTCCTTCCGATCATTTTCCTTTCGCTTTGTTTCGGGTGACTCTTTGCTATAATCGATTGCCTATTCCTTATGCTGAACTGAGGTTTCCTCTTTTCTCACCCAATTTCTCAAGCTAGTGACCAATTTTTCTTTTTTTGTGTCTTTGAAAAACAACAAAGATGGAGTGGTCTACCTATACGGATAAATACGAAAAGCTCGTAATACAGATGAGCACCCCCAAGTCCGTCTTTTAAGTTCCATCTTCTTCATTTGTTCTAATGATTTATGTTATTTTCTGTTTCAAATTCATATCCTTGATAATAGGTCGCACGAGTGGTTTACAAATTCGGCAAGAATTTGGTTGATTTTCTTTTCTGCAAATCGAACTCAATTTGTTTGTTTATAGTCCTTTACTCAACCGTATAGACCGGTGTCGGGTTGACCGGTTTAGTTGATTTGGAAACGGTTCACTAATTTTTGACTCCACCGGTTTTGAGAAGTCGCCTGAACTGGTGAGGGGATCAGTTTCAGGTCTTACCGGTTGAACTGGCCTGTCAGGTCTAATTTTCAGTACACAGGGTAAAATTTTTTACAGCAAGAGCAAGAGACTTTCATCTTTTTTTAGTTTTTAGTTTCAATTAAAGGTAAATTCTCAAAGTAATTATTTTCTTTCAATTTTTTTTTACTTTATTCAAGATCTAGTCTTTCCGTATAGCCGTATTCATGTTTTCTCCTTCCGTACACTCCCAAATAATCCACAAAGCACCAACGGAACTAGAATCACCAAGTTCTACAAACAACAAACCAGCCTCCATAGCCAAACACCCACGGAACTCGCTCACGTAACCACGCAATCACTCGCTACCTCTCACCCTCACATGCACTCACCCATCACACGTACACATAACACTTTCAGACCACCTCCTTTATGCATTAACCCCTTCAGCCTTCAACGTTGCCTCCAAGCCAAAGATGACTCTAAACTTGAGAGAAACCCAGCCATTCGATGTAACGCATAAGCCATACTCACCAAGACACATCTCAGTGCATGTTTGTTAAGAGGAAAAAAAGAAAAAAATAGAATGAGAATGAAAGATTTTTTATATTTTGACCTTGGAGATTTTGTATGTTCTATTTTATTTCATTTCATTTTTCCTTCCATCACACCAAATGTGCACTCAGCATCTAGTAATTATCCTTTTCTTTAACTCCTTTGCATGACCCTCACCAGAATATCAAACCTTGAACCTTCCTCCATGAACACCAACGTCCCTTATCATAGCCACCATTGCGCAAAGCTCACTAATAATCAGTCACCAAAATCAAGCCAAATACATAGCCAAATCCATGCCCTCAGACATAGCAATCCCAACTTCACCAAACAAGACAGTCACGCACAAGCACGTCCCTCACTCACTTGCACCAAATCACTTCATTCACCACACCTCATACCCTTATGCACCCGCACTCTCTCACTTCTCTCACTCTCTCACACCCACCCAATCTTTTAACGTTCTTTTGCGTTTTTTTCTACCTAATATATTCTAATTTTTTCATCCACTTTATTCATGTCAGTATCTTAAATTGATTTATTATTATAATTTTATTATATTATAAATCAATTATTTAAATAAAAATAATTTTGTGAAAAAAGTAAAATATATTTGAAGCCATTTATAATAGTATATATAAAAGAAAGATATATAATTCTCCAGATTTAAAAAACAGTTGTAATTATCGAATGTTGTTTTATAAAAAATAATTTGTGTTTTAGTTTTATTCCTTTTTCTATTTGTATTCAATTAGTTATCAATGGTCTTTTGAAAAATTAAAAATTTGATATTAAAGAAGGAAATTTCCTTTATAATAGGTACAAACAGTGCCTCTCTCAATCAGCATTTTTTTTTTAATTTTTGCTTATATAATGATTTTACCAATTAATTAAATATAATTTTGATGATTAAATTTAGTTAAATAAAAATAAATTTGTAAAAATTTAAAATATATTTGAAGTCATTTACAATAGTGTTGTAAAAAAACAAATAACTCTCTATATTTAAAAATATTTGTAAATGGTAAAATGTAGTTATAAGACAACGTATTGTGTTTACAATTTTATCCCTTTTTTTTTTCAAATAATTATTAATATTTTTTTAAGAAAATAAAAATTAGGACACCAAAGAGGAGAATTCCTCTTCTAATAGTATATAAATAGATACTAGCATCTAGAGCCTCTCAAACCACATTTTTCATTTTTATTGTAGTTCATATAAAATTTTATATTATTATAGATTAATTAATTTAAATAAAAAGATAATTGTTTGCAAAGTGATATGTATTTAAATTTTAAAGGTAGTTGATGATAATTAGGAGAGTTGAAACACTGTTAAAAAATAGAATATACGTGATGTGCAATTTTTTCTTTTCATGCCTATCATCTTTGCATCCCTAAAAAAATATTTTTTTATACAAAATACACTTTTACCGTTGATAAATATTTTAAATAATAATAAATTAAGTTAATATCTATCCAGGATTTTATAAATCCTAAGCTAGCTAGGAATCAACTATCCAATTATTATCATAATTCTATCATCATTTAAATAACTATCACAATTTGAGAAGATAAGAAAGAGATAGACTACTACTGTATTTTTTTTTTAATTCATATAGACTTCTGTTTCATATTAAATTTGTTGTTATCATATCATAAATTCATATATACATATACATTTGACCCCCATTACAGTTCTTTCAAGGTTTTTTTTTTTTTTTTTCATAAAACCTTTCATTAGGGTCAATTTCCTCTGATTTGAAAACTCCAAAGATGGAGCAAAGCCTTCGGAACAACATGCCTTATGAAGCCAACCAAAACAATCCCAATGTCAATAATGCAACAAACATGATCATCTACACTTTAACAGATCCATCAGCCGCAGTCATCGCCGGTTCTCAGTCAACATTGGAGACCCAAATCATCAATACTTGGAAGGAAAGGTCAACAACCCAAATCATGAATACTAGAAGACTATCCCATCTGGATATAGGTTTTGCCCTACAGATGAAGAGCTTATCACCTATTATTTGAGTAGGAAAGCAAAGAATGAAGCTTTGCCACCTAACTTGATCGTGGAAGTTGATATTTACAAGTACAGTCCTGAAGAACTTGCAGGTTATTTTCACAAACAATTAGTTAATAGTTTGTATATTGTGTAGCTTATATATTGAAAGCCTTTGTGACTTTCGTTTTTCTCTTGTAGAAGTATACATGGATTGGGGAGAGCAAAAATTGTACTTTTTCACTTCGAGGGATCGAAGGTATAGGAATGGAAGTCGACCGAAACGATCAGCAGGCGATGGGTTTTGGAAGGCTACTGGATCTGATAAAGAAATTTTTCATGAAGGCAAAGTTGTTGGGTACAAGAGGACATTGGTTTTCTATCATGCAAGGCCATCAAAGAAAGAAAAAGATAAAAAAGACCAACTGGATTATGCATGAATACAGACTAAACGAGCCTCCTCGCTCTCCTCGTCGAAGTGGGTGTGATCAATTTGACATGAGGGTATGTACTTATTTTCTTTTTAAATTTGTTCTTAATTCTTTTTTTTTTTTTTCAATCCTCAAATCAATTAACATTCGCGTTCGTTTTCAGTTGGATGACTGTATTTTGTGTAGGATTTATAAGAAAGCTGAGAAACCTAAGGAAACTCCGGTTCCACATCAAGAGAAAGGGAATGTTCAGCATATAGAGGTAGTATCTAAATCTACTGGTGCTGTTACCAGACGTCATTAGTGTAGCTGCTGCTACTGGTGCTGCTGTTGTGGGTGCTGCAAGTTCTTCCTATGAGTTCTATCAGTTCTGCTGTTGTGGGTGCTCCTGCTGTGTGTGCTGCAAGTTTTGTTATGAGTTCTGCTATGAATGCTGCTACTAGAAGTTCTAGTATGGATGCTGCCATGAGTTCTGCTATGGGTGCTGCTACTACAAGTTCTATTATAGATGCTGCCAATTCTTATCTGATTTCTGCTATGGGAGCTGTAAGTTTTGATATGAATCCTGCTATGGGTGCTGCAAGTTTTGATATGAGTTCTGCTATGGGTGCTACTACTACAAGTTCTATTATGGATGCTGCCAATTCGGCTATGGGTGCTAAAAGTTTTGCTATGAGTTCTGCTATGGGTGCTGCTACTACAAGTTCTATTATGGATGCTGCCAATTTTGATATGAATTCTGCTATGGGTGCTGCTACTACAAGTTCTATTATGGATGCTGCCAATTTTGATATGAGTTCTGCTATGGGTGCTGCAAGTTTTGATATGAGTTCTGCTATGGTTGCCGCCACTACAAGTTCTACCGTGGATGCTGCCAATTCTGCTATGGGTGCTGCAAGTTTTGCTGTGAGTTCTGCTATGGATGCTGCTACTACAAGGTCTTTTATGGATGCTGCCCAATATTGACATGAGTTCTGCTATGGGTGCTGCTATTACAAGTTCTACTATGGATGCTGCCAATTCTGCTATGATGAATTCTACTATGGGTGCTGTTACTACAAGTTCTACTATGGATGTTGCTATGGGTTCCGCTATAGGTATCCAACCATATCTACAAAATATCTATGTAAACCAACCATTCCGATCACAAATGCCAATGCCTAGCCAACCATGCCAACCATTCCGACCACAAATGCCAGTGCCTACTTTTCACCAATTCGCTGCCAGCATTTTAGGGCCACAACATCCAACCCCCAGCTCGCTACCAGTCACATCCTGCAAGCATTGAATCGTAATCCAGTGAATACCACTCCAAATTTTCGAACAATGGAATTACTGGAGTGGAATGCCACATTCAGAGAATGTTGGGTTACCACAATCGAATGAAGATTTTTATGCCTTATATAATAGTGTTAGGAGAGTGCCAAATTCAGATAATGTTGGGTTATTACAAAATCGAATGAAGATTTGTATGTCTTATATAGTAGAGTCAGTTCATTAGATCTTAGACAAGTAGAGCCATGGGCTGATACGCCTGATCCAAAGCAGCATATTTAGGCAAGTTTGAAATTGTGCATGACATTTTAAATAGTGGAGTGCAACCACTACTTAGCATTATTAGTTACTAATGACTTATTATTAGCATTATTACCATTATTAGTATTAAAAATTGTAAGATGATGAAGACAGGTTTATTATTTTGGACTTATAAGCATACTTATTAGATATATTTGCTTTTGTTTATATATTAATTTCATATATTACATGTTACTGGTTTTGTAAAAATATCAATTGAGTATCTATCAAAAAGGACATTTAAACAAAAAATTAATTTAGTACCAGAAGTTACTTAAAAACAATAGAATCAATTTGATGATTCAAATTTACTGTACTTTTTTTAATTTAGGAATTAAGTTTACAACTAAATTATCTTAATTGGTAGACATCACTTAGTGAAGCATGACCAACAAAATTTTAGTGTGTTTTTGGTACTCCATGATCATCTCTGCCAAAATGTTAGTTTTGATATATGATCATCTCTCATGTGGAATCTACGATAGAAAAGTAGAGAAGTCTTGGTTAATTTATAACTGCGGTTTGATAATTTATATATATATATATATATATATTTTGGTTACCAACGACATTTTCCATCTTCACAATGTACAATACACTTGGTATGAACTCCAAAGTTAATTATGAAAAAATAAGACTTTTCTTTAAAGTTCAAACAAATTCCTGCTGAGCTAAACAGTTATGATTGCAAATAGAAAATTTTAAATAAATTAGAATAAAAAGTTATGGCTTGCACATGAAATATTTTAAATAAAATTTAAACAAACAAGAAAGAAGGAAGTTGAAGATGTTCAAATGAAATATTGTAAATCTGAATGTCTGATTTTTTTTTTTCAAATGTAATTGTGTATTATTCAAGATTCAAGAGCAATATTGTTTTAATGCCAGTGAAGCGAGATATCTAACTTAAGTTAATCATTTTGTGAAGCTAAATGAATGTAAATCTGTTAAATTTCTTTCCTATCTCCTAAATAAAACATTAGTAATTGTTCAAAGCCACCAGCTATTGCACCATGCTGGTTACTTAAGCAAACTTAAAAAAAAAAAAAAACTCTTTGATGGTAGACCAAAAAAAAAAAACTCATTGATGAGGGTTTGTTTTATTAAAAAAAAAAAAATTCTTTGTAAGCAAAGGTGCTCATTTTTATTTTTCCTTGTTCCATCTCTTAAAGTTACATTATTTCACATAACATATGGATTGATATAGGGATTCATGTGGCGTTGGATGCTGGGATTTGAGTTCCATATGATTGTGTATAGTGTGCTCGCTTAACCTTGTCTGTTACTAAGTTAAGGTATGAGTTTTTTACAAATTAATTACAATTATTGTGTTGTATTAATTAATTTTTTCTTTCTTTGGAAAAAAAACAATATTACAACCCCCCCACAATATTAATATCTCCTCCTAACATTGATTGAAGAATATTAATATGTCTTTTCTCATAATATAAGGAATATCAATTTTTCTAAAACCCTTTATTAGGCAAAACTAACTAAGTTTTTAGGTTCAATTTTTGTCCATGATACCATAAATTTTTTTATTTTTTATTTTAGTCCCTATCAAATTAATTTTCTCAATTAATGACCTATTAGTTTAAAATTATTTTCAATTTGGTCCCTATTAAAATAATTTGAGTAAACATTTATTTTAGTCCCTAAAAAAAATAAGTGACATTAATTTGGTTATCTAAAAAAAGTTCACATTAGTTTAGTGCATCAATCAAGGAAAGTAACACCCTTAATGAAGCTTATGATTGAGAGATCAAATTAATGTAAATTTTTATTATTGTTGAGAGATTAAATTGATGCCATTTTCTATAATTAAGGAAATAAATTGATGTTACCTGCTATTAATTAGGGATTAAAATTAATATTAATTTTTTTTTAAATGACCAAATTAATGTCACCTATATCTTTAAAGGAATAAAATAGATATTTAGTGAATTAATATTCTCAATTGAGAAGCTATTAGTTTAAAATTTTTTCAACATTATCCTTTTGTACACTTATTACTATCATCGTAGACTTATCTCATTTTCTGTTAACGTGATACTGACGTGTTTGCTTTCTACGAACACGACAATGCTTTCTACTTTTGTACAATGATTCATTAATTATTCATTAAATTTTTTTATTATAATTAGACAGATTAATTTAGATTTACATATTGAAGAATTGGATAATGCATGAATTAATGAATCAAATTAACACTCCTATTTAATTTGCAGTGGCTCACCAAGACAAATCTCAGTGCATGTTTGTTAAAAGGAAAAAGAAAAGAATGGAAACGAGAATGAAAGATTTTTTATATTTTAACCTTAAAGATTTTGTATGTTCTATTTATTTCATTTCATTTCTTTTCATCATACCAAATGTGCACTCAGCATCTAGTAATTATCCTTTTCTTTGACTCCTTCGCATGTCCCTCACCTAGAATATCAAACCTTGAACCTTCCTCCATGAACACCAACGTCCCTTATCATAGCCACCATTGCGCAAAGCTCACTAATAATCAGTCACCAAAATCAAGCCAAATACATAGCCAAATCCATGCCCTTCAGACATAGCAATCCCCACTTCACCAAACAAGACAGTCACGCACAAGCACGTCCCTCACTCACTTGCACCAAATCACTTCATTCGCCACACCTCATACCACTTATGCACCCGCACTCTCTCACTTCTCTCACTCTCTCTCACTCCCAATCTTTTAACGTTCTTTTACGTTTTTTTCTACCACTTTATTCATATTCCAGTATCTTAAATTCATTTATTATAATTTTATTATATTATAAATCAATTACTTAAATAAAAATAATTTTGTGAAAAAAGTAAAATATGTTTGAAGCCATTTATAATAGTATATGTAAAAAAAAGAGATATATAACTTTTCAAATTTAAAAAGCAGTTGTAATTATCGAATGTTGTTCATAAAAAAATATTTGTGTTTTAGTTTTATTCATTTTTCTATTTGTATTCAATTAGTTATCAATGGTCTTTTGAAAAATTAAAAATTTGATATTAAAGAAGGAAATTTCCTTTATAATAGGTACAACAGTGCCTCTCTCAATCAGCATTTTTTTTTAATTTTTGCTTATATAATGATTTTACCAATTAATTAAATATAATTTTGATGATTAAATTTAGTTAAATAAAAATAAATTTGTAAAAATTTAAAATATATTTGAAGTTCATTTATAATAGTATGTAAAAAAAAAATAACTCTCTATATTTAAAAATATTTTGTAATGGTAAAATGTAGTTATAAAACAATGTATTTGTTTACAATTTTATCCCTTTTTTTTGTTTTCAAATAATTATTAATATTTTTTTTAAGAAAATAAAAATTAGACACCAAAGAGGAAAATTCCTCTTATAATAGTATATAAATAGATACTAGCATCTAGAGCCTCTCAAACCACATTTTTTCATTTTTATTGTAGTTCATATAAAATTTTATATTATTATAGATTAATTAATTTAAATAAAAAGATAATTGTTTGCAAAGTGATATGTATTTAAATTTTAAAGGTAGTTGATGGCTATTAGGAGAGTTGAAACACTGTTAAAAAATAGAATATACGTGATGTGCAATTTTGTTTTTTCTTTTCATGCCTATCATCTTTGCATCCCTAAAAGAATATTTTTTTTTATACAAAATACACTTTTACCGTTGATAAATATTTAAATAATAATAAATTAAGTTAATATCTATCCTAGGGTTTTATAAATCCTAATCTAGCTAGGAATCAACTATTCAATTATTATCATAATTCTATCGTTCATCTAAATAACTATCACAATTTGAGAAGATAAGAAAGAGATAGACTACTGTATTTTTTTTTTAATTCATATAGACTTCTGTTTCATATTAAATTTGTTGTTATCAGATCATAAATTCGTATATACATATACATCGACCCCCATTACAGTTCTTTCAAAGTTTTTTTTTTTTTCATAAAACCTTTCATTAGGGTCAATTTCCTCTGATTTGAAAACTCCAAAGATGGAGCAAAGCCTTCGGAACAACATGCCTTATGAAGCCAACCAAAACAATCCCAATGTCAATAATGCAACAAACATGATCATCTACACTTTAACAGATCCATCAGCCGCAGTCATCGCTGGTTCTCAGGTCAACATTGGAGACCCAAATCATCAATACTTGGAAGGAAAGGTCAACAACCCAAATCATGAATACTGGAAGACTATCCCATCTGGATATAGGTTTTGCCCTACAGATGAAGAGCTTATCACCTATTATTTGAGTAGGAAAGCAAAGAATGAAGCTTTGCCACCTAACTTGATCGTGGAAGTTGATATTTACAAGTACAGTCCTGAAGAACTTGCAGGTTATTTTCACAAACAATTAGTTAATAGTTTGTATATTGTGTAGCTTATATATTGAAAGCCTTTGTGACTTTGTTTCTCTTGCAGAAGAATACATGGATTGGGGAGAGGCAAAAATTGTACTTTTTCACTTCGAGGGATCGAAGGTATAGGAATGGAAGTCGACCGAAACGATCAGCAGGGTGATGGGTTTTGGAAGGCTACTGGATCTGATAAAGAAATTTTTCATGAAGGCAAAGTTGTTGGGTACAAGAGGACATTGGTTTTCTATCATGCAAGGCCATCAAAGAAAGAAAAAGATAAAAAGACCAACTGGATTATGCATGAATACAGACTAAACGAGCCTCCTCGCTCTCCTCGTCGAAGTGGGTGTGATCAATTTGACATGAGGGTATGTACTTATTTTCTTTTTAAATTTGTTCTTGATTGTTTTTTTTTTTTTTTTCAATCCTCAAATCAATTAACATTGCGTTCCTTTTCAGTTGGATGACTGTATTTTGTGTAGGATTTATAAGAAAGCTGAGAAACCTAAGGAAAACTCCGGTTCCACATCAAGAGAAAGGGAATGTTCAGCATATAGAGGTAGTATCTAAATCTACTGGTGCTGTTACAGACGTCATTAGTGTAGCTGCTGCTACTGGTGCTGCTGTTGTGGGTGCTGCAAGTTCTTCTATGAGTTCTATCAGTTCTGCTGCAGGTGCTGCTACTATGAGTTCTACTATAGGTGCTCCTGCTGTGGGTGCTACAAGTTTTGTTATGAGTTCTGCCATGGATGCTGCTACTACAAGTTCTGCTATGGATGCTGCCATGAGTTCTGCTATGCGTGCTGCTACTATGAGTTCTACTATGGATGCTGCCAATTCTGCTATGGGTGCTACAAGTTTTGCTATGAGTTCTGCTATGGGTGCTGCTACTACAAGTTCTATTATAGATGCTGCCAATTCTGATATGATTTCTGCTATGGTTGCTGCAAGTTTTGATATGAATTCTGCTATGGGTGCTGCAAGTTTTGATATGAGTTCTGCTATGGGTGCTACTACTACAAGTTCTACTATGGATGCTGCCAATTCTGCTATGGGTGCTGCAAGTTTTGCTATGAGTTCTGCTATGGATGCTGCTGTTACAAGTTCTATTATGGATGCTGCCAATTTTGATATGAGTTCTGCTATGGGTGCTGCCAGTTTTGATATGAGTTCTGCTATGGGTGCCGCCACTACAAGTTCTACTGTAGATGCTGCCAATTCTGCTATGGGATGCTGCAAGTTTTGCTATGAGTTCTGCTATGGGTGCTGCTACTACAAGGTCTTTTATGGATGCTGCCAATTTTGACATGAGTTCTGCTATGGGTGCTGCAAGTTTTGATATGAGTTCTGCTATGGGTGCTGCTATTACAAGTTCTACTATGGATGCTGCCAATTCTGCTATGATGAATTCTACTATGGGTGCTGTTACTACAAGTTCTACTATGGATGTTGCTATGGGTTCCGCTATAGGTATCCGAACCATATCTACAAAATATCTATGTGTAAACCAACCATTCCGATCACAAATGCCAATGCCTAGCCAACCATGCCAACCATTCCGACCACAAATGCCAATGCCTACTTTTCACCAATTCGCTGCCAGCATTTTGGGCCACAACATCCAACCACCAACTCGCTGCCAGTTCGCATCCGCAAGCATTGAATCGTAATCCAGTGAATACCACTCCAAATTTTGGAACAATGGATTACTGGAGCGAAGTGCCACATTCAGAGAATGTTGGGTTACCACAATCGAATGAAGATTTGTATGCCTTATATAATAGTGTTCAGGAGAGTGCCAAATTCAGATAATGTTGGTTACCACAATCGAATGAAGATTTGTATGCCTTATATAATAGTGTCAGTTTCATTAGATCTTAAGACAAGTAGAGCCATGGGCTGATACGCCTGATCCAAAAGCAGCATATTTAGGCAAGTTTGTAATTGTGCATGACATCTTAATTAGTGAAGTGCAACCACTACTTAGCATTATTAGTTACTAATGACTTATTATTAACATTATTACCATTATTAGTATTAAGGATTGTAAGATGATGTACAGAGGTTTATTATTTTGGACTTATAAGTATACTTATTAGATATATTTGATTTCGTTTATATATTAATTTCATATATTGCATGTTACTGGTTTTGTAAAAATATCAATTGAGTTATCTATCAAAAAAAACATTTAAACAAAAAATTAATTTAGTACCAGAAGTTAATTAAAAACAATAGAATCAATTCGATGATTCAAATTTACTATACTTTTTTTAATTTAGGAATTAAGTTTACAACTAAATTATCTTAATTGTAAACATCACTTAGTGAAGCATGACCAACAAAATTTTAGTGTTTTTTGGTACTCTATGATCATCTCTCCCAAAATTGTTGGTTTTGATATATGATCATCTCTCATTGATAATTTATATATTTTTTTTCGTTACCAACAACATTTTCCATCTTCACAATGTATACATGGTATGCACTCCAAAATTGATTATGAAAAAATATAACTTTTCTTTAAAGTTCAAACAATTCCTTCTGAGCTAAAAAGTTATGATTGCAAATAGAAAATTTTAAATAAAATTGGAATAAAAAGTTATGGCTTGCATATGAACTATTTTAAATAAAATTTCAAACAAACAAAAAAGAAGGAAGATGTTCAAAATGAAATATTGTAAATCTGAATGTCTGATTTTTTTTTTTCAAATGTAATTGTGTATTATTCAAGATTCAAGAGCAATATTGTTGTAATGCCAGTGAAGCGAGATATCTAACTTAAGTTAATCATTTTGTGAAGCTAAATGGATGTAAATCTGTTAAATTTCTTTCCTATCTCCTAAATAAAACATTAGTAATTGTTCAAAGCCACTCAGCTATTGCACCTTGCTGGTTACTTTAGCAAACTTTAAAAAAAAAAAAAGGCTCTTTGATGGTAGACCAAAAAAAAAAAACTCTTTGATGAGGGTTTGTTTTATTAAAAAAAAAAAAAATTCTTTGTAAGCAAAGGTGCTCATTTTTATTTTTCCTTGTTCCATCTCTTAAAGTTACATTATTTCACATAACACATGGAATTGATATAGGGATTCATGTGGCGTTGGATGCTGGGATTTGAGTTCCTATGTGATTGCATGTAGTGTGCTCGCTTAACCTATTAATTACTAAGCCTAAGGTCTGAGTTTTCTACAAATTAATTACAATTATTGCATTGTATTAATTAATATTTTCTTTCTTTGGAAAAAAACAATATTACAACCCCCCACAATATTAATATCTCCTCGTAATATTAATTGAAGAATATTAATATGTCTTTTCTCCGCATATAAGGAATATAAATTTTTCTAAAACCCTTTATTAGGCAAAACTAACTAAGTTTTTAGGTTTCAACTTTTGTCCATGATTCCATAGATTTTTTATTTTTTATTTTAGTCCCCATCAAATTAATTTTCTCAATTAATGGTCTATTAGTTTAAAATATTTTCAATTTTTGTCCCTATTAAATTAATTTGAGAAACTAAAAAAAACAAGCAACATTAATTTGGCATCTAAAAAAAGTTGACATTAGTTTAGTGTCTCAATCATGGAAAGTAACACCCTTAATGAAGCTTATAATTGAGAGATCAAATTAATGTGAATTTTCCATTATTGTTGAGAGATTAAATTGATGTCACTTTCTATAATTAAGGAAAAAAATTGATGTTACTTGCTATCATTTTGAAAATAAATTAATATTAATTCTTTTTAAATAACCAACTTGATGTCACCTCTATCTTTAAAGGAATGAAATGGGTGTTCAGTGAAATAATTTTCTCAATTGAGAAACCTATTAGTTTAAAAAAATTTCAACATTATCCTTTTGTACACTTATTATTATCATCGCGGACTTATCTCATTTTCTGTCAGCATGATACTGACGTGTTTGCTTTCTATAAACACGACAATGCTTTATACTTTTGTACAATGATTCATTAATCATTCATTAAATTTTTTTATTATAATTAGACAGATTAGTTTAGATTTACATATTGATGAATTGGATAATGCATGAATTAATGAATCAAATTAACACTCCTAATTAATTTGCAGTGGCTCCAAGCTGAAACAAACAGTTTCTAAGTTTAGAAAGAAAAAAACGTTTACAGTGAAACTGCTTTTTTTTTTTCCAGGTGTGGTATTTGGATGACAAAATTTTGTAATGTTCATTCGTGTATATTTTTCGTGGCAAGTAGCATTTTCCATTAAGGACTCTTGTAAAACAAAAGCATTACAAGTGGTAGAATTTTAGTTGTTTTTTTATGAAATATAATCTGAACCCTTCCAAATTTATATTTCCCCTCTGTCCTATTACTCTAGTTCCGTTCCTGAGCATCACAAGTTCTTTCGCATCTAAATGAAACTTGCCATATCAAGGTTATGATTTTTTTTTTTTAAGTTTTAGTGAAAATAGTGAGAGTTTTAAGTAAGAGGTTTTAGAATATATCATTGACTAACAAATTATAATTTTCTATGGTTACAATTCACACAATTTATCTATTAGTATTTCAACTGATAAAATTTACATCTAATTCTTATTGATAAAAATATAAGCATACAAGACTTTTTTATCTCTTTTTTGACTTTTTAAGATTTTACCTTTTTTTTTGTGAATCAAGAGTATCTTGATAGGATTCAATTCATTTGAATCATCTTATATGTCTAATTTTTCCTAAATGCAACTTTTAAAAATTGAATTATAATATTTATATCTAAAAATATAATCTACTTTTAATATGCCAACACCCCATAACTAATTTTATTTTTACCTTATTTTTAAAGGGGTCATGGGTTGGTAAAGATAAATGAATAAAGGCTATGGAATAGGTTTCAGTCCCTAACGCTCTTGGGTTGGGCCTGTTACTGCTTAGTATTGTCTCATTTTAAGCTTGCTTCAGCTTGTCTTCCTATGATGGACCCAAAAAAAAAAAAACTTGTTTTCCTGTGATGACAAAAAAATTAAAAATGAAAAAGCATGCTTCCTTATCATTTTCTTCTTCTTCTTTTTAATTCTATCCTTTCCATGGCCATATATTTTCTACGTGGTTTAATCTGGGTTCAACTTCTTATTGAAATTAAAACATGAAAAGTCATTGATTTTTCCTAAACATGGACCAAACTAGGAGATGCTTTGCTATTAAGTTAACTATTTACACTTTCTGTTTCCCTTTTAGTTTTTCATTCATCAAGAGTAAAAGAGAAAATTGTGTATTGATATCATGCTTGGTGAAATTCTCATGTGACCAAAAACACACATTCCCAACATTATTTCAAAATAATTAGCCCACAGAATGATGTGCAATTAACTATATTGATGAACAACTCATTCTACTAATATGATTTTCTTACATTAGGGAAAAAGTAGAAAAAGTAGACATATACATGAAATCAACGATTTGCTAGAAAAGAATACAAAATGCCTGATACATAACTAATTTTCATTTTCTAGTCTTTTTCTTTCCCAAGTAAAAATAAATTGTATAAACTGGCATGTAAAGTCAATTTTTTGCCATAACTATAACAATAAAATGATATCATTGTAACCAAATTTGGAAATTGAATGCGAGCATTTTTATATAATTTAATTTAATTTAATTTATTTTTAACGTAAATTTTTTTATACTATTATCTAATCATGTATTATATACAATTGATATCATTAAATGAGTTTGATCTTTCATGTAATTAATCTAAGGATTAAATTTAATTTGTCCTCCTTGTGGTTTTGAGCAATTATTTTGTTACTATATAATTTTAACTTTGTCATTTTATTCTCTTGTCATTAGTTTTATTAACACTTTGTCCTCCTAAGATTTCATTATTAATATTCGAGAGCTCCTTATATCTTTGTTAACTATATCAATGTTGTGCAGAAAATCAACAAATAAAGGAGATATTGATAATGGACAAAATAAGAAAACAAAGATGAATTAGAAACTAATAGCAGGAAGAGATATTACTTCAACTCATTAACTTTACAAGATGAAGAGAATCCTATTTATAGTGTTAATAGGAAACCAAAAACTAGAATTATATTGATTCGAGTCAGATGAGAATAAAATGACAGAATTTGAATCACAATATGATAAAATGAATAATTTCACCTCAAATAAGCTGAGGAAAAAGTTGAATTTGACTCCTAATTTAATGATGTTATAATATATAATTAAATAATAATATAAAATTTTATACTAATAATATATCAAATTAAATTTATTTTTATATTAAAACTCTAAACTGCAATACAAGCATCTAAATAAATATTAAATTAATGAAGTATATATATATAATAAACATCTCAATATGGCTATTAGAATTTAAGAAAATAAGTTAAAATATTTAGATATTTAATACAGACTCTAAACTATTACAACTGTTTTGAAAAGGTGACCTCTGACGTTGATAGAAAGCGCCCAATCTTTATCGAAATGACCTAAAATTTAAAATAGACTATTAACGTTGATTGCTCCATTTGGATATGAAAGCTTCTGATTTTCGATATGATGTACGGCTTGTTCCTTCATTTTGAAGGAATCCACGTCTTTCATATGTTAAAGTTGGCTCATCAAAAGAAATAAAAGGTTAAGTGCATTATGTCTTTTTAATTTATTATTTTTATCGCACTTTTTATTCAAATGTAACATATTTATTGTAATTTTATCTTTAGATGTTGTTTAAACAACAAATTAACATAAATTATAAAACAAAAAGTACCCTCTTCTATCTTCTTCAATGCATCACTATTGAAGCAAAAAATAATTTTTTATTAAAGTAAAAAAAAATATATTGTCTGCATATATTATTTTTAATTAATTTATTATTATAAAAATATACATAAATTTTTAATTACAAATATTAATATGTACAATGGCAGAGCCACATATTTGTGAGGGTGTGTGCAAGCACCCTATGAAATTTTGCAATTTCATTAACAAGTTATGATTTTATGTTCAATTGCCTCAACATTAAAATTTAAATGTGACCTCACTTAATTTTTTTTATAAATATGTGTTGAATATCCAAACTGTGATTGCTGTAAGTGAAAGCGAAATGTATTTTAACTCTTTCCTGTAATATCAGAAGTTTGAATTTTGAAGTAATCATTTTGAGAAGAGTTTTTATCATACCACTTCTAACTTAAAATTATTTGAACAGTTATTTGCATAATTTTCTTATCAAAAAATAAACATGTGTTGAATCTCATTAAAAAACATATAACTAAATAATTAACAAATAATGACTACTTTGAATTTAAAAAAAAAAGGTAAAATTTTTAAAAAGCAAAAAATTATCGAAAGTTAGAGAGAGGCTAAAATAACAACATGAGCTGTTTGAATTTTTTCTTGGTCATACTCATTTTGCTACTGATATATTTTTTTCTTTGGCAATAACTTCATTTATCCAAAAAACTTTTCTTGATAAATTGATATTATACTATTTTATGATTTTTTTTTTCAAAATTTTTATGTTCAACGAATTAACTAACAAAAAAAAATTAAATTAAATTTTACCGCATGAAAAGGATACTCACTGACATTAGAATCTAACTCCACCATTGCATATGTAGGTACTCGCACTAATTTTATATTAAAAGAAAACTATGAAAAAATAATTTAAAAATTATACTTCGCTTATGAAATACTCCTTCCAACACTTTTTCTTCTAAATAAAATCTCTGCCGATTCAAGTTGAAGACAAGAAAAAAAATATTGAAGCCTACAAAGAGGTGGTGTCATAATCCTAAATAAAAAACTGTATGTGGACAGTCTTTAAAGTTTAAATACATAAAAAGAAATAATCCATATATATAGAATCGTTGGATCAAATACAATTTTACAAAAAAAAAAAAAATAATATAGTCTTGCGTAAATTTAACAATAAAAAATTAATTATTTTTTTAATCTAAAAATGATTCATATAGAATTATTAATGCTGCATTAATGAGAAAACGATGGCTGTGCTTCAATAATGTATGAGTATGATATATAGCTCGTTTTCGTTTCTTGGGAGGTAACTTTCAGTGTATGGGTTCGCAATCATTCTGATTTATACACCTCGCGTGCGATGGTCTAATGATGGGATAGATGTCTGCGACTCTTTCCTCCGCTATGACAGCAACCGTCACTACCATTCGCCTGCACTAGTCATATTTACACAGTGCCATTCCTAAGTCATAACTATATCTTTGGATTATTTTTTTCTTTTTCTTTAGAGTATTCCTGTGAATTTAACTTTCATTTAATACTTGTCCTTTCTTCTCAAAAGGGATTTGAAAATAAGTTGGATATAATTGATGTGAGCAAGTAGGTACTATTTTTGTGTGTGTAGGATGTGAAGTAATTGATATTGGAGTAAAATTTTTTATATTTATAATAAGAATAGAGTAAAAGTGAGAATGAAAATAAAATTAATATTTTAAAAAAAATAATAACTTTTTTTTAGAAAATGAATATTTCAATTTTTTTATTAAATAAAGAAATAAAAATTTCAATTTTTATTTTAATTTTATTTAATTTCTTTTCATCTTACAAAATGGATCATTATAGTATTTAATAATTTTTTACAGAAAAATGTTTTAATCTATTTAACCGTTGTATTATAACTATATATGCATGTCAATTTTTTAAAAAAATTGAACAATAATAATTATATGAATGGAGTAGCTAACTTTTAGTTTTTAATAAATGTGAATTTTGTGAGACATATATCTTATAAAGTATTTACTAATGTAAAATCAATTCTAATTTATGAGCGGATTTGATGTGTTTTTATTTGATTTGAAATGTTTTCAAATTCTATTATTAAACATGTCTTTTTTTAAAAAACCAAGTTAGGATTCATAGAAAAGATCAGATTTTTATAGGAGATGTGAAATCGCAAAAAGGAACTTATGTGGCCAAGAAATATCCCTCTCTTAATTTCAAGTCAAAAAGAATTAGAAAAGTACGTATGTATTTGATTAACGTAAATATGAGCACTGATTCCAACTGCCAATAATATCAGGGATTAATGCACCTTTTCAAGGATCAAGGGCATGAACGTTTTAATTTGATTATTACTACGTTTTTAGGGCTGTAATTTGCAGTTCTTTCATTGTTTAAATTTATAACTTCTGATATTCATTTTATCTGTTAGATGTTCGAGGGCATGTAAGCTTTCTTTTTTTTTTTTCTTCTTGATTTGTTAATGAGTGATTTTGACACCAATTCTTAAATTTCTAGTTTTAGAAATTAATTGAACCGACAAAAGGGCCGGTTCTCAATTTTCATATTCTCCGATTTTACAAGAATAATTTTATATTATTTTAGCATATTCTTTTAATAATTATTTTAAGTAATTATTAAATGAAGTAAGTATTAAATATTTTTTTTATTTTTTTAAGCTATTAAATATTTTATTTTTTAATTAATACTTATTTTCTTATATATTATAAAGATCATTAGGAAGATGCATGCTTGAAGAATACATAGCACTGCTCATTGCAAACAAATGGAGTTGTTTACTCTCGAACCTTTTCGTACTTTTTACTATATTTTCAACATGTTCATGATGGGGAGAACCTGTATGGAGACAACATCACCATTTAGAGAATCGTAGTATAACTTTCTGCCACACATGAGAAAACTTGTCGTGTCCTTCTGAGTTATTTGATTATCCAAATTTCTGTTAAATTAAAGACAATGTGTATGAGACTCATGATACCCTTTTCAGAAATTCAAACACGCCCTGCCGAATGTTAGCTACAATATCAGAATTTCGTATGAACAAAAAAGTGTTCCTTTGTGGAACCCATGTAATTAGGTTGTGACAACACAAAAACACAATTTAGCATGTTTGGTGTTAATTTATAGCAACTCCCTATCACTTTGAACATTTTATTTCACTTTTTTGTTGCGAAGTTTTTGTTTCGTTATAATTAACACGCAATTGATTCTCTTTCATCTCAAGTCAATTTAATTTGTAAATTATAATAGTTGACTAATTGAAATTACTTGTCCATTCAAGTAAAGTGTTGTAGATACAATAACAAAGGGGTCTTTGTGGGACACTAATGAATAATTATATAACTATTTTTCCCCGAGAGAGATTTGAGGTAAGAGTCTTTCCTCTTTGTAATTTGTGATTAAGCTTTCTGCTCTTTTCTGAAAATGATGATTGATGTAACTCCTTTCATAGAATGTAAAAGTTGCTAGAAAAGCTACCATTATATTTCATATTTTCATCGTAAAAGACAGCATTTATATACAGGAGTTAGTTACACAAAGCACTTGGAGTATTAAGAAAAGAAGTAATTATACTGAACTCTCATAAGATTAATGATTATTATACTGATATTTTTGTATTTAAAATTATACTTACCTTTCCTGTTTTATTATTTACAAAGAGTAATGGTATGGAAATCATACATAAAGTAAATAAGGTAGACATGTATTTTTAAAATAAATACAGGTGTAAGGTGTAAAAATAATAAATAAGAAATGCAGATATAATTTCTCAAATAAAAGAAGTGTTGGGTATAGTAATAAACAATAACCTCATAAGAGACTAGTGTAATTACCTCTAAAAAAAATTATCCAGTCCAAGGAATAGAGTTTTGTCAAGAGTAGGCAAAGAAGTACAAATTAGGTCAATTGCACAGTTCATTCCCATCTATATGTTGTTGGCTACTTTTGACTCCCAAAAAGCATTCTTTTCGGGAAGCAATGATGGAGAGCAAAGCAAAAATATTTCCCTACTCTTATTGGCTTAATTCTTACGACAAGATATTTTCCTAATGCTAGCAAGCTTCATTTCTTTTATATTTCCCATATACCAAAATATACTTGGATGAGCATTCATAATGCAAAATGGGCGATTGATAACGGGATCCTTTTGGAGATTGGATAGGTGCTGAATGTGGATGATTGGCTCAAGGTTTTAAATCTCGGATTCTACTATTTGATGTGGTCACGACATCTTGATTGCAGTAACTCTTTAGATGTAAAGCTGTATCAGTCTGCATCAACCAACGACCAATGTAATTGTAATCGCAACTGTCTTAATGCAATAGTAACCTTAATTTAAAACCTTGATCAGCTCCATTTCCAAAATGATTACAAGGTTTGAAGTCTAGTTTCTATCTTGCTCTCTCTATTTATTTTTATCTGACATATAAGAGAATTTTTTTTTATCCAAGAATATCTGTCAGTTAATAATATTAAGTAAGCATTAATTAATTTTTTTAATCTTTATCCTTATTTTTTAATATAGAAACTTAGTGGAGTAAGTGATATTAAGAAAGATAGAAAATATTAATCAAGTGAGAGAATGGATAATTTAGTCATTTTGAACTAAATTTCTTCATAATTGAGGCTATTTAATAACTTTTTAAATTTTTGTCAATGACCTCATTGAAGTTATAATACTGGGGAGTGGAATGAAGTTTTGATGGGTCAAGTCTTTTACCGTTTGAGGCTGATCAAATGTTAAGCAACTTCAATTCCACTCTCGTGGAGATATTCATGGGAAAAGTAATTTGTGTGGGGAGGAACAAGGAGTGGGGATTACAGTGTTAGATTATGTTATAATTTTGTTGTGTCTTATAAAGACAATGTCAGAAGTTGTGGACCAAGCTCATCAACCTCTACTGTGAATTTTCCTTGAGGAAATTGTGGCCTTTAAAATCCGACCAAGAGTTCATAATTTCCTATGGAGTTCTTGTCAAAATATTTTGCCTGCGAGGGTTAAATTGGCACTAACAAGGGATGATCTGTTATTGTGGATGCTTTATGTACTAGGCGTGGTCATGAAGAAGATACTATTTTTTATTGTCCATGCTTCACTAAGTTGTCAAGAAGTGCAACGGGTTTAGTTTGCTTCTCCTTTGGGCTACCGATATAGTATGAAATAGGAGTTCAATAAGCTAATTTGGTTCTTGGCTAACCTGTAAACTTGAGCAATATTTCAATAGAAACTGTGGGAGAATTGGGCATTATGGCTCGGAGTATATGGTTTTTGCAGGAATCAACCAGACTTGAGAATGGGAGTTGAATCAAGTCTTTTGCTGAAATGAAAGTTTCTGCAAAACATAGAAAATAAAACCTGTACAAAGAAGGATATGGTTGATGCTAACAATGAGTGAACTCATCGCAGTTCAAAGTAGGAACAAAAAAAAAAAAAAACAGAGCATCACACACAGGCAACAAAATCAAACGTGTGTAACGGAAATAATCATTCAATCAAGAAAGAACTAAAAGATAAGGGTTCAGGAAGAGATTGCACAAAAGAACTTATCCTAGTTCAGTTCCAACGTGCAAACTACATTCAGTCCTTAGCCAAGCTCTCCAAATTAGTTACAACAAGTTCTTCCCTCAAACTTGCTCATAGGTCACTCACAGACCTAAATACTAACACTCCAACTAGAAATTTCAACATCAAATGCTTTTATAGAGAAAGATGAAAGAAAACTCTCAAAACAGAGAGTGAATATTTTAAGTCAAGCTCAGCATAAAAATACATGGGGATTCTCAAAGGAGAGCTCAAATTCTTCTTGTCTTTTGTTAATGAAGCCTTTCGTAGATGATCATTTTTGAAAGTCCCAAGGATTATAACATTGTAACAACTCATGCTTTTCTGAAAAGTGATTCTTAATTGTATTCAAAGACAGATCTTGTTTTTTTTATTTTCTTGGAGTTGAAATAGTACATATTACTTTTGAAATGTTGTCTCAACCTCTTTGGCCTTTTTCGAAAGATATTCTTGTCATTAGCAGTACTTTGAGATCATCCCAAACTCAATTTCTACATAGAATTGGAGAATAAAGCAAAATTTTAGTAACGTCATCACTTGACTTATCTTTAATCATGAGCAAGCTGATCTCAATCTCCTAGAGAGCATTTTCTCTAGTAGAGCAAACTCATCTCTATCATGAACAGGCTCATCTTAGACTTCATAAAGCTTCTCCAAGACATGTCTTTGACTTCGCAACTGGAGACTTCTTATCTTGGATAATAGTTAGCTTATGTAGGATTCTGAAAATTTTAAATTGTACATAAGACACTCCATCTTAAATGTAATCAAACTCCTTCTTGTATTTCTCTTAGAATTAATTATCTAAACTTAAGAGTTTCTTCATTTAGAGCTTAATTAATAAACCTACAACCATTATTTTTAAATAAAATGAAGTAAAAATTAATAATATTAGATAATTTAATAATATTTAGAATCATCCAAGTCAATGTCAAAAGAAATTGGGCTAACAGTACTAGTGTTCAAACAAAAGCACATGATAATGCAGGACATACTTGATAAAGTGTTTGGAATTTTCTCTGAAATTCAATTAGTTCCTGTTTGTTAAAGCTACAATCGCTACAAAGTAGTCACCTGTGAATGGAAGCCCCTCCACTAATTGGCAATTGCAAGGCTAATTGGTTTGTGGACTGGGTGCTCCTTTTTCTCGATTTTGATTTGAAGAAAAATATTGTTTAAAATAACCTTAAATATGTACAAATATGAGCTTCTTTTTTAAATGAAATTATATAATTTAAATGTTCAGCATTTTTGTTAAACAAATTCAGTGACGGTTACGGGAGACATATATTTAACCACAACTGGAAAAAAAATTTTGAGATTTGGTAAAAATGTGCCAACTTTTAAATTTTTTTTCTTTCCCAATTATAATATTGTCACATCCTAATTTCAAAGAATATAAATTGGTTATGGATTAGACATTCCTTTAATCCTAAAGCCTCACTAACACATGTTAAGTTTAACAACTTTTTATGAAAGCCATCATCATTTAAACATAACCGTATAAAATCTTAGACAAAGCTTCCACAAAGATAGGAGACTTTCCATTATTTAGCAAAACTTAAAAGTATTGTCAAAATAACTTAAACACATATGAACAGTTTAGGTTTCATCAATAATTATTAAATTAATTATATATAAACACTATATTTTTTTTACTACTATGCAAGACAAATGGACTAACCCTAGCACTACAAATGCAAGTATATCCATGCATTCAAGTTATCTCCATAGAAAAAACCTATCTCACTTTACAATTGAATAAGTTCTCTAAATTAGAGGTACAAAAAATGATTAATCAGGCTTTAAAAAAGAATAAGTTTTACAATTCAGTGAATATAAGAGTACTCAAGTGCTACTAACAAAATGTAATATAAGTATAATACTTTAGACTATAATAAGGATTAAATATTATAAATATAATCCAATACTTTTGTTATATTTTTAATAAAAAATTAATAACAAATTCAAAGGCTGATATATTAGAAATACTTTTTTTTTAGAAAATCATTCTTGGAGAAATTTCACATTTATAAGTAATCCTTCTTATAAAAATCATTTCTTATTAAACATACTTTCTTAATTATCAAAATATTGTCAGGTTTTGCTAAAAGAATAACTAAAATATCTATTAGCCTTTAAAACCTTTAGCCGCAAGCATTTTCAAACAAATATTCAGCTAACCATCTCTATAGTCCCAAGTATTTATACCCAAGTATTAGACATTCATAAATCTCATAATGTCATGATATTATTAAGTTATTCATAATATTATGATGTATTAAGGTTTCTTCTTAGTGCCTTTATATTCCAAGATATATTACTAATAATTTTAATAGTATATATAGTTCATGCATTTAATCCTAGAATACAGAGATTTGAAATTATTAATACGAAGAAATAAATATAACAGTTCAAGAAATATTTATGTCGTAACCGAAAATTTAGCTTAATATACTAAAATTTATGCAATTAGATATAGTAAAAGTAATGGCTGATAAGAGTCATTACAATGTAATTTAGTTTAGTATAATATATTGCCTTTCAACAATTTTACATACGTAAAAGAAGTGATTTATTGTGATAGTGAAAGAAGTAAATTTTGAATCATAAATAATTAAAGTTTAGGTAAATTTTATAAATTTTAATAATAACATTAAAAATAATAATAACATAGCATGATGATAGAAGTATCTTGTAATAGCAGAAAAGTTTGGTAACTACTTTTTAACTTTGAATTAAGTATTTAGATACAACCAAAAATCATTTCCCATACCCATCCAATATATTTTTCAGATCCTGTACTCTTTGCATATACTTTTCACTTCCTCGTACCTATTTCATTTTCCAAATCGGCACGACTGTCATTTCTCAAGGTCTAAGTATTCATGGTCATTTATGTTTTGTTTCTTATTTTTGTTTGGACAAAATATATGTTTTATCTTTACTTAATCCTTATGTTGGTAAAATAAGAAGCTACTGTTTCTCACTTTCCTTAGTAAAGATCAAGTAAAGAGTTGGGGTAACCGTGAACATCATATTTTGTCTTATCCCATTTATTTTGTTTTAATAAAAAAGAAAATAAAAATATTCTAATTTTTATTTTACTAATTAATTTAAAAAAAGCTAGAAATTTCAAAAATAATAATATAAAGAATATTCTAATTTCTTGAAGATAATAATAATATGAAAAGAATAGATAAGGTCCAATTCAAATCAAAGACCCTATCAAGATAGGAATAGATTAAGAAGAGGTGATTTTGAATAGGAAAGATTGAGTTGTAAATAAGATTTGACTTTATCTAATAATTAAGAATTTAAGTCTATTTAAAGAGGGAGATCAAGAGGCTAAACACAATATTATCATAAGTGAGAAGAGAGAAAGTAGGTAAAATTTTTTAGAGCAAGAGCAAGAGCAAGAGCAAGAGACTTTCATCTTTTCAGTTTTCAAGTTTCAATTAAAGGTAAATTCTCAAAGTGATTATTTTCTTTTAAATTTTTTTTTCTTGATTTTATTCAAGATCTAGTCTCTCGGTATAGCCGTATTCATGTTTTCTCGTTCCGTACACTCCCAAATAATCCACAAAGCACCAACGGAACTAGAATCACCAAGTTCTACAAACAACAAACCAGCCCATAGCAAACCACGGAACTCGTCACGTAACCACGCAATCACTCGCTTCTCTCACCTCAATGCATCCCATCCCACTACACATAGCTATTTTTATATTTTATATTTTAACCTTAGAGATTTGTATGCTCTATTTTATTTCATTTCATTACTTTCCATCAAAAAGTGTGCACTCAGCATCTAGTAATATCTTTTCTTTAACTC
>NSJW01000758.1:0-85000 GCA_019955255.1 Castanospermum australe
TCTAGGAAGATCATCTATCCGTGGAAAGTGATATTTATTTTTAATGGTCACCTTATTCAATTGCCTGTAATCAGTACAAAGTCTAAGGCTTCCATCCTTCTTTTTCACAAATAACATTGGAGCTCCCCAAGGAAGAAACACTTGGTCTAATGAACTGCTTAGACAACAAGTCCTCCAACTATTTCTTTAACTCACTCAACTCCAAAGGGGACATGCGGTAAGGAGCAACAGAAATTGGCCCCACTCCTGGAAGCAAGTCAATCGAAAATACAACTTCTCTTTCTGGAGGTAAATGAGGAATCTCATCAGGATATACCTAAGAGAATTCATTAACGATAGGGATGCTCATTACTTCATGCTGAGATTCATCTTCCACAATACTTATCAAGATGTATCCTTTAGCTCCTTCCGACAAAGCCTTCTTAACTTGAAGAATAGAAAGACAACCAGAGGAACCCCAATTTGTCTTCCTCTGAGGATATTATAATCCTCTTACTACAGCAGTCAATAAGTACACAATTTCGAGTAAGCCAATCCATACCGATAATGACCTCAAAGCCAAACACTGGTAGACACACCAAATCTATAAAGTAGTCTCGCCCTTCATATTGGAAGTGACAATTCCTACACACTGTAGAAGTAGTGCACTTCCCCCTTGTGGCAGTAGTAATTTCCACACTGTGGGGGAGAGTAGTGATGAGCAGTCCTAACTTCATAGCACAAGATCTAGCTATAAAAGGAGTGTGTGGCTCCTGAATCAAACAACACTTTAATTTCAAAGCCATTTAGCAAAACAATACCTTTTATCAGATTCAGGAGCCTTCTCCGCCTCCTGGGTGTCCAAAGTATAAACTCTACCCCCAGTCTGTGGCCTAGGGGTAGTCCGTGCATCTGCAGTCTGATTAGCACCCTGAGGGCACTCTCTGATAAAATGACCAGGCTGGCCACATCGGAAACAAACCCTCTGGTTAAGTCTATAGACTCCCCAATGATTTTTCCCACAAGTACCACATCTAGGGGTTGTAGCTTTTCCCGTGGATTTACCTTTTTGATTACCACTTCTCTTGAACTTGCTAACAGGAGACCTGACTTGCAGGTTCTTACCTCTATCCTTCTTATTATCCCAACCTTGCCTCGAACCTCTGGCTTTCTGTGTCTCTCCCTCCTTCAAAGAGAGGGTTTTTCCTCCACTTCCTTTCATCAGGACATTTTCAACGGCCCTGCATTGATTAACCAAGGGACCCAGTTCCCTAATTCTGTAACCGACAACTAGCTTTTCAATCTCTTGGTTCAGGCCTCTCTGATACTTTGATGCAAGCCATGCGGGGTTATGTGAAACTCCTTCATAATTGGAGAACTTGGCTAGTTCATCAAATCTGGCAGTATACTCATCGATAGTCAGATCACCCTGTTCAAGGGCAAAAACTCACCTTCCTTCTCTTCCCGGACATCTCCAGGAAAAATACTTCTCAAGAAATTCTTCCTCAAACACTAGCCAGGTAATTTCTCTACCTTGCTGCTCCAGCTGTCTTCTGTTGCCAGCCCACCAGTCATCTGCATCTCCCTGAAGCATATAAGTAGCATAGTCTACCTTCTGAGTATCAGGGCACCTCATCACTCTGAAAATCTTGTCTAGAGATTGTAGCCATCTGGTAGCAGCTACGGGGTCATACTCTCCTTCGAAGGTAGGTGGTTGATGCTTGCGGAAGTCATTCAACCTCCTCCTCCACTGATCATCCTCAACATCAGGTTCCACCTGTACCTGTGCTGGCCCTAGTCCTTGAGCTGCAGCTGCTCCAAGATTGGGGTTCCTACGTAGTGAAGGTGGTGGAGGTGGCGGCTGATTTGCCTGCCTATCCGATCGAAGCTCTTCCATAAAAGTTCGCATCATGTTCTGATTAGCTTCTCTGTTAGCTCTCATCTCTTCTTGATGGGCTTGCCGTGTCACCCTCATCTCTTCTTGCATCTCAGCCAAAGATGCTAGAATCGGGTCCGACTGACTACTAGAGGCTCCCTGAGTCCTCGTAGTACGTACCATGATTCTGCACATATTATTCACAAGAATGAGTTGATCAGTCTCACACTCAGCATTGATATATGCAAACTCATGATAAACACTAAGATAACCCAACAAGCTACATAAATACTTATCAATAATAGGCTCCTTCCCTAGAAGGTTGCTCTGATACCATAAAATGTAACGTCCCGTATGCATCCGGACCGTTAACCTTTATGGTCTCTAAGCGCAACGTTTAATTAAGCAACACACTGGAAGGAATAAAAAACATACATCAACAATAACCACTCATATAATTCTCGAGGTGGATTAGCTAAGAAAAAGCTCACACCATAACTTATAAGAGTCCACAAGTTGTTCTTCAAGAGAAACAAGAAGACACAGTTTTTACCATAATTCAACCACGAATAGCCTTAAATATTTCGATAACTGGGACTAATCTACTTCACCAAAAAATCTCATATTCTATTAGGATAAAGTAGACATCATAAGCTTTCCAAAAAGGTATATTATCAGCCATTTGGTTAAGTATAATCCAAGTTATGCATCTCACCAAATGGCTGTGCTATACTGGCCACCGCATCCGAGTCCGTCACATTCACGGACTTTCTGGGAATTAACCACTAGGCTAAAAATTCTATAAATTTTTAATAAGTTAAACTAGACAATCTAAGATTTCCAATGACATATTATTTGCACCATTTAGCTTAGTATAACTCGATTTATGCTTGTCCCAAGCTAACTGTCCAGACTGGACTCCTGGAAACAGAGCAGCGACCTTTACAGGGAAACTGGGAAACGGTCACTTGTCCATAAATTATAAAAATTTCCAGACTTAAAGATCTCTAAGTTAGCTTCACGTGGGTTCAAATTTCACCTCCTTTGGACCACTCTAGCTCAAGTTTTGTTTATTTTACCACAACATGTTCATCAGCCAAAACAGTGAATCCGAAAACAGGACAGCCTCGGTTTTGCATGTTGTAGGGGCACATTCATGGACCATTTAGGTACCTAATTAGCCTCAAAGTATATATTGCAATGTCCACTCACCTAATACACAACCATTTTCCCTAAAATCCATCCATGGATACCCTTAATTTGCATTTAACCAACATGACACACAATTTATCAATTGGACCAAAACATAGCACATTTGCATAATTTGCATACATGCTCAATAATATCATACCATCTCACATTTACATAATTTGCATACATGCTCAATCATATCATACCATATCACATTTACATAATTTGCTTGGTACTAAATTGAATATCATCACTTGGAGTACATACACATACTAAGCACTTGATTCATATGGCATATTCAACATTTACAATGCCTCTAAATCAAGAGTACCAAGAAGTTGACAAAAAGGGTTACAAGTGATTATACATCCCAAAATGGTTATCCATACATATGATCCCAAAATATCTACATGTCATCTTTCCTCTTTTTCAAGAGGGCTACACATGCTTATTTCCCTTGAAAGAGCTAATCCCTCCTTCTTGAGGACCTGAAAACATAGCCCCAAATGGGGTGAGAAATAAATCTCAGTAAACCCAGGGTCCTTGAAGACCCCTCCACTCCTTGAGTTCACTTTCCTCAATATAAGCGTTAGGCAATTTATAACAAAATACACCGCCTATATCAAAGTGAGCACACAGCAATAGCAATAGGACTACTCCATTGAGCCGTACCTCAAAGTGAGTATTCGTATGGAATTTCCAAGAGCCGTACCTCGTAGGACAAAACCATACACACTATTCTTCCCGGCTAGGGAACCTACACAATCAATACACACACTCGGGTCACTCCAATGAGCCATACCTCAAAGTGAGTGCCCAATATTCACCTTGCCAGGGAACCTCCCCAATCAATACAAATAATCCCTCAATGGTTCAAACACATCATAATATTCCCACAATTGCATATTATACCATAAGCTAACACACCAATTTTGCATCCAAGGTAATAACCATAATTCCAAAGAAAATGGTAAACAACAAGTGGGAATTATCCCAAGGTCCAAGAGTTTACCTCTTGAAGCTTAGTTCTCTAAGTTCTTCCTTTTCATTTCACACAATCACAATTAACAAAGTCACCAATATCACCTATTAAAGGCAATACACTCAATTCACACACAAAATCATCAAACCAAGGATCACAATTTCTAAAATTCCAAGGTTAGAACTCTTACCCCTATTCTTGAAAATTTTCAAGAATACACACCACCTAAGCCAAACTTGATTCCAATGGTATTTCAACCATTCTTCCTCCACCTTCAATATTACCAACAAACCTTTTCCACACAACAATACATACATATCAAAAACCATAGGAGAAACATAAACCCATTATTCACATAAATCAAAACCCTAAGTTTAATCCCTGAAAAGCAAAGGAATCAAGTCCTACTCACCTTAAACACTCTTGAATTGGTAGAACAACAAGATTCCTAGCTTCTAAGGTGGAAAATCACACTTTCTTCCCACCTCATGGATGGCACACAAAGGCTCCAAGAGAGGGCAAAAGGGTTTTTTTTCTTCTCCTAAACTTTGGGTTATCTAGGGTAAGAAGAAACCTGAAGCTTTTGTGATTTTGAAAGCTTCAAAACTTAGGTGTATTTGTTGGCTAAGAAAGGTGGAGCACAAATGGAGGAATGAGAGAAAGAAACTCTCGGCCATTACAAGGAAGAAGATGAAGCAAATGGTTGACCAAGTCCAAGGATGTCTTAAAATATCCTACTTTGATCCTATGCTTCCATTCTTACTTTTTGCAACTTGCAACCTTTTCATCATACCATCAAATTTTCATCCAATAGCCATCAAATTAGGGCTCACAAGACTAATATAGGATGGCTTACACAAGAATAATTCTAAAGATTTGGCAACTTTTACTTAATTACACTTTTGCCCTAAAACTTTTAATATTTTCACTTTGACCCCTATAACTTCACATAATTGCATTTTGACCCCAATTAGTTCTAACGAAAATTTTAACTTCTTAATCCACATTAACCTTTTCATAACCTTATCATTTCTCATTCATTTAGGCTAATTTGGGATATTATAGCAGGCATCTTCATTAATGAAATATGAAACAAAGTGATTAAAGATTGAAACTTTAACACCCTGAGAGAGAGAACCAATCCTCGAGTTACTGCATTCTTTGCGAATTGTTTGAAAGGCTTGAAGCTGCGCGCCATGGTATTCTTCCATCCTTAGCCAATCTCTTCTATCTTCATTATTTACAAAAACCATTTCTGGGTTTTCCTATTCTAGAATCAAATTGAAATTAGTTTTTAAGAAATGGGTCGTGATTCTTTTCTTTTCTTTGTGTTGTTTTAGCGCTTTGGAAATTCTTCCAAGAATTACTCACAGATTGCTCTCCACTACATGTTAGCAATTGTTTTTCTTTTCCCCATTTGTGTGTGTTTCTGTAGAAAAACCATTTCTTGTCAAATTCAGGAATCAAACTTTGGAAATTCTAGCGTGCTAGCAATTGTTTTTTCTTGCCCCTATTTGTGAGTTTATATGGAAAGACAAGGTGTGTCTTCTTTACAAACTTAAATGATGAATGAATCTTTGCCTCAGATGTCAGACTCATCATCATTGCCAGAAAATGAAAGAGCACCGAAAAGACCAAGGCCAAGTGAAAGTGGAGGAGACGAGGAAGACTTGCTAAGTGACTTGCACGACAATTTACTGCTACGCATATTGGGATTCTTGGACATAAGATATGTTGTTCGGACTTGCGTCTTATCAAGAAGATGGAAAGTCCTTTGGAAACGTCTCCCTAGTATTAAATTACGGTCCTCTAAGTTCAAAAAACTTCCCCATTTCACCAAATTTGAGAATGGGGTTTTGTCTTGCCACAATGGCTCCATTGATCTTCTTTATTTTGAGAGTCGTTGTTCTCCTGAATATGGTAGCAAGTTTTGCTATCGAGTATAATGTCAAAAAGTTGAAATTGTTTGCTTGTTACCAAAGAAAAATTGACCCTTCGCCTTGCCTCTTTTCCTGTAAGCATTTAACATATATCGAGCTCTCATTATTTTATTTTGGCAAGGAACGACCAGCAATCCTTCCCAAGTCTCTGGATGTTGTGGCTGTTATGACTTTGCTTATTGAGGGTGTTGAATTTTGTGTTGGTGATGATGGCTGTTCTGAGCCTTTTTCAGGCTGCAAGAATTTAAATAGTTTGATACTTGGCAGCTGGACTTCATATTCAAGAATGTTGTGCAATATCAAATGCTAAACTTTTAAATTTGACCATTTTGGCTGTCCGTGACACTTGCCATCGTTTAAGAGAAATTGTGCTATCAAGCACTCCAAGTGTAAGGTCTTTTACTTTTACTGGTCATCCTTGTCAACAACTCTCAGGCAGCAATATGCCTTCTCTTGAAGTAGTATGTATCAGGTGGTTACAACTGCTCACTAATGCAAAATCACTGATACTTTCTTCTTCCATCATTGAAGTAATTCAAGCACATCATTTCTAATGTCATAGTTTATGGCAACACTTAAACCTGACGTACAGTAGTCAACTAATTCTTGTCATTGAAATTGATGTCACTAATTCATCATCATTGCCTAGGCTCTCTACCGAATTCTTGAATTACATGGAACTCAGCCCCATTTCTTTGGTAACTTGAAGTAATTGAAATTGCTGTCACCACCAGCACCTTCACTTGAACTTGATCCGGTATATAAGTCATTGTGTCAACAGGAGCCGCCTGCAGAGATCTGTCATAAATTGCAGAAGTTTATCCCAAGTTCTAAATCTTTTGGTGGGTATTCATTTAATTGATTGTGTTATTTCTCACTCTCTTATTACATCAAATTTTTAGTGGATTAATTATGAATGCCTTGTTTATAATTGTGTTTTGATATTTGTTTGTTGACTTGTGCTTTGATAGATAAATAAGTACTTGCTAATTAAAGAAACAGTCACAATGAAATATTGATTATGCATTAAATGTACTTTGTTTACTGTTCCTGATCTCTCAGATATCTTTCTTGTATTCCACTCCCTAACCATACCTTGAATGATGGTCTATACTTAGGCTAGGGGAATGATGACTAATTTGATGAAAGAAAGGAATGAACTATTCAAGGTTTTAAGTGGATGTGTTGGTGCATTAGAAGTCACAAGGTTTTAAGTTCTTCAATTGCTTTGGGGAGTATTAGGTTTGGTTACAATATCTTGGCTTAGTGAGCAAGTTAGTTTTTAGTGTAATTTTGCCAAACTAGGACTGGGTATGCACATCTCAGTGGCCGGATGGGTTTTGTCATTGGGAACCCATTACAAGGTTCCACGTTGTAATTTTTTTGGGAATTCTTATCCTATTACCTTGCTCAAGGTGCCACGAAGCAGCCTGGTGGGTTGTGTCATTGGTAGCCCATCGTAGGGTTCCATATTATAATTTTTTGGGAATTCTTAATCCATTACCCCACTGAAAGTGGCATGAAGAGGCCCCCTGGATTTTATGTTGAGGACCTGACTACAAATGATGTCGTCAAGATTGAGTTGATTGCAGTCATATTGAAAAACAATGTGCCTAATGTTCTGTTCTATAATGTGATGTGATCACACATGCATTTTGGAATTTTGAATATGTGACTTACGTTTTGTAACTTATATTACTCATTTTGTTTGCTCAGCGGTTATCATTATACATGATGGGATTTTCAGTGATTGGTACAGTGCTTGTGTTTGCGTTGCTCATTATTCAGAGTTGTATTGACTTTTCACTTGGTGTTGTGTTTCTTACTTGGTCTGAATGGTGTTGTGTTTTTGGATTACGATTATGTGATCTACATTTTGTGCTTTGTATTACCCGCTACTTTGGAAAGAATGGTCATGTTCAACGTACTTAGATTTTTTGTGATCGGTGTAGTGCTCATATGTTTAATGTCACTGATTTGGTTTGCTTAGTAGTTGTAATTCTTTCTACTGGGACTTTCAGTCATTACTTTCGTGCTTCTATTTTTGTGTTGCTTATTATATTGATTTGTGTTGAGAGTTTTTTTGGGGTTTCTCATTTGGTCTGGCCTTTACTTTGGAATCTTGAGTTTGCTGTTCGGTTTGGCTCTTTTTGTGATTGATTGTGAAGTGGTCACTCAAGCATTTAGAGATTTCAAATATGTGATTTTGTGATTTATGTTGTGCTTTTTGTCGCTTAATTGATTAGTTGAGTTATTGTGATTCTACCTACTTGGAGTTTTAGTGATTAGTATAGGTCTTATGTCTTTATCTTGTTGATTTGTGTTGCTAAGTTGTTGTAATTCTGTTTACTGTGATTTTTAGTAATTGCTTCCACGTTTTTGTATCTATGTTATTGTGTTGCTCACTTGGTTTGGTTGAGCGGTTATCATTCTGCCTACTTTGACTTTTAGTGATTGCTTCTGCATTTCTATATTTGTGATACTTATAATTTTGATTTGTGTTAGGATATCCAATTGGTTTTTGGATTTCTCATTTGGTTTGTCTCTTATTTTGGTTTGTTGAATTTCTTGTCTGGTTTGGCTCTGTGATGTTATGCATTGTGAAGTAGTCAATCATGCATTTTGGGTTTTTAATTATTTGATTCATGTTGGGCTTTGTATTGTTGATTTGGTTTGTTGAGTGAAAGTGTTTTTTCCTACTTGGATTTTTAGTGATTGTGCTTCCGTGCTTCTATGTTTGTGTTACTTATTATTTTGATTTGTGTTGGAATATCAAACTGGTTTTTGAATTTCTCGTTTTGTCTGCCTTTTATTATGGTATGTTGAATTTCATTTCTGGTTTGGCTATGTTATGTTTTGGATTATGACGTGGTCAACCATGCATTTTGTGATTTTTGTTATATGATTTATTGTTGTACTTTGTGTTGTTGATTTGGTTTGCTAAGTAGTTATGATTTGGTCGACTTCGATTTTAGTGATTGTTTCCATGTTTCTATGTTTGTGTTGGACATTATTTTTATTTGTGATGAGATTTCCCGCGGTGTTGTAATTTTCATTTGGTCTGGCATTTACAGTGTTATGTTGAGTTTGCATTCTAATTGGGCTCTTTTCTATTTTTGATTGTCAAGCGGTCAAACATACATTTTGGGATTTGAATTGTGCAATTTCTATTATGTTTTTGTTGCTCATTTCTTTCGCTGAGTGGTTATGATTCTGATTACTTGGATTTTTGGTTATTGGAACAATGCTCATGTGTAAGTGTTGCTGATTTAGTTTGCTGAGTGGTTGTAATTAAGCATTGCTTCCGCATTTCTTTGTTTGTGTTATTGTGTTGATCACTTCGTTTGGCTAACTGGTTGTGATTCTGTTTACTTAGAATTTTAGTGATTGGTTTCGCATTAATGTGCTTGTGTTACTTATTATCTATATTTGTGTTGTGATTTCCAACTGATTTTTGGGTTTCTTCATTTGTTATGGCTTTTATTTTTGTATGTTGTACCTTTTTGGTTTGACTCTGTTCTGTTCTGGATTGTGAAGTGGCCATCCATACATTTTGGGTTTTCAATTTTGTGATTTATCTTGTCCTTTGGGTTGCCGTTTGTTTTCCTGAGTGGTAGTGATTCTTCCAACTTAGATTTTTATTGATTGTTTCTATCCTTCTGTGTTTGGGTTTCCCATTATTCTCCTTTGTGTTGAGATTGCCCACGATTCTGTTATTCTCATTTAGTCTGACATTTACTTTGGCATATTGAGTTTGCTTTCTAATTTAGCTCTGTTCTATTATGGATTGTGAAGTGATCAAACATGCATTTTGAGATTTCGATTATGCAATTTATGTTTTGTTCACTGTGTTGCTCGTTTGATTTGATTGAATGGTTGTGACTCTACCTACTAGGAGTTTTAGTTACTGGTTCTATGCTTCTGCGTTTATGGTTCTCATAAATTTTGGTTTTTGATGAATTTTTTCATAGTCTTGTGTTTCTCATTTAGTTTGACTTTTGATTTTGGTGAGTTGTGTTTCTTTTTAGGTTTGACTTTGTTATGTTTTGCATTGTAAAGTGGTCCCACATGCATTTTGGGATTTCGATTATATGGTCTAAGTTTTTTGCTTTGTATAGCTCATTTGATTTGGATGAGTGGTTGTGATTCTGCCTACTTAAATTTTTAGTGATTGGTATAGTGCTTATGTGTTTACGTTGCTGATTTGGTTGGCTAAGTGGTTTTAGTTCTGCATACTGAATTTTTCATGATTGCTTTGCTACTTTGCTATTTGTGTTGCTCATTTTCTTAACTGGCGTTAGGATTTCCAGCTGTTTTTTAAGTTTCTTATCTGGTTTCAATTTCATTTTGTCTTGTTGAATTTCCTTTCTGATTTTGCTATGGTTTGTTTTGAATTATGAAGTTGTCACCTTTCATTTTGGGATTTTAATTAAATGATTCGCATTGTGCTTTGTATTGCTAATTTGGTTTGTTGATTGATAATAATTCTGTCTACTTGGATTTTTAGTGATTGATTATGTGCTTTTCTGATTGTGTTGATCATTATTCCTAGTTGGGTTCAGATTTCCCGTAGTTTTTTGTTTTTCATTTGGTCTATCTTTTTCTTTGGTATGTTAAGTTTCTTTTTGGAATTGGGCCTATTTTGTTCTTTATTGTGAAGTGTTCATGTATGCATTTTGGAATTTTGTATATACGATTTATATTTTGTAATTTATATTGCTCATTTTGCTTGCTCAATAGTTATCATTATGCTTGCTGGAATTTTTAGTTATTGGTACAGTGTTTGTGTTTGTGTTGCTCATTATTCTAAGTTGTGTTGAATTTTCACACAGTGTTGTGTTTCTCACTTGGTCTGACTGTGATTTTGGTATGTTGAGTTTCCTTTTTAGTTTTGCTTTGTTGACTTTTGAATTGTGAAGTGGTTACACATGCATTTTCGGACTATGATTTTGTTATCTACATTTTGTGCTTTGTAGTACTCGTTTTGAAGGAGTGGTTGTGATTCTACCTTCTTGGATTTTTTTACTGATTGTTTTAGTGCTCATGTGTTTGTGTCGTTGATTTATTTGCTTAGTCGTTGTAATTCTTTCTACGGGGATTTGTAGTCATTGCTTTCGTGCTTTTGTGTTTGTGATGCTTGTTATTTTGATTTGTGTTGGGTGTTGCTATTTTTTGGGCTTCTCATTTGGTCAAATTTTTATTTTGGAATGCTGAGTCTCCTTTTCGATTTGGCTCTTTCTATTATGGATTGTGAAGTGGCCACTCATGCATTTTGAGATTTTGATTATGTGATTTAAGTTGTGCTTTTTGTCACTTAATTGATTTTTTGAGTTATTGTGATTCTACCTACTTGGAGTTTTAGCAATTGGTATAGTTCTTTTGTGTTTGTATTGCTGATTTGTGTTACTGAGTGGTTGTAGTTCTGCCTACTGCGATTTGTAGTGATTGCTTCCGTGATTTTGTATCTGTGTAATTGTGTGGCTCACTTGGTTTGGTTAAGTGGTTGTGATTCTACCCGAACTGCTGTGTTTGTGTTACTTATTATTTTGATTTGTGTTGGAATATCCAACTAGTTATTGGATTTCTTATTTGGTCCGCCTTTTATTTAGGTATGTTGAATTTCCTTTTTGTTTGGCTCTATTATGTTCCGGATTGTGAACTGGTCAACCATGCATTTCATGATTTTCGTTATGTGATTTATGTTGTACTTTGTGTTTTTAATTTGGTTTGCAAAGTAGTTGTGATTCGGCCTACTTTGTTTTTTGGTGATTATTTCATGTTTCTATGTTTGTATCACTTTATTTTTATTTGTGATGGGATTTCCTGCGGTTTTATGTTTTTGGTTTGGTCTTGCATTTACATTGTTATGTTGTGTTTCCTTTCTGATTTGACTCTTTTTATGTTTTTTATTATCAAGTGGTCACCCACACATTGATGGATTTCGATTATGATATTTCTATTATGCTTTTTGTAACTCATTTACTTTGCTGATGGTTGTGATTATGCCTACTTGGATTTTTAGCAATTCGTACAGTACTTATGTGTCTATATTGGTGATTGTGCTGCTGAGTTGTTATAATTTTATCTACTGTGATTTTTAGTGATTTCTTCAGTGCTTTTGTGTGTGTTATTGTGTTGCTCACTTGGCTTGGTTGACCTATTGTGAATCTGCCTACTGAATTTTTAGTGATTGCTTTTACATCTATGTGTTTGTGTTACTTATTATTTTGATTTGTGTTGGGATACCCAACTGATTTTTACTTTTTCATTTGGTCTGCCTTTTATTTTGGTATGTTGAATTTCGTTTCTGATTTGTCTTTGTTATGTTTTGGACTGTGAAGTGGTCAATCATGCATTTTGTGATTTTCTTTATGTGATTTATGTTGTGCTTTATGTTTCTAATTTGGTTTACTGAGTGAATGTGACTCGGAGTACTTCAATTTTTAGTGATTATTTCTGTGTTTCTATTTTTGTGTTGCACATTATTTTTATTTGTGATGAGATTTCCTGCAGCTTTGCATTTTTTATTTGGTCTGACATTTACATTGTTATGTTGAGTTTCCTTTTTGATTTGACTCTTTTCTGTTCTTGATTGTCAAGGGTCAACAGCGCATTTTGGGATTTCAATTATGCTATTATCATTGTGCTTTTTGTTGCTCATTTGTTTTGCAGTATGGTTATGATTCTCCCTACTTAGATTTTTACTTATTGGAACAGAGCTTATGTGTTTGTATTGCTAATTTGGTTCGCTAAGTAGTTGTAATTTAGCCTACTAGGATTTTTCGTCACTGCTTCTATGTTTCTTTGTCTGTGCTATTGTGTTGCTCACTTCGTTTGGCTAACTGGTTATGATTCTGCCTACTTGGATTCTTAGTGACAGGTACTTATTATTTCTATTTGTGTTGCAATTTCTAGTTGGTTGGGTTTCTCATTTGCTGTTGCTTTAATTTTGGTATGTTGAATTTCCTTCATGGTTTGGCTCTGTTCTGTTTTGGATTATGAAGTGATCACCCATACATTTTGGGTTTTCATGTTTGTGATTTATGTTGTCCTTTGTGTTGCTAATTTGTTTTCCTGAGTGTTAGTGATTCTTCCAACTTAGATTTTTATTGCTTGTTCTATGCTTTTGTGCTTTTGTTTTACTCATTATTCTTTTTTGTGTTGAGATTTCCCACGATTTTGTCATTTTCATTTGGTCTAGCATTTACTTTGACATGTTGAGTTTGCTTTCTAATTTAACTCTGTTCTGTTTTAGACTGTGAACTGGTCGAACATGCATTTTGGGATTTTGATTATGTAATTTATGTTTTGTTCTTTATGTTGCTCATTTGATTTGATTGAGTGGTTGTGATTTTGACTACTGAGATTTTTAGTAACTGGTTTTGTACTTCTACATTTGTGTTTCTCGTAATTATGATTTGTGATGAGTTTTTTCATGGTCTTGTTTTCTTTTTTGGTCTGACTTTGGTTTTGGTAGGTTGCATTTCCTTTTTGGTTTGACTTTGGCATGTTCTAGATTGTGAAGTGGTCACACATACATTTTGGGATTTCAATTAATGTGGTCTACGTGTTTTGCTTTGTGTGGCTCACTTGTAGCTCATTTGATTTGGATGAGTGGCTGTGATTCTACTTGCTTGAATTTTTAGTGATTCGTACAATGCTTATGTGTTTATGTTGTTGATTTGGTTTGCTAAGTGGTTGTAGTTCACCTACTAGACTTTTTATGATTGCTTCTGTACTTCTGTGTTTGTGTTGCTCATTATTTTGATTTGTGTTAGGATTTGTAGATGTTTTTTGAGTTTCTAATTTGGTCTGAATTTTATTTTGTGATGTTGAATTTCCTTTCTGATTTTTGGTTTATGAAGTGATCACCTCTGCATTTTGAGATTTTGATCAAGTGATTTACACTATGCTTTGTGTTGCTAATTTGGTTCACTGATTGTTTGTGTTACTTGGATTTTTAGTGATTGAATCTGTGCTTCAGTGATTGTGTTGCTTATTGCTCTTGTTTGGGTTCAGATTTCATGCGGATTTTTATTTTTCATTTGGTCTAGCTTTTTCTTTGATATGTTGAGTTTCTTTTCTAAATTTGGTCTGTTCTATTCTGCATTATGTGAAGTGGTCATACATATGCATTTTGAGATTTTAATTCTGTAGTATACTTTTGCAGTTTGTAAGGCTCTTTTGGTTTTCTTAAGTAGTTTTGTGATTATGTGACACCCTACCTTATTGGCACAGTGTCACTTAACTTTTCTAAATTATGCTACGGAGTTAAGCTAATTGTTAATTTTCTTTAGATGGTAGATTCTTTAGATGGTTGTGATTAAGTTAGGTTGAATCAAAGAACTTAACAAAGTTATCATACTTTGTTTGTAAGTTACATGATCTAACAACTCAGATATCTATTCTTAGTTGTTTGGGTGTCTAAGTCATATTTTAATTAACCTCTAGTTATTATAAGATAGTGCACAATTATGTTTAGACATATGTAACACCCTACGTAATATAGGAATGATGCTACATACTAAATTAAAACAAATAATATAAGACTAAAAAGTAATTTAACTTTAATATTTTTGATGGTTGATTACATGCTTAAATGAAAAGAAATTTACAAAAAAAAAAACAATAACCAAACTAAACCAATTATGTGACCACCAATGGCATGTAATAAATTATAATTAACAATATAAAACTTGAATATATTTGATGATTAAATTTAAGTAAAAAAACTATGATTACGTACCTATTTATTAAAAGAATTTAACTAATGAATATATTTAAGCAACTACATATCTTCCAAATAAATATTCCCACTAAATAAAATCCTTGATTACTTGTCTAGAAAAGTAGGATAGCCAATAAAAATTTATCACGTGCTATATGAACATTTTTATTTAATTAAACCATTGATTACGTGACATTGTTGATAAATTAATATTTCTAGCTTCTTTGTTTTCATCTTAATTAGTGTTCAAGTTTGCATCCTTTTGATTTACCTTTGATCTTATGGTCAAATGATCAAACTTATCAAAGTTTTTATGATTTGAAAGGCATAGGCAATGTTTGAGTGAGCCCAAACACTCTTTAAAGCTTTAATGTATGAAAATATCTGTAGCTCCTTCGTTCTCATCTAACATAGACATTAAGTTTTCTTCCTCTTTATTTATCTTTGTTTTTATGATCAAATGGTCAAACTTAGCAACGTGTTTGTTATCCGACTGGTCTGAACAATGTTTGAGAAGCCACAATCAGTCCTCAAAGCAACAATGTTTGTGGTAAAGTTTGCTTCCTCTTGATCTATCTTTGACTTTATGGTCAATTGGTCAAACTTAACAATATTTTTGTGATCCGAATGGCCTAACCAATGTTTGGGTGACCGTAAGCACTCCTTAATACTTTAAAGTTTGAAAACATCGTAAACTTCTTCCATCTCATCTAACTTAGACGATATGTTTCGTTCCTTTTGATCTGTCTTTGTTTTTATGATCAAATGGTCAAACTTAGCAAACTTTTTGTGATTTGAATGGTCACGCCAATGTTTGACTGACCTCAATTACAACGTAAAGCTTCAAGGTTTGAAAATATCTCTAATTTCTTCGTTCTCGTCTAAATTAGTCACTAAGTTTGCTTTCTTTTGATATGTCTTTATAGTCAAGTGGTCAAACTTGGCAATGCTTTTGTGATCTAAATGGCCTATGAAACATTTGAGCGACCCCGATCACTACATAAAGCTTCAAGGTTTGAAAATATGTCTAACTTCTTCGTTCTCATTTAGTTATGGGTTTAGTTTGCATCATTTTGATCTATCTTTGACCTTATGGTCAATTGGTCAAACTTAGCAAAGTTTTTGTTACCATAAAGGTGTAGGCAATGTTTGAGTGAGCCCAAACACTACTTAAAGCGTTAAGGTTTAAAAATATCTCTAGGTTTTTTGTTCTCATCTAACATGGAGTTTAGTTTGCTTCCTTTTGATCTATCTTCCACTTTATGGTCAATTGGTCAAACTTAGTAATGTTTTTGTGTTTCGAATGGCCTATGGAATATTTGAGTGACCACAATCAGTCCTTAAAGCTTCATGGTTAGAACATATCTCTAACTTCTTTGTTTTCATCTTACTTGGTGGTTAAGTTTACTTTGTCTTGATCTATCTCTGACTTTACAGTCAGATGGTCAAACTTAACAATATTTTTGCTGTCCGAACGACTTAGCCAATGTTTGAGTGACCCCAAACACTCTTTAAAGCTTTAAGATTTGAAAACATCTCTAGCTTCTTCCATCTCATCTAACTTAGACGATATTTCACTTTCTTTTGATCTATTTATGACTCTATGGTCAAATGGTCAAATTGAGCAAACATTTTGTGATTTGAATGACTTAGGCAATGTTTAAGTGACCCCAATTACTTCTTAAGGCTTCAAGGATTAAAAATATCTCTACTTTCTACGTTGTCGTCTAACTTAGTCGTTAGGTTTGCTTCCTATTGATCTATCTTTGACTTTATGGTCAAATGGTCAAACTTAGCAAAGGTTTTGTGACTCGAATGGCCTAGGCAACATTTGAGTGATCCCATTCACTCTTTAATGCTTCAAGCTCTGACAATGTTCGTAGCTTCATTGTTCTAGTTCAGTTTACTTCCTTTTAATCTATCTTTGACATTATTGTTAAATGGTCAAACTGAGCAAAGTCTTTGTGATTCAAATGGCCTACACAAAGATCGAGTGAACCTAATCACTCTGTAAAGAATGATCGTTTAATAATATTTCTAGCTTGGTCGTTCTCGTCTAACTTTGTCATTAATTTTGTTCTATTTGATCTATCTTTGACTTTATGTGCAAATGGACAAACTTAGCAAAGTTTTTTAGGATCCAGATGGCCTAGGCAATGTTTGAGTGACCCCAATCATACGTTAAAGTTTCAAGGTTTGAAAATAGCTTTAGCTTCTTTGTTCTCATCTAACATAGACGTTAAGTTTGATTTCTTTTGATCTATCTTTGACTTTTCACTAAAATAGTCAAACAAAGCAAAGTTTTTGTGATATGAATCGCCAAGGCAATGTTTGAGTGACCCCGATCACTCCGTAAAACTTCAAGGTTTGAAAATATCTCTAGCTTTTTCATTCTTGTCTTGTTTATTGGTTAAGTTTGCATCATTTTTATCTATATTTGACCATATGGCCAAATTGTGTAGCAAAGTTTTTATGATCCTAAACACGTAGGCAACGTTTGAGTGACCCCAATGACTCCTTAATGCTTAAAAGTTTGAAAATGTCTCTATCTTCTTCATTCCTATCTAACTTAGTTATTAGGGTTGCTTTCTATTGATCTATCTTTGACTTTATGGTCAAATACTTAGCAAAGGTTCTGTGACCCAAATGGCCTAGGTAACTTTTGAGTGACCCCAATCACTCCTTAATGCATCAAGATTTGAAAATGTCCCTAACTTCATCGTTCTTATTCAGTTTGCTTTCTTTTTATCTATCTTTGAAGTTGTGGTCAAATTGTCAAACTTAGCAAAGTCTTTGTGGCTCAAATGGCCTGCCCAATGTTTGAGTGACTCCAGTCATTCCCTAAAGCATCATCGTTTAACAATATCTCTAGCTTGGTCATTTTCGTTTATCTTAATCGTCAATTTTGCTTCTATTTGATTTATCTTTGACTTTATAGGCAAACGGACAAACTTAGCAAAGTTTTTTGTGATTCTGAAGGCCTAAGCAATGTCTGAGTGACCTTAATCATTCCTTAAAGCTTCAAGATTTAAAAATATATCTATTTTCTTCTTTCTTGTCTAAAATAGACATTAAGTTTGATTCCTTTTTATCTATCTTTGACTTTACGGTAAAATGATCAAACACAGCAAATTTTTTATGATCCGAATGGCCAAGGCAATGTTTGAGTGCACCCGATCACTCCGTAAAGCTTCAAGGTTTGAAGTTATTTCTAGCTTCTTCATTCTCATCTTATTTAGTGGTTAAGTTTGCATCCTTTTGATCTATCTTTGACCATATGGTCAAATGATGTAGTAAAGTTTTTATGATCCCAAAAGGCGTAGGCAATGTTTGAGTGAGCCCAAATACTACTTAAAGCTTTAAGGTTTGAAAATATCTCTAACTTTTTTGTTCTCATCTAACATACACATTAAGTTTAGGTTCTTCGTTCTCATGTAGCATAGACGTTAAATTTTATTACTTTTGATCTATCTTTGACTTTACTGTCAAATGGTCAAGCTTAGAAAAGTTTTTGTGATCTGAATGGTCTAGGCAATGTTTGAGTGACATCAATTACTCCTTAAAGCTTCATGGTTTGAAAATATCTCTAAGTTCTTTGTTCTTGTCTATCATAGACATTAAGTTTGCTTCCTTTTATTCTATCTTTGACTTATGGTCAAACAGTCAAACTTAGCAAAGTTTTTGTGATCCAAATAGCTTAGGCCATGTTAAACTGACCCCTATCACTCCTTAGAGCTTCGTGGTTTGAAAATATCTCAAGTTTCTTCGTTCTCGTCCTACTCATAGGTTAAGTTTACATCTTTTTGATCTATCTTAGACTTTATGATCAAATGGTCAATCTTAGCAAAATTTTTGTGATCCAAAACAGTAGGCAAAGTTTAAGTGACCCCAATCACTCCTTAATGCTTCAAGGTTTGAAAATATCTCTAGCTTTTTCGTTCTCGTCTAACATAGACATTAAGTTTGCTCATTTTTTATCTATCTTTGACCTTATGGTGAAATGGACAAACTTAGCAAAGTTTTTTTTGATCCGAATGGCCTAGGCAATATTTGAGTCATACCAATTACTCCTTAAAATATCGTGGTTTAAAAAAAATCTCTAACTTCTTCATTCTCATCTAACATAGACATTCATTTTTGCTTCTTTTTTATCTATCTTTGACTTTATGGCCAAAAGGTCAAACTTAACGAAGTTTTTTTCTATCCAAATGGCCAAGTCAATGTTTGAAAAACACTATTTACTCCTTTAAGCTTTATGGTTTGAAAAATATCTCTAAGTTCTTCGTTCTCGTCTGACATAGACATTAGGTTTGCTTCCTTTTGATATATCTTTGACTTTATAGTCAAATGGTCAAACCTAACAAAGTTTTAGTGATCCGAATGGCCTAAGCAATGTTATTAACCCCAATCTATCCTTAAAGTTTCATGGTTAAAAAATATTTCTAGCATCTTCGTTCTTATCTAACATTGCGGTTAAGATTGTTTCTTTTTTATCTATCTTTGACTTTATGGTCAAATGGCCACACTTAGCATAGTTTTTGTGATCTAAAAGGCCTAGGCATTGTTTGAGTGACCTTAATCAATCCTTAATGCTTCAAGGTTTGAATATATCTCTAACTTCTTCATTCTCGTCTAACATCGACGTTAAGTTTGCTTCCTTTTGATCTATTTTTGACTTTATGGTTAAATGGTCAAACTTGACAAAGCTTTTGCAATATGAAGGGCCTAGACAATTTTTAGTTGACCCAATGACTCTTTAATGGTTTAAGTTTGAATATATCTCTGTCTTTTTCGTTCTCGTCTAACCTAGATATTAAGTTTACTTCCTTTTGATCTATCTTTGACTTTAAGGTCAAATGGTCATGCTTAACAAAGTTTTTGCAATCCGAAAGGCCAAGGCAATGTTTGGGTGACCCCAATCAGTCCTTATAGCTTCATGGTTGTAAGATGTATCTCTTGCTTTTTTGTTCTCATCTAACATAGTGTTTAAGTTTGCTTTCTTTTGAAAATATCTCTAGGTTCATGGTTTGAAATATCTTTAGCTTTTTCGATGTCATCTAACATAGACAAAAAGTTTGCTTCTTTTTGATCTATCTTTGACTTTATGGCCATATGGTCAAACTTAGCAAAACTTTTTTGATCCAACTGGCCTAGACAATGTTTAAGTAATCCCAATCACTCCTTCAAGCTTTAAGGATTGAAAATATGTCCAACTTCTTCGTTCTCGTCTAACGAGACATTAACTTTACTTGTTTTTTATCTATCTTTGCCTTTATGGTCAAATGGTTTCACTTAACAAAGTTTTTGTGATTTGAATAGCCTAAGCATTGTTTGAGTAGTGCCAATCAGTCCTTATAGATTAAAGGTAAGAAAATCTCTCTAGCTTTTCCTTTCTCGTCTTACTTTGTAGTTAAATTTGCTTCTTCTTGATTTATCCTTGACTTCGTGGTCAAATAGTTAAACTTAGCAATTTTGTTGTGATTTGAATGGCCTAGGTAATGTTTGAGTGACCCAGTCACTCTTTAATGCTTCAAGGTTTGAAAATAAGTCTAACTTTTTTGTTCTCGTCTAACTTAGGCATTAAATTTGCTTCTTTTTCATCTATCTTTGACTTTATGGTCAAATGGTTAAACTTAGCAATGTTTATTTTGATCTGAATAGCCTAGGCAATGTCTAAGTGACTGCAATGACTCCTTAAAGCTTCAAGGATTGAAAATATCTTCAAATTCTTCGTTCTCGTCTAACAAAGGCATTATGTTTGCTCCCTTTTGATCTATCTTTGACTTTATGGTCAAACGGTTACACTTAGCAAAGTTTTTGTGACCCGAATGGCATAGAAATTGCTTGAGTGACCCCACTTAGTCCTTATAGATGAATGGTAAGAAAATATCCCCAGCTTCTCTATTCTCGGCTTACTTAGTGGTTAAGTTTGCTTCCTCTTTATTTGTCTATCACTTTATGGTCAAATGTCAAACTTAGTAAATTTTTTGTGATCCAAATAGCCTAGGTAATGTTTGAGTGACCCAATGACTCTTTAATGCATCATAGTTTGAAAATATCTCTATCTTTTTCCTCTGGCCTTATTAAGCTTGCATCCTTTTGTTTTTGACTTTGGTCAAATAATCAAACTTAGCAAAGTCTTTGTGATTGGAACAGGCTAGGAAATGTTTGTGTGACCCCAATTACTTTTTAAAGCTTGATGGTTTGAAAATATCTGTAACTTCTTCGTTCTTATCTAAATAGACATTAAGTTTGCTTTCTTTTGATCTATCTTTGACTTTTTGGTTATATCGTCAAACTTAACAAAGTTTTTATGATCTGAATGGCGTAGGTAATATTTGACTAGCCCAATCAGTTCTTAAAGCTTCTTGGTTATAAAATATATCTAGCTTCTTCATTTTCGTCTTACTTAGTGGTTAAGTTTGCTTTCTCTTGATTTCTTTTTGTCTTTATGGTCAAATGATCTAACTTAGGAAAGTTTTTGTGATTCTAACGACCTAGGTGATGTTTGTGTTATCCTAATTACTCTTTAAATCTTCAAGGTTTGAAAACATCTGTCGCTTATTCGTTCTTATCTAGCATAGACGCTAAGTTTTCTTACATTTGATTTATCTTTTGCTTTAAGGTTAAATCATCATGCTTAGCCAAGTTTTTGTGGTCCAAATGGACTACGCAATGTTTGAATGACCCCAATCAGTCCTTATAGCTTCATTGTTAGAAAATATCTTTAACTTTCTCATTCTCGTCTAACTTAGTGGTTAAGTTTGCTTTCTTTTGAAAATATCTCTAGCATCACGGTTTGAAAATATTACTAGCTCTTTTGTTCTCGTCTAACTTAGATAACAAGCTTGCTTCTTTTTGATATATCTTTGACTTTATGGCCAAATAGTTAACTTAGGAAATTTTTTTTTATTCTAAATGGCCTAGGCAATGTTTGGCTGACACCAATCACTCCCTAAAGCTTCACTGTTTGAAAATGTCTCTAACTTCTTTGTTTTCCTCTAATATAAATTTTAGGTTTGCTTTCTTTTGATCTATCTTTGACTTTATATTCAAATGGTCAAGCTTAGCAAAGTTTTTGGGATTCGAATGGCCTAGCCAATGTTTCTATGACCTCGGTTACTCCTTAAAGCTTCAAGATTTGAATATATCTCCAACTTCTTCATTCTTGTCTAACATCGACTGTAAGTTTGCTTCCTTTTGATCTAATTTTGACTTTATGGTCAATTGGTTAAACTTGGCAAAGTTTTTATAATTTGAAGGGCCTAGACATTGTTTGAGTGACCCCAAACACTCCTTAATGTTTCAATGGTTTGAAATATTTCTAACTTTTTTTGCTCTCGTTTAACTTAAATAGTAAGTTTGGTTCCATCCAATCTATCTTTGACATTAAGGTCAAATGGTCAAACTTAGCCAAGTTATTTTGGTCCGAATGGCCTAGGGAATATTTTAGTGACCCAAATTACTCCTTAAGACTTCAAGGTTTGAATATATCACCAACTTCTTTGTTCTAGTCTAACAAACAAGTTATGTATGCGTTTTTTTTATTTATCTTACACTTTATGGTCAAATGGTTAAATTTAGAAAGGTATTTGTGATATGATTTGCCTCGGCAATGTTTGAGTTACCCTAAACACTCTTTAGAGTTTCAGGATTTAAAAACATCTTTAGCTTCTCCGTTCTTGTCTTACTTAGTGGTTAAGTTTGCTTTCTCTAATTTATCTTGACTTTGAGGTCAAATGATCTAACTTAGCAAAGTTTTCTAGGCACTATTTGAGTGAACCCAGACATTCCTTAATGGTTCAAAGGTTTGAAAATATCTCTAGCTTTTTTGTTCTCATCTAACTTAGACAAAAAGTTTGTTTCCTTTGGACCTAAGTTACTCCGTAAAGCTTCCAGGTTTGAATATATCTCCAACTTCTTTATTCTTATCTAACATAGACATCAAATTTGTATCCTTTTGATCTATCTTTGACTTTATGGTCAAATGGTCAAACTAAACAAAGTTTTTGTATCCGAAAGGCCTAGCTAATCTTTGAGTGACCCTAATAACTTCTTAATTCTTCAAGGTTTGAAAACATCTCTAACTTCTTTGTACTCGTCTTACTTAGGGGGTTAAGTTTGCTTCCTTTTAATATATCTTTGACTTCATGGTCAAATTGTCAAACTTAGCAAAGTTTTAGTGGTCCGAAAGGCTAAGGTGAGTGACCCCAAACACTCCTTAATGCTTCAAGGTTTGAAAATATCTCTTGTTTTATCGTTCTCGTCTAACTTAGATGTTAAGTTTACTTACTTTTTATCTATCATTGACCCTATGATCAAATGGTTAAATTTTCTAAAGTTTTTGTGATTCAAAAGGCCTAGGAAATGTTTGAGTGACCTTAATCACTGATTAATGCTTTAATGTTTGAAAATATCTCTATCTTTTTCGTTTTCGTCTAACTTAGCTTTAAATTTGTTACCTTTTGATCTATCTTTGACTTTATGATCAATTGGTCAAATTTAGCAAAGTTTTTGTGATCTGAATGGGCTAGGAAAAGTTTGAGTGACCCTGAACATTCCTTAAAGGATCAAGGTCTGAAAATATCATTAGCTTCTTCGATCTTGTCTAACTGAGTTGTTAAATTTTCTTGCATTTGATGTATCTTTGTGTTTACGGTCAAATGGCGAAACTTAGCAAAGCTTTGGGGATCCAAAGAGCCTAGGAAATTTTTTAGTGACTACAAACAATCTTTAAAGCTTCAATGTTTGAAAATATCTCTAGCTTCTTCATTCTCATCTAACTTAGGCATTTAGTTTGCTTCCTTTTAATCTATCTTTGACTTTACTTTCAAATGGTCAAACATAGTAAAGCTTTGATAATCCAAAAGGCCTAGGCAATGTTTGAGTGACCCCAAATAGTCCTTAAACCTTTAAGGTTTGAAAATATCTCTAGCTTTTTCGTTCTCATCTAACTTTAAAGTTAAGTTTGCTTTCTTTTAATCTGTCTCTGACTTTAGGGTCAAATAGTCTAGCTTAACATTGTTTTTGTGATCCAAATAGCTTAGACAATGTGTGAGTGACCCCAATCACTCCTGAAGGCTTTAAGGTTTGAAAATATCTCTAGCTTCTTTACTCTCGTATTACTTAGTAATTAAGTTTGGATCCTTTTGATTTATCTTTGGCTTTATTATTAGAAGGTCAAACTCAACAAAGTCTTTGTGATCCGAGAGGCTTATGAAATGTTTGAATAACCCCAATAAGTCATTAAAGCTTCATAGCTAGAAAATATCTCTAGTTTCTAAGTTCTTATCTTACTAAGCAGTTGAGTTTACATCTGCTTGATTTATCTTTGACTTTGCAATCAATTGGCAAAACTTAGTAAAGTTTTGTGATCTGAATGGCCTACGCAATATTTGAGTGACTGTAATTAGTCCTTAAACCTTCATGTTTAGAAAATATCTTAGGCTTCTTTACTTTCGCCTTACTTAGAGGTTAAGTTTGCTTCCTCTTGATTTATCCTTGACTTTTTGCTCAAATGGTCAAACTTAACAAAAGTTTTTGTGATCTGAATGGTTGAGGCAATGTTTGAGTGACCCCAAATACTCCTTAAAGTTTCTTGCTTTGAAAATATCTCTTATTTCTTGATTCTCGTCTAACTTATACGTTAAGTTTGCTACCTTTTGATATATCTTTGACTTTATAGTCAAATGATCAATGTTAGCAAAGTTTTTGTGATCTGAACAGCCTAGCCAATGTTTGAGTCTCTAGGCAATGTTTTAGTGACCCCAAACACTCCTTAAAGCATCTTGATTTGAAAATATCTCTTGCTTATAAATTCTCATCTAACTTAGACGTTAAGTTTACTTTCTTTTAATCTATCTTTGACTTTATGGTCAAATGGTGAAAGTTTGCAAAGTTTTTGTGTTCCAAAAGGCCTAGCCAATGTTTGAGTGACCCCAGATACTCATTAAAGCTTCAAGGTCTGAAAATGGCTACAACTTCTTCGTTCTCATCTACCTTAGAGGTTAAGTTTGTTTCTTTTTTTTATCTTTCTTTGACTTTATGGTCAAATAGTCAAACTTAGCAAAGTTTTTGTGATCCAGAAAGCCTAGGAAATGTTTGAGTGACCCCAATCACTCCTTAAAGCTTCAAGGTTTGAAACTATCTCTAGCTTCTTTGTTCTCGTCTAATTTAGACATTAAGTTTGCTTCCTTTTTATCTATCTTTGACTTTGTAGTCAAATAGTCAAACTTAGCAAAATTTTTGTGATCCAAAAGGCCTAGTAAATGTTTGAGTGACCCCAATCAATCTTAAAGCTTTAATATTTGAAAATATATCTTTTTCATTCTTGTCTAGCATAGGCATTAAGTTCGCTTCTGTTTGATCTATCTTTGACTTTGTAGTCAAATGGTCAAACTTAGCAAAAATTTTGTGATCTGAATGGCCTAGGCAAAGTTTGAGCGACCCCAAATACTCCTTACTAATTCAGGGATTAAAAAAATCTCTAGCTTTTTTGTTCTTGTCTAACTTAGACATTAAGTTTGCTTCTTTTTTATCTGTCTTTGAGTTTATGGCTAAATGGCCAAACTTACCAAAGTTTTTGTGATCTGGATGGCCTTGGGAATGTTTGAGTGACCCTATACGCTCCTCAGTGCTTCAAGGTTTTAAAATAATTCTTGCTTTTTCATTCTTGTCTTACTTAGACATTAAGTTTACTTACTTTTGATTTACCTTTGTTTTTATGGTCAAATGGTAAAACTTAACAAAGTTTTTTTTTATCAGAATGGCCTGGGTAATGGTTGTGTGACCCAACATTAAGTTTCCGTCCTTTTGTCCTATCCTTTACTTTATGAAAAAATGGTCAAACTTGTCAAAATTTTGGTAATCCGAATGGCCTAGGCAATATTTACGTGACCAAAATCAGTCCTTAAAGGATCATGGTTATAAAATATCTCTAACTTCTTTGTTCTCATCTTACTTTGTAGTTAAGTTTGCTTTCTCTTGATTTATATTTGACTTTATGGTCAAACGGTCAAACTTAGTAGAGTTTTTGTAATCCCAATAGCCCAGGCAATGTTTGAATGACCCCAAACACTCCTTAAAGTTTCATGATTTGAAACTATCTCAAGCTTCTTCATTTTCGTCTAACTTAGATAGTATTTTTGTTTCCTTTTAATCTATGTCTGACTTAATGGCCAAATGCTCAAATATAGGAAAACTTTTGTGATCCGAATGGCCTAGGCAATGTTTGAGTGACCAAATCACTTCTTAAAGCTTAAAGGTTTGAAAACATCTCTAGCTTCTTCATTCTTATTTTACTTAGTGGTTAAGCCTGTTTCTTTTTTACTATCTTTTAGTCTATAGTCAAATGGTCAAACACAACAAAGTTTTTGTGATCCAACTGGCCTAGGCAATATTTAATTGACATCAATCAGTCCTTAAAGCTTCATGGTTAGAAATTATCTTTAGCTTCTTCGTTCTCATCTTACTTAGTGGTTAAGTTTGCTTCCTCTTAATTTATTATTCACTTTTTGGTTAAATGGTCAAACTTAGCAAAGATTTGCTTATCCAAATGGCCTAGACAATGTTTGACTCAGGGTAATCACTCCTTAAAAGATCAAGGTTTGAAAATATCTCGAGCTTTTTTGTTTTTGTTATAATTTGTGGTTAAGTGTGCATCCTTTTGATCTATCTTTGACTTATGATGAAATAGCAAAATTGAGGAAAGTTTTTGTAATCTAAAAGGCCTAGGCAAAGTTTTAGTGACCCTAATCACTCCTTAATTTTTCAAGGTTTGAAAATATCACTAGCTTTTTCATTGTCGTCTAACTTAGAAGATAAGCTTACTTCATTTTGATCTATCTTTGACTTTTTGATTAAATGGTCAAAGATAGCAAAGTTTTTGTGATCTGTATGGCGTAAACAATATTTGAGTGGCACTAATCACTCCTTAAAGCTTCAAGGTTTGAATACATCTCAAGCTTCTTTGTTCAGGCATTACTTTGGGGTTAAGTTTGCTTCCTTTTGATCTGTCTTCGACTTTAGAATCAAATGGTCAAAGTTAGCAAAGTTTTTGTGATCCAGAAAGCCTAACCAATGTTTGAGTAACCACAAACACTCCTGAAATCTTTAGGGTTTGAAAATTTCTCTAACTTCTTTGTTCTCTTCTAACATTGAGGTTAAGTTTGCTTCCTTTTGATATATCTTAGACTTTATGCTCAAGTAGTCAAACAGCAAAATTTTGTGATTCGAATGGCCTAAGCAATGTTTGAGTGACTCCAATTAGTCCATAAAGGATCATGGATAGAAAATATTTCTAACCTCTTCGTTCTCGTCTTACTTAGTGATTAAGTTTGCTTTCTTTTGATCTATCTTTGACTTTATGGCCAAATGGTCAAACTTAGCAAAGTTTATGTGATCCAAATGGCTTAGATAATGTTTGTGAGAGCCCAATTAGTCCTTGTAACTTCATGCCTACAAAATATCTCTAGCTTCCTCATTCTCATCTCACTTAGGGGTTAAGTTTGCATCCATTTGTTTTATCTTTGACTTCAGGGTCAAATGCTCAAAATTAGCAAAGCTTTTGTGATTCGAAAAGCAAAGGTAGTATTTGAGTGACCCAAATCACTCGTTAATGCTTCAAGGTCAGAAAATATCTGTAGCTTTTTGGTTCTCGTCTAACTTAGACATTAAGTTTGTTTCCTATTAATCTATCTTAAACTTTATAGTCAAATGGACAAACTTTCATAGTTTGTGTGACCCGAATGGCCTAGGGAATGTTTGACCTATTTTTGAATTTACGGTCAAATGATCAACCTTAACAAAGTTTTTTTGATTGGAATGGCCTAGGTGATGTTTAAATGGGTCTAGTCAGTCTGTAAAGCATCATGGGTAGAAAATATTTCTAACTTCATCATTCTCATCTTACTTAGTAGTTAAGTTTACTTCCTCATTGATCTATATTTGACTTTAAGGCCAAATGGTCAAAGTTAGCGAAGTTTTTATGATTCAAATGGCCTAGGCAATGTTTGAGTGAGCCCAATCACTCTTTAAAGCTTCATGATTTCAAAATATCTCTAACTTCTTCATTCACATCTTACTTAGTAAGTAAGTTTGTTTTTTATTGATCTATTTTTGACTTGATGGTCAAATCATCAAACTTGACAATGTATTTGTGATCCGAATAGCTCAGACAATGTTTGAGTGACCTGAATCACTCTTAAAGCTTTAAGTTTTGAAAACATATCTAGCTTCCACATTCTCGACTTACATTGTGGTTAAGCTTGCTTTCTCTTGATCTATTTTTGAATTATAGTCAAATGGTCAAACTTAGCAAAGTTTTTATGATTTGAAAGGCTTAGGCAATGCTTGTGTGACCCAAAACAGTGTATAAAGCTACAAGGTTTGAACATATCTCTAACTTCTTCGTTTTCATGTAACTTAGACGTTAACATTACTTCCTTTTAATCTATCTTTGACTTTATGGTCAAATGGTCAGGTTTTAGTAAATTTTTTGTGATCCGAATGTCCTAGACATTGTTTAACTGACCCAAATCAGTCCTTAAAGCTTTATGGTTAGAAGATACTTCTAACTTCTTTGTTGTTGTGTTACTTAGTGATTAACTTTGCTTCCTCTTTATTTATCTATGACTTATGGTCAAATGGTCCAACAAAGGAAAGTTTTTATGATTTAAAAGGCCTGGGCAATGTTTGAGTGACCCCAATCACTCCTTAATGCTTCAAATTTTGAAATTATCTTTACTTTTTTCATTCTCGTCTTACTTAAATGCTAAGTTTGCTTCCTTTGGAACTATATTTAACTTTATGGTCCAATTGTCAAACTTAGCAGAGTTTTTGTGATCTGATTGGCCTAAGCATTGTTTAAGTGTCCTCAAACACTCCTTAATGCTTCGAGGTTTGAAAATATCTTTAGCCTTTTCTTTCTCACCTAACTTAGACATTAAGTTTGCTTCCATTTCTTCTACCTTTGGCTCTACGGTCAAATGGTCAAAATTAGCTAAGTTTTGTGATCCAAATGGCCTAGGCATTATTTGAGTGACTCCAATTACTCCTTAAAGTTTCAAGGTTTGAAACTATGTCTAACTTCTTCGTTATCATCTAACATATGCGTTAAGTTTGCTACCTTTCAATTTATATTTGACTTTATGGTAAAAAGGTGAAACCTAGCAAAGTTTTTGTGATTTGAATGGCCTAGGCAATGTTTGAGTGGCCCCAATTAGTCCTCAAAGTTTCATGGTTAGAAAATATTTGTAACTTCTTCATTCTCGTCGTTTTTAGTGGTTAAATTTGCTTCCTCCTTATTCATCTTTAACTTTATTGTCCAATGGGCAAACTTAGCAACATTTTTGTGATCTAAATGGCCTTGGAAATGTTTAGGTGATACTAAATAATCCTTAAAGCTTCAAGGTTTGAAAACATCTCTAACTTCTTTGTTCTTGTCAAACATAGAGGTTAAATTTGCTTCCTTTTGATCTATCTTTGACTTTATGGTCAAATGGTCAAACATAGCAAGGTTTTTGTGATCCGAATGGCATAGGGAATGTTTGAGTGACCCCAATATGTCCTTAAAGCTTCATGGTTAGAAAATATCTCTAGCTTTCCCGTTCTCGTGTAATTCAGTTATTAAGTTTGCTTTCTTGACCTATATTTAACTTTACTATCAAACTTGCCTAAGTTTTTGTGATGGGAAATGCCTAAACAATGTTTGAGTGACCAAAATCACTCCTAAAGCTTTAAGGTTTAGAAATATCTCTAGCTTCTTCATTCTTGTGGAACTTGGTTGTTAAGTTTGTTTCCTTTTGATCTATATTTGTCTTTACTATCAAACCTAGCAAAGTTTTTGTTATGCGAAATGCCTGGGCAATGTTTGAGTGAATAAAATCACTCCTTATAGCTTTAAGGTTTGGAAACATCTCTAACTTTTTCGCTCTCGTCTTACCTTGTGGTTAAGTTTTCATCCTTTTGATTTGTCTTTGATTTTATGGTCAAACATAGCAAACATTTTGTAATCCGAAAGGCCTACAAAATGCTTGAGTGACCATGAACACTCCTTAAAGCAACAAGGCTTGAAAATATGTCAAGCTTCTTCGTTCCTATCTAACCTAAATGTGACGTTTGCTTCATTTTGATCTATCTTTGACTTTATAGTCAAATGGTCAAATTTAGCAAAGTTTTTGAAATATGAAGAGCTAGGAAAAGTTTGGGTGATACTATACACACAATAATGCTTCAAGGTGCAAAAATATCTCTAGCTTTTTCGTTCTCGTCTAACATAGACATTAAGTTTGATTTCTTTTGATCTATCATTGACTTTATGGTTAAATGGTCAAACTTAGAAAATTTTTTATGATCCAAATGGCTTAGGGAATGTTTAAGAGATGCCAATCACTCCTTAAAGTTTCATGATTTAAAAATATCTTTAGCTTCTTCGTTCTCGTCATACTTAATGGTCAAGTTTACTTCATTTTGATCTATCTTTAACTTTATGATCCAATGGTCAAACTTAGCAAAGTTCTCATTACCTAAAAAGGCTAGGAAAGGTTTGGGTGACCCCAATCACTTTTAAAGCATCAAGGTTTGAAAATATCTCTAACTTCTTCGTTTTTATATAACATACACGATAAGTTTGCTTTCTTTTCATCTACCTTTAACTTTATAGCCAAATGGTCAAACTAAGCAAAGTTGTTGTGATTCGAGTAGCCTAAGCAATGTTTATGTGACCCCAATCACTCCTTAAAGTTTTAGGGTTTGAAAATATCTCTAGCTTCTTCATTTTCATCTTACTTATTAGTTAAGTTTACTTCCTTTTGATCTATCTCTGACTTTATGGTCAAATAGTCAAACCTAGCAAAGTTTTCATAATCCAAATGACCTAGGCAATGTTTGAGTGTCCCCAATCACTCCTTAAAGGATCAAGGTTTGAAAATATCTCTAACTTATTCGTTCTCCTCTAACATTGACGTTAACTTTGCTTCCTTTTGATCTGCCTTTGACTTTATGGTCAAATGATCAAATTTATCAAAATTTTAATGATCTGAATGACCTAGGCAATATTTGAGTGACTCCAATCACGCCTTAAAGTTTCATGGTTTGAAAATATCTTTAGCTTCTTCATTCTCGTCTTACTGATTAGTTAAGTTTGCTTCCTTTTGATATATGTTTGACTTTATGGTAAAATGGCCAAACATAGCAAGGCTTTCGTGACCCAAACGGCTAAGGCAAAGTTTGAGTGACCCCAATCACTCCTTAAATCTTTAAGGCTTGAAAATATCTCTAACATCTTCGTTCTCGTCTAGCATAGATGTTAAGTTTTCTTTGTTTTGATCTATGTTTGAATTTTGATTAAGTGGTCAAACTTAGCAATGCTTTTGTGATCCAAATCACCTAGGCAATGTTTGAGAGACCCCATTCTGTCCTTAAAGCTTCATGGTTAGAAAATATCTCTAGCTTCTTCGTTCTCTTCTTACTTAGTGGTTAAGTTTGCTTCATTTTGATCTATATTTGATTGTATCCACAAATGGTCAAACTTTGTAAGGTTTTTGAGATCTAAAAGGCCTAGGCAATGCTTTTGTGACCCAAAACAGTCCTTAAAGCTTCAAGGTTTGAAAATATCTCTAATTTCTTTGTTTTTTGTGTAACTTGGATGTTAAGTTTACTTTCTATTAATCTATCTTTCACTCTTCGGTCAACTAGTCAAACCTTAGCAAAGTTTTTGTCATTTGAATGTCCTAGACAATGTTTGACAGACCCAATCAGTTTTTAAAGCTTTATGGTTAGAAGATACCTCTAACTTTTTTGTTCTTATCTTACTTAGTGCTTAAGTGTGCTTCCTCCTTATTTATCTTTGACTTTATGGTCTAATGGCCAAATATAGCAAAGTTTTTGTGATTTGAAAGGCCTAGGCAATGTTTGAGTGACCATAATCACTCCTCAGTGCTTCAAAGTTTGAAATTATGTCTACCTTTTTGGTTCTTGTCTAACATAGATGTTAAGTTTGCTTTGTTTTGATCAACCTTTGATTTAATGGTCAAATGGTCAAGCTTAGCAAAGTTTTTGTGATTCAAATGGCCTAAGCATTGCTTATGTGACCTCAAACACTCCTTAATGCTTCGAGGTTTGAAAATATCTCTAGCCTTTTCTTTCTCGTCTAACTTAGACATTAAGTTTGCTTCCATTTGATCTGCCTTTGGCTTTATGGTCAAATGGTCAAAATTATCAAAGTTTTGTGGCCCAAATGGCCTACGCATTGTTTGAGTGACCCTAATTATTCCTTAAAGCTTCAAGGTTGGAAAATATGTCTAAATTTTTCGTTATCGTTCAACATAAACGTTAAGTTTGCTTCCTTTTAATCTATCTTTGAGTTTATGGTCAAAAGGTCAAACCTAGCAAAGTTTCTATGGTCTGAATGGCCTAGGCAATGTTTGAGTGGCCCTAATTAGTCCTTAAAGCTTCATGGTTAGAGAATATCCGTAGCTTCTTCATTCTCATATTTTTTATTGGTTAAGTTTGCTTCCTCCTTTTTCATCTTCGACTTTATTGTCAAATGGTCAAACTTACCAAAGTTTTTGTGATCTGAACAGGTTTGGAAATGTTTAAGTAACCCCAACCACTTCTTAAAGCTTCAAGGTTTGAAAACATCCCTAACTTCTTTGTTCTCGTCAAACAAAGAGGTTATGTTTGCTTCATTTTGATATATCTTTGACTTTATGGTCAAATGGTCAAACTTAGCAAAGTTTTTGTGATCCAAATAGCCTAGGGAATGTTTAGTGATCCCAATACATCCTTAGAGCTTCATGGTCAAAAAATATTTCTAGCTTCTTTATTCTCGTCTTACTTGGCAGTTAAGTTTGCTACCTTTTGATCTATCTTTGATTGTATGCTCAAAGGGTCAAACTTTGCAACCTTTTTGTTATCCAAATTGCCTAGGCAATGTTTGGGTGACCCCTTACACCCCATAATGCTATAAGTTATAAAAATATCTCTAGCTTTTTCATTCTCGTCTAACATAGACGTTAAGTTTGCTTTATTTTGATCTATCTTTGACTTTATGGTCAAATGATCAAACTTAGCAAAAATTTTTGTGATTTGAATGGTCTACGGAATGTTCAAGTGACACCAATCACTCCTTAAACCTTCAAGTTTTAAAAATATATCTGGCTTCATCGTTCTCCTCGTACTAGGTGGATAAGTTTGATTTATTTTGATCTATCTTGGACTTTATGGTCAAATGGTCAAAGTTAGTAAAGTTTTTGTGGTCTAAATGGCCTAGGAAATGTTTGAGTGACCGCAAACACTCTTTAAAGATTCAAGGTTTGGGAATATCTCTAGCTTCTTTGTTCCCATCTTACTCAGTGGTTAAGTTTACTACCTTTTAAACTTTTTTGACTTTATGGTCAAATGGTCGACCTAAGCAATGTTTTCGTGATCCGATTAACCTAGGCAATATTTGAGTGTCCCCAATCTCTATTTAAAGCTTCATGATTTGAAAAATATCTTTAGCTTCTTTGTTCTCATCCTACTCAGTGGTTAAGTTTGCTTCCTTTTGAACTATGTTTGACTTTATGGTCAAATGGTTGAACATAGCAAAGTTTTTGTGATCCAAACTGCGTAGGCAATGTTTGGAAGGCCCCAATCACTCATTAAAGCTTCAAGGTTTGAAAATATCTATTGCTTCTTCGTTCTCGTCTAACCTTTTGGTTAAGTTTGCATCCTTTTGATCTATCTTTGACTTTATGGTCAAATGGTCAAACTTAGCAAGGTTTCTATAATGCGAGTGGCCTAGGCAAAGTTTGAGTGACCCCAATCTCCCCTTAAAGCTTTAAGGTTTGAAAATATCTCTAGCTTCTTTGTTCTCGTCTTACTTAGTGGTTAAGTTTGCTTCCTTTTAATGTATCTTTTACTTTATGGTCAAACGGTTGAACTTAGCAAAGTTTTTATAATCCGAAAGGTTTAGGTAATGTTTGATTGGCACGAAACACTCCTTACAACTTCAATGTTTGAAAATATCTCTAACTTCTTCGTTCTTAACTAACATAGACATTAAACTTGTTTCCTTTTGATGTATCTTTGACTTTATGGTCTAATGGCAAACTTAGGAAACTTTTTGTGATTCGAATGGTGTAGGAAATGCTTGAGTAATCCCAATCACTCCTTAAAGCTTCAAGGTTTGAAAATATCCCAAGTTTCTTCGTTCTCATATTGCTTAGTAGTTAAGTTTGCCAATCAGTCCTTATAGATTAATGGTAAGGAAATATCACTAGCTTCTCCATTCTCATCTTTCTTAGTAGTTAAGTTTGCTTCCTCTTGATTTATCTTTGACTTTATGGTCAAATGGTCAAACTTGGCAAAGTTTTTGTGATCCGAACAGTCTAGAAAATGTTTGAGCAACCCAATTACTCTTTAATGCTTTAAGTTTGAATATGTATCTATCTTTTTCATTCTCGTCTAACTTAGATATTAACTTTATTTCCTTTTGATCTTTCTTTGACTTTAAGGTTAAATGGTCATGCTTAGCAATGTTTTTCTGATCAAGAAGGCCTAGGCAATGTTTAGGTGACCCCAATCAGTCCTTATAGCTTCATGGTTATAAAATATATCTGGCTTTTTCGTTCTCGTCTAACATAGTGGTTAAGTTTGCTTTCTTTCAAAAATATCTCTAAGTTCAAGGTTTGAAAATGTCTCTAGCTTTTGAGATCTCATCTAACTTAGACAACAACTTCAGTTCCTGTAGATCTATCTTTGACTTTATAGCCATATAGTCAAACTTAGCAAAGATTTTTTAATCCAAATGGCCTAGGCAATGTTTAAGTGACTCCAATCACTCCTTAAACCTTCAAGGACTGAAAATATCTCTAATTTCTTTGTTCTCGTCTAACAGCGACATTAAGTTTGCTTCTTTTTTATCTATCTTTGACTTTATGGTCAAATGGTTATACTTAGCAAAGTTTTTGTGATCCGAATGGCCTAAGCAATGTTTGAGTGATGCCAATCAGTCCTTATAGAATAATGGTAAGAAAATATCTCTAGCCTTTCCATTCTCATCTTACTTAGTGTTTAAGTTTGCTTTCTTTTAATTTATCTTTGACTTTATTGTCAAATGCTCAAACTTAGCAAAGTTTTTGTGATCAAAATGGCCTAAGCAATGTTTGGGTGACCCAATCACTCTTCAATGCTTCAAGATTTGAAAATATGTCTAGCTTTTTCATTCTCGCCTAACATAGACATTAAGTTTGCTTCTTTTTTATCTATCTTTGACTTTATAGTCAAATGGTTCATGTTGGCAAAGTTATTTTGATCTAAATGGCCTAGGCAATGTTTAAGTGACCCCAATGACTGGTTAAAACTTCAAGGATTGAAAATATCTCTAACTTCTTCGTTCTCGTCAAACAGAGGCATTATGTTTTCCTCCTTTTAATCTATCTTTGACTTTACGGTCATATGGTCACACTTAGCAAAGTTTTTGTGATATGAATGGCCTAGGAATTGGTTGAGTGACCCCAGTCAGTCCTTATAAATTAATGGTAAGAAAATATCTCTAGCTTCTCCATTCTTAGCTTACTTAGTGGTTAAATTTGCTTCCTCTTTATTTATCTTTGACTTTATGGTCAAATAGCCAAACTTAGCAAATTTTGTGATCCAAACAGCCTAGGCAATTTTGAAGTGACCCAATCACTCTTTAATGCATCACGATTTGAAAATATCTTTATCTTTTTCCTTCTTGTCTAGCATAGATATTAAGTTTCTTTCTTTTTGATTTATCTTTGACTTTGGTCAAATGGTCAAACTTAGAAAAGATTTTCTGAATCAAACAGGCTAGGCAATGTTTGTGTGACCCTAATTACTACTTAAAGCTTCATGGTTTGAAAATATCTGTAATCTCTTTGTTCTTGTCTAACACAGACATTAAGTTTGCCTCCTTTCGATCTATCTTTGATTGTAAGGTCAAATGGGCATACTTAGCAAAGTTTTTGTGATTCTATGGCCTAGGCACTGTTTGAGTGATACCAATTATCCTTAAAGCTTTATGGTTTGAAAATATCTCTAACTTCTTCGTTCTCCTCTAACATAAACGTTAAGTTTACTTCCTTTTGATCTATCTTTGACTTTTTAGTTAAATAGTCAATTTTAACAAAGTTTTTGTGATTCAAAATGCCTAGGTAATGTTTGACTGACCCAATCAGTCCTTAAAGCTTTATGGTTAGAAAATATCTTTAGCTCCTTCATTCTTGTCTTGCTTAGTGGTTAAGTTTGCTTCCTCTTGATTTATCATTGACCCTATGGTCAAATGAACTAACTTAGTAAATTTTTGTGATTCTAACGACCTAGGCAATGTTTGTGTAACACTAATTACTCCTTAAATCTTCAAGATTTGAAAATATCTGTAACTTATTCATTCTCATCTAGCATGGATGCTAAGTTTTTGATCATGCTTAGCAAAGTTTTTGTGATCCGAATGGCTTACGCAATGTTTGAGTAACCCCAATCAGTACTTATAGCTTCATCGTTAGAAAATATCTCTAGTTTTTTTGTTCTTGTCTAACTTAGTGGATAAATTTGCTTTCTTTTGAAAATATGTCTTGTTTCATGGTTTGAAAGTATCACTAGCTTTTTCGTTCTTATTTAACTTATATAATAAGTTTGCTTCCTTTTGATCTATCTTTGATTTTATGGCCAAATGGTCAAACTTAGCAAAGTTTTTTTATTCCGAATGGCCTAGGCATTGTTTGATTGACACCAATCACTTCATAAAGCTTCACGATTTGAAAATATCTCCAACTTCTTTGTTCTCATCTAACATAGACATCAAGTTTGCTTTCTTGTGATCTATCTTTGACTTTATCGTCAAATGGTCATGATTGACAAAGTTTTTGAGATTTGAATGACCTAGGCAATAGTGGCCCCAATTACTCCTTAAAGCTTCAAGGTTTGAATATATCTCCAACTTCATCATTCACATCTAGCATAGACTTACATTTGTTTCCTTTTGATCTATCTTTGACTATAATATCAAATGGTAAAACTTAGAAAAGTTTTTGTGATCCAAAGGGCCTAGGCATTGTTTGAGTGAACCCAAACACTCCTTAATGCTTCAAAGGTTTGAAAATATCTCCCGCTTTTGCGTTCTTATCTAACTTAGACAATAAGCTTACTTCCGTCTAATATATATTTGACTTTAAGGTCTATGGTCAAATCTACCCAACTTTTTTTGATCCGAATGGCCAAGGTAATGTTTCAGTGACCCCAATTATGCCTTAAAGCTCCAAGGTTTGAATATATCTCTAGCTTCTTTGTTTTCGTCTAACATAGACGTTAAGTTTGCTTCCCTTTGAATTTCTTCACTTTATGGTCAAATGGTTAAACTTAGAAAAGTTTTTGTGATCCGAATAGCCCAAGCATCGTTTGAGTAACCTAAAACACTCCTTAAAACTTCATGGTTTGAAAACATCTCTAACTTCTTCGTTCTTGACTCACTTAGCGGTTAGGTTTGCATCCTTTTGATCTATCTTTGACTTTATGGTCAATTGGCCAAAACATAGCAAAGTTTTTGTCATCCGAACGGGTTAGGCAAAGTTTGTGTAGCCCTAAACAATCTTTAAAGCTTCAAGGTTTGAAAATGTCTCTAGCTTCTTTGCTCTCGTCTAACTTAGCTATTAAATTTGCTTCCTTTTGATCAATCTTTGAGTTTACGGTCAAACGGGGAAACTTAGCAAAGTTTTGGGGATCCAAAAGGCCAAGGAACTTTTTAGTGACCCCAAACAGTCCGTAAAGCTTCTAGGTTTGAAAATATCTCTAGCATCTTTGTTCTCACCTAATTTAGATGTTTAGTTTGCTTTCTTTTGATCTATCTTTGACTTTACAGTCAAATGGTCAAACTTAGTAAAGCTTTGATGATCCAAAAGGCCTTGGCAATGTTGAGTGATCCCAAGCAGTCCTTAAACCTTCAAGTTTGAAAATATCTTTATCTTCTTCGTTCTTGTCTAACTTAGACGTTAAGTTAGCTTTCTTTTGATCTGTCTTTGACTTTGTGGCTAAACAGTCAAACTTAGCAATGTTTTTGTGATCTAAATAGCTGAGGCAATGTTTGAGTGACCCCAATCACTCCTTAAGGCTTCAAGGTTTGAAAATATCTATAGCTTTTGCGTTCTTATCTAACTTAGACAATAAGCTTACTTCCGTCTGATATATGTTTGACTTTAAGGTCTATGGTCAAACTTACCCAACTTTTTTTGATTCGAATGGCCAAGGTAATGTTTCAGTGACCCCAATTATGCCTTAAAGCTCCAAGGTTTGAATATATCTCTACCTTCTTTGTTTTCGTATAACATAGATGTTAAGTTTGCTTCCCTTTGAATTTCTTCACTTTATGGTCAAATGGTTAAACTTAGAAAAGTTTTTGTGATCCGAATGGCCCAAGCATCGTTTGAGTAACCTAAAACACTCCTTAAAACTTCATGGTTTGAAAACATATCTAACTTCTTCGTTCTTGACTCACTTAGCGGTTAGGTTTGCATCCTTTTGATCTATCTTTGACTTTATGATCAATTGGCCAAAACATAGCAAAGTTTTTGTCATCCAAACGGGTTAGGCAAAGTTTGTGTAGCCCTAAACAATCTTTAAAGCTTCAAGGTTTGAAAATGTCTCTAGCTTCTTTGCTCTCGTCTAACTTAGCTATTAAATTTGCTTCCTTTTGATCAATCTTCTAGTTTACGGTCAAACGGGGAAACTTAGCAAAGTTTTGGGGATCCAAAAGGCCAAGGAACTTTTTAGTGACCCCAAACAGTCCGTAAAGCTTCTAGGTTTGAAAATATCTCTAGCATCTTTGTTCTCACCTAATTTAGATGTTTAGTTTACTTTCTTTTGATCTATCTTTGACTTTACAGTCAAATGGTCAAACTTAGTAAAGCTTTGATGATCCAAAAGGCCTTAGCAATGTTGAGTGATCCCAAGCAGTCCTTAAACCTTCAAGTTTTAAAATATCTTTATCTTCTTCGTTCTTGTCTAACTTAGACATTAAGTTAGCTTTCTTTTGATTTGTCTTTGACTTTATGGCCAAATAGTCACACTTAGCAATGTTTTTATGATCCAAATAGCTGAGGCAATGTTTGAGTGACCCCAATCACTCCTTAAGGCTTCAAGGTTTGAAAATATCTCTAGCTTCTTCATTCACGTCTAACATAGACATTATGTTTGCTTCGTTTTGATCCATCTTTGACTTTATGGCCAAATACTCAAATTTAACAATGTTTTTGTGATTCGAATGTCCTAGGCAATGTTTGAGTTACCCCAAGCACTCCTTAATGATTCAAAGTTTTGAAAATATCTCTAGCTTTTTTGTTCTTGTCTAACCTAGACAATAAGTTTACTTTCTTCTAATTTATCTTTGACTTTAAGGTCAAATGGTCAAACATAGCCACGTTTTATGCATCCGAATATCCTAGATACTGTTTCAGTGATCTCAATTACTTCTTAAAGCTTCAAGGTTTGTATCTATCTCCATCTTCTTTGTTCTCATCTAACACAGACATTAAGTTTGCTTCCATGTGATCTATCTTTGTCATTATGGTCAAATGGTCAAAGTTAGTAACATTTTTGTGATCTAAAAGGCCTAGGCAATGTTTGAGTGACCCTTGACGTGAACTATCGAACTCATTTAAATTAACCAGGCTTATAAAGAAATTTGTAATATAGGACAACCAGAATCGTCTCCCAAGGATTTTTGCATAGGACTAAATCACTCAATTGAAAACAAAATAATAAACAGGGGGGTTTAATACGATTGAAATTAAGGCAAGAGATAAAACGAAATTAACAAATTAAAAGCAATCAACCAACCCAGAATTGAGGTTTCAAGGACATCCGCCACTGGATAAAGAATTATTGAATTTCGTGGTTGACTCTAAACAAATTAGAATCCTGCATTCATATAGGAACCCTCTCTACTAGACAATCACCTAGCATTTAATCAAACACTTGGCGCGTTCACTCATGCCATCGCACAGTGTTCACTTCAACCTGTTTTTGATTTTAAATCCCTTGGGTTAATCAACCTAAATATTAAATCTAACAATTAATCCCTTCCCCTGAATGATCAAAATACAGAAATCATGGACAAACCTCATCCGCTCAGATTCAACGTACACAATCATGTTGCTCAATTCGAGTAAAGGGGAAGAGAAACGTATTCAGTTCATGGAGAGCACGGGTCTTCTAGATTCAACAACAGAATCCTCAACTCATGGGTTGATTGAACGGAAAGTTAGCCTACCATGGCTGTGCACAAACAGAAAATGAAAAAGAAAGAAAAAAAGAACAAGATGAACAGAAGAGAGAAAAGAAGAGAGGTGTTCTTGATCCAAAATTTCACCAATGTCAAGCTGCTGCCGTCTTTCCCTAATCTGCTGTTTTAACCTAAAACTAAACCGGGTCAAGGGCTCCAAAATCGGCCTAAATTAAAACATAACTAATGGCTTTGGTCCCATGTAATTTGGGCTCCTAATTACAAAGTTACGCCTAATTAACTAAACATAGCTCTAGAATTCCGCGACTGACTTTGGCTCCAATTTTGACTACCTTTTTGTCCTGATTTGGCCTTTAGCACGAAAAATGAATTAAATCCAATTAAAATCCCAAAGTCCAATTTAGACCAAAAACCATTAATTACACACTAAACAGCCCTAAAAATCATTAATCAAATGCAACAATTAAGTGTGATAAAATTCAATTATCAACCCTAAACACTCCTTAATGCTTCAAAGGTTTGAAAATATCTATAGCTTTTTTGTTCTCGTCTAACTTAGATAATAAATTTGCTTCCTTCTAATCTATCATTGACTTTAAGGACATATAGTCAAACTTAGCAAAGTTTTTTTGACCTGAATGACCACGATAATGTTTCAATGACCCCAATTACTCCTTAAAGCTTCAAGGTTTGAATATATCTTGAACTTCTTCGTTCTTGTCTAATGTAGAAGTTAAGTTTGCTTCTTTTTGATCTATCTTCCACTTTATGGTCAAATGGTTAAACTTAGAAAAAATTTTATGATCTAAATGGCTTAGGGATTGTTTGAGTGACCCTAGGTACTTCTTAAAGCTTCATGGTTTGAAACCATCTCTAACTTCTTCATTCTTATCTAACCTTGTGGTCAAGTTTGCTTTCTTTTGAAAATATCTCTACCTTCATGATTTGAAAATATTTATAGCTTTTTCATTTGATCAAATGGTCATACCTAGCAAAGTTTTCATGATCCGAATGACTTAGGCAATGTTTGATTGACCCCAATCACTCCTTAAAGCATTAAGGTTTGAAAATATCTCTAACTTCTTCATTCTCGTCTAACATAGACGTTAACTTTGCTTCCTTTTGATGTCTTTGACTTTACGGTCAAATGGTCAAATTTAGCAAAGTTTTTATGATCCAAATGGTCTAGGCAATATTTGAGTAACTCCACCCCTTAAAGCTTCATGGTTTGAAAATATCTTTAGCTTCTTCGTTCTCGTCTTACTAATTAGTTAAGTTTGCTTTCTTTTGATTTGTCTTTGATTATATATTCAAATGGCCAAACATTGCAAAGTTTTCATGATCTGTTCGGCTGAGGGAAAGTTTGAGTGACTCCAATCACTCCTTAAATCTTCAAAGTTTGAAAGTATCTCTAACATCTTTGCTCTTTTCTAGCATATACGTTAAGTTCTGTTTCATTTTGATCTATATTTGACTTGTGGTCAATTGGTCAAACTTAGCAGTGCTTTTGTGATCCGAATAGGCTTGGCAATGTTTGAGAGACCTTAATCAATCCTTAAAGCTTCATGGTTAGAAAATATCTCTAGCTTCTTCGTTCTTGTCTTACTTAGTGGTTAAGTTTGCTTCCTTTTAATCAATATTTGATTTTATGCTCAAATGGTCAAACTTTGCATAGTTTTTGTGATCTGAACAGCCTAGGCAATGTTTAAGTCACCAAAAGCACTTCTTAAAGTTTTAGGATTTGAAAATATCTCTAACTTCTTGTATAATATAGACGTTAAATTAGTTTCATTTTGATCTGCCTTTGACTTTATGGTCAAATGGTCAAGCTTAGCAAAGCTTAGGTTTATTGCACTTGTATTGTCACAAAATATAGGAATGTGGTTGTACCTCAATGAGTAATTCTTAAGTTGATGTTTGATTCATTAGAGTTGTGAACAACAGCTAGTAGTAAATATGTATTCAGCTTCAACAGTTGAAAGAGCGATGAAATTTTGTTGACCAAGTCACCAAGGCTTCACCTAAAAAGTGACACCCACCACTTGCACTCTTTCTTTCTACTCTATCTCCAGCAAAATCAGCAACACAATATCCTACTAGATCAATGCTAGAACATTCCTTATACCATAAACCAAAGTTAGAAGTTCCAATTAAATATCTAAAGATTCTCTTCATAGCCGTGAGATGAGATTCTTTAGAATTTGCTTGAAAACATGCACTAAAAAACAATATCAGGTCTACTAGCAGTCAAGTAGAGAAGTGATCCAATCATACCACGATAAAGTTTCTCACTAACTGATTTACCTTTCTCATATTTATTAATGACCATTGATGGATGCATTGGTGTTCCCATTGGCTTTGCATTTTCTATATTAAACTTTCTCAACAAGTCTTTAGTTATTTAAATGAAAATTCCAGACTTGTCTTCTTTGATTTGCAAGCCAAGGAAGAACTCAATTCTCCCATCATGCTTATTTCAAACTCACTTTTCATCAAATCAGAAAATTCTCTTCCTGTTGATTATACGCTTGAGCCACTAGTCTTGCTTTGTTTTTCACCACATTGCCACTTTTATCTAGCTTGTTTCTAAAAACACATCTAGTTTAAGTGTAGGGACTAAGGTCTAAACTTTTTTTCTTTCAACTGTTTCAGTTCTTTTCGCATAGCCTTAATCTAGGCTTCTTCTTTGAAAGTTTCATCAATACTTGTAAGGTCAAGTTGATAAAGTAGTGCAAGATTGTTGATGTTGTTTCTGAAAGAAGATCTGGTTCTAACTCTTGCAGAGGTCTCACCAATGATTAACTCTTTGGGATGAGAAGAATGCTACTTCCATTCCTTTGGAAGTTGAGAAGGTTGTCGAGAAGGGTCTTAAGAAGGTTGATGACTATTCTCAGCAACTTTCTCATACTGCTGTTTAGATTAATCTTTTTTATCTCTCTTATCTTGGACTTTCTCATTGATATTCAACTATTCTATTTCATCCTCTAGGTTTGCAACTCTTCTTTTCTCATCAAAAGGATTAGTTTCATTGAAAACAACATATATACTCTCTTCCACAACTAGTGTTCTAGTATTGTAAAACTTTATAAGCTTTAGAAGATATTGAGTATCCAAGAAAAATTTCTTTATTACATTTGGAATCAAACATTCCCAATTGATCTTTGTTGTTTAAAATGAAACATGCATAGGGAAAAGCATGAAAGAATGAAATGTTAGGTTTTCTTCCCTTCCATAATTCATATATTGTTTTCTTTAAATATTGGCCTTATGAAAACTCTATTCATAATATAACATGAAGTACTCACAACCTCTGCCCAAAAATATTTTGGGAAATTAGAATCACAAAAAAGAGTCCTAGCCATTTGTTGTAGTGTACGATTTTTTCTTTCCACAATCCCATTTTGTTAAGGAGTTATTGGATAAGAGAAATTTTCACTATCCCATTTTCATCACAAAAGATTTTAAATGAAATATGTTTAGACTCTCCCCCATGATCATTTCTAATGGCTATAATACAAAAACCTTTTTCATTTTGTACTCTTTTACAGAAGGTTCTAAAGGCCTCAAAAGAATCATCCTTGTGGGCTAAGAAGAGTACCCATGTGAATCTAGAGAAATCATCAACTATCACAAAATTATATCTCTTTCCACCAAAACTAGCAGTCTTAGTAGGGCCAAATGAGTCAATATGCAAAAGCTCTAATGGTTTGTCATTTGTGTCAAAATTCTTAGGTTGAAAACTTGATTTTGTTTGCTTGCCTCTTTGGCATGCTTCACACACCATATCTTTCTCAAATCTAATTCTTAGCAAGCCTACAACAATATCATGTTTCAATAGTTTGGAAAAGTTTTTCATATTAATATGACCAACTCTTTTATGCTATAATCATTTTTCATTTTTTTTTAAAGAGACAAAGCATTCAACATTTTGACTTGAGAGGTCCTCTAAGTCTACACTATAGACATTTTTGTCTCTTTTGGCTAAAAAGAGGATTTTGTCACTATTTGACTTTCTCACAATGCTTCTAGTAGGTTCAAACATTACTTCAGAACCATTATCATAGAATTGACTTATGCTAGGAAGGTTATGTTTTAACCTTTTCACATAATACATATCATTGGCAATGGTAGAGTTTGTCTTACCAACTTTACCTATGCCAACAATCCTCGCCTCGCTATTATCACCAAATGTGACTTCACCACCATCTCTTACTTCAAGTGGTAGGAACTTGCTTCTGTCTCTTATCATGTGCCTTAAACACAGGTACCATCTTTGCTTCCTTTTCTTTGACATCATGAACATCTACATGAGAAGCAACTTTAAGCTTAGATACCTAAACTTTCTTGGGTCCTCTCGAGTTAATGGCATAAATCTTAGGTGGTTTGTTATTGTAAACATGGGATGATACCTTATGGCAAGTTTTATTACAATAAAAACAAGTTACACCAGATTTCTTAGCAAGTACAAAAAGATATTTATACTATTTCTATTTGATAACTTTCTTATATCCTAGACCAACTTTATCAAAAGCACTTCTTTGACTTCCAACAATTCTCTTAAGATTTTTAGTGCCATTAACAAACTTGGCTAAGTCTTTAGTTTGCTCTTAAACTTTCTCCTTCAACTCTTTTGTTTAATTGGATACTTGAGAAGGTTGTTGAGAGGAGGGTTGAGAAAAGTCAATTGGTTTCAGCTTAGAAGAGCAAGTCAAATCAGCATTCAGCTTCAATAAATTCTCATTTCCCTGATTAAAAACATCTTTCTCAGCTTTCAAAATTTCATTTTCTTTCAAAGTTTAAGACAACTTTTTCTTTAAAGCTATATATTTTTCAATAATGATGTTTGAATCAGACAACAGTTCATCAAATAAACTTTCAAGTTTATCATAAGAAAGTTGATAAGGTTCAGAATCTGATACCTCATCATCAGTCTCAACTTCTTGTTCATTTGCGACTAGACAAAGGTTAGCTATTTCTTCTTAATCATTATCATCTAATGAATCTTCATCAAGATCTTCCCATGCAGCCATCATTCCTTTCTTCTTGAAGAATTTATTTTGAGATTTATTTAGCAGGGGACATTCAGTCTTGATGTGATTAGGTTTCTTACACTCATAGCATATGATTTGTCCTTTGCTGCTACTAGTCACCTTTCTAAAGTCCTTTGTTTAACTAGAAATTCTTCTTCCCTCTGCCTTTCTTTCTCAATATTCTCTGAATCTTTCTTGAGATGAATGACAACTCATCTCCATCTGAAAATGTTGCTTGCTGTGACCTTTCTGAACTATCTTAAAAGCAATAGACTTTCAGTGATCCAAGTAGCTCATCAAGCTTCAAAGTTAAGAGATCTTTGGCATCTAGGATTACTGTAACCTTTGGTCTCTATACTTTAGGTAAGCTTCTGTGAAGCTTTCTAGTATGTTCTTGATTTGTGTATGTCTTCCCAAGTGACTTCAGGTCATTCACAATGATTGTGAATCTTGCAAACGTCTCATCTATTGTCTCATGCTCTTGCATCTTGAATAATTCGTGTTGATGAACCAACATGCTGACTTTTGCTTCTTTGACTTGACTTGTTCCTTTCTTAGCTACCATTAAGTTATACCATATTTCCTTTGCAGTGTTGCAGCCAGTTATCTTGTTATACTCATTTATGCTTAATGCATAAGTTAGATAGAACTTGGCCTTGGAGTTCAATATGTATTTGTTCTTTTCATCTTTTGTCCATGTGTCTTTTGGCTTTTCTTCAGTTCTTCCATCATCACATCTAGTTGTAGGGATAAAGGGACCATTTTCAATAATTTTTCAAATATCAATGTGCTAAGATTATGTAAATAACCTTATGTGATCCTTCCAATAGTAGTAATCTCTTCCATCAAAGGCAGGCAGTCTGTTTGTAGAGGAACATTCAGGTGTGTATGTACCTCTCATTGGTTTACCATGCCTCCTTCTAGATCTTTGTCCTCTCATAGTGTTAGATGTGCTCAACTAGAGGCTAGCTCTAATATCAAATTAAGTTGGCAAAAGCATAGGAAGGAGGGTTGAATTGTGCTCCTTTGGATTTTGAAAGTCACTACAAACACAATCTACTTTCTCAAAACTTTCTCAAGCATGAATACTTGGAGTTGAGACAGTTCAAATACATCACAGGTTAGAGTTGAGAAGGTTTAACTTTCTCAACTTTCTCAAGTAATCTCAAATATGCAGTATTGATGCAAATCTTTCTCAAGTTAACCATAAAGCCGAAGATAGATTAAAAGGAAACAAACCTATTGATGATGTTAGACGATAATGAAGAAGCTAGAGATATTTTCAAATCATAAAGCACTGAGGAGTGTTTGGGATCACTCAAACAATGCATAGGCTATTCGCATCACGAAAACTTTGCTCAGTTTGACCATTTGACGATAAAGCCAAATATAGATCAAAAGGAAGCAAACTTAATAGCTAAGTAAGATGAGAATGAAGAAGCGATAGATATTTTCAAACCATGGGGTCACTCAAACATTGCCTAGACTAATCGGATCACAAAAACATTGCTAAGTTTGATCATTTCATCATAAAGTCAATGATAGATCGAAAGGAAGAAAATTTAATGTCAATGTTAGACGAGAATGAAGAAACTAGAGATATTTTCAAACTATGAAGCTTTAGGAGTGTTTGGAGTAACTCAAACATTGCTTAGGCCTTTTGTATCACAAAAATTTTGCTAAGTTTGACTATTTGGTCGTAAAGTCGAAGATAGATAAAAAGGAAGCAAATTTAATGGCTAAGTTAGATGAGCACGAAGAAGTTAGAGATATTTTCAAACTTTGAAGGTTTAAGAAATGAATGGCTCACTCAAACATTACCTAGGTCATTCGGATCACCAAAACATTTCTAAATTTGACCATTTGATCACAAAGTCAAAGATAGATCAACAGAAAGTAAAGATAACCACTAAGCAAGTCAAGAACGAACAAACTAGAGATATTTTCAAACTATAAAGCTTTAAGGAGTGATTGGGGTCACTAAACATTGCCTAGGCCATTCGGATCACAAAAGCTTTTTTAAGTTTGACCATTTAACCAATAAGTCGATGATAGATCAAAAGGAAGTGAACTTAACGTCTATCTTAGACAAGAATGAAAAAGCTAGATATATTTTCAAACCTCAAGGCTTTAAGGAGTGATAGGGGTCATTCAAACATTGCCTAAGTCATTGGATCACAAAAACTTTGCTAAGTCTGACAATTTGACCACAAATTCAAAGATAGATCAAAAGGCAGCAAACTTAACATCTAAGTTAGACGAGAAACAAAAGGTAGAGATATTTTCAAACCATGAAGCTTTAAGGAGTGATTGGGATCTCAAATATTGCCTAGGCCATTTGGAACAAGAAGTCTTTGCTAAGTTTGACCATTTGACCAAAAAGTCAATGATAGATCAAAATAAAGCAAACTCAAGGACTAAGACGAAAACGAAAAAGTTAGAGATATTTTCCAACCATGAAACTTTAAGTAGTGATTGGAGTCACTCAAACATTGCCAAGGTCGTACGGATCGTGAAAACATTGCTAAGTTTGACTGTTTGATCATGAATTCAAAGATACATCAAAAGAAAGGAAAGTAATGTCTATGTTAGACGAGAACGAAGAAGGTAGAGTTATTTTCAAACATTAAAGCTTTGAGGAGAGTTTGGGGTCATTCAAACATTGCCTAGCCTTTCGAATCACAAAAACTTTGTTAAGTTTGACCAGTTGACCATAAGGTCAAAGATAGATGAAAAGGAAGTAAATTTATCGTCTAAGTTAGACGAGAACAAAGGCTGGAGATATTTTCAAACCTTAAAGCTTTAAGGAGTCATTGGGGTCACTCAAACATTGCCTAGGTTGGTCGGATCATGAAAACTTTGCTTAATTTGACTATTTGTGCATAAAGTCAGAGATAAATCAAAAAGAAGCAAACTTAAAACACTAAGTAAGACGAGAACGAAGAGGCTAGATATATTTTCAAACCATAAAGTTTTAAGGAGTGATTTGGGTCACTCAAACATTGACTAGGTCACTCAGATCACAAAAACATTGCTAAGTTTGACCATTTGACCATAAAGTCAAAGATAGATGAAAAGAAAGTAAACTTGATGTCTATGTTAAATGTGAACGAACAAGCTAGAGACATTTTCAAACCTTTATGCTATAGGAAGTGTTTGGGGGGTCATTCAAACATTACAGAGGCCTTTCGGATCACAAAAGCTTTGATAGGTTTGACCATTTGACCATTAATGAAAGACATATCAGAAGGAAACAAATTTAACGACTAAGTTAGATGAGAACGAAGAAGCTAGAGATATTTTCAAACCACAATACTTTAAGGAGTGATTGGGGTCAAAAACATTGCCTAGGCTATTAGGATCACAAGAACTTTGCCAAGTTTGAGCACTAGACCATGAGTCAAAGATAGACCAAAAGGAAGTAAACTTAACATTTATGTTAGACGAGAACGAAGAAGCTAGAGATATTTTCAAACTTTGATGCTTTAAAAGGGTTTGGGTTCATTCAAACATTGCCTAGGCCATTCAAATCACAAAAGCATTGCTAAGTTTGGCCATTTTATAATAATGTCAAAGATAGATGAAAAGGAAGCAAGCTTAACAGCTAAGAAAAACAGGAATGAAGAAGATAGAGTTATTTTCAAACTATGAAGCTTTAAGGAGTGGTTGGGGTCACTCAAACAATGCTTAGGCCATTCGGATGGCAAAAACTTTGTTAAGTTTGGCCATTTGACCACAAAGTCGAAGATAGATCAAAAGGAAGCGAACTTAACATCTATGTTAGACCGGAATGAAGAAGCTAGAGATACTTTCATACCTTGAAACTTTAAGGAGTGATTGGAGTCACTCAGACATTGCCTAAGCCATTCGCATCACAAAAACTTTTCTAGGCTTGACCATTTGACCTTAAAGTTAAAGATACATCAAAAGGAAGCAAACATAATGTTTATGCTAGATAAGAACGAAGAAGCAAGAGATATTTTCAAACCTTTACACTTGAAGAAGTGTTTGGCATCACTCAATCATTTGCTAGGCCATTCGATCAATAAAACTTTTCTAACTTTTTCCAATTGACCATAATGTCAAAGATAAATGAAAAGGAAGCAAACTGACAGCCTAAGTTAGATGAGAACGAAGAGGCTAAAGATAGTTTCAAACCTTGAAGCCTTAAGGAGTGATTGGAGTCGCTCAAATATTACCTAGGCTATTCGGATCAAGAAAACTTTACTAAGTTTGGCTATTTAACCAAAAAGTCAAAGATAGATCAATAGGAGACAAACTTAAAACATAAGTAAGACGAGAACGAAGAAGTTAAAGATATTTTCAGACCATGAAGCTTGTATGAGTGATTGGGATCACTCAAACATTGCCTAGGCCATTCGGATGACAAAAACATTGCTAAATTTGACAATTTGATAATAAAGTCAAAGATAGATCAAAAGAAAGCAAACTCAACGTCTAAGTTAGACGAGAACAAAAAGGTTAGAGATATTTTTTTAAACCTTGAATATTTAAGGAATGATTAGGGTCACCCAAATATTACCTAGGTCATTTGGATCATGAAAACTTTGCTAACATTGTCTGTTTGATGATGAAGTCAATGGTAGATCAAAAGGAAGCAACCTTAACCACTAAGTAAAATGAGAACAAAGAGGTTAAAGATATTTTCCAATCATGAAGCTTTAAAACATGAATAGGGTCACTCAAACAATGCCTAGGCCAATTGGATTAAAAAAGCTTTCCTATGCTTGACCATTTGACTATAAAGTCAAAGATAGATCAATAGGAAGCAAACTTAACGTCTATGTTAGACGAGAACAAATGAGCAAGATATATTTTCAAACTTGGAAGCTTAAAGGAGTGATTAGGGCCACCAAAACATTACCTGGGCTCTTTGAATAACAAAAACATTGCTTAGTTTGACTAATTGATCATAAAGTCAAAGATAAATGAAAAGGAAGCAAACTTAACAACTAGGAAAGACAAGAACGAAGAAGCTGCAGATATTTTCAAGCCATGAAACTTCAAGGAGTGAGTGGGGTCACTTAAACATTGTCTAGGCCATTCTGATAGCAAAAACATTGTTGTGTTTGACCATTTGACCATAAAGTCAAAGATAGATCAAAAGAAACTAAACTTAATGTGTATGTTAGACGTGAATCAATAAGCTGGAGACTTTTTCAAACCTTGAACCTTTAAGAAGGCCTAGAGGTCACTTAAACATCATTGAGGCCTTTCAAATCACAAAAGCATTGCTAGGCTAGACTATTTGATTGTAAAGTGAAAGGCAGATTAGAAGGAAACAAAGTTATTTTCAAACCACGAAGCTTCAATATGTGATTGGGGTCACTCAAACATTGCCTAAGCCATACGAATCACAAAAACTTTGCTAAGTTTGACTATTTGACCATAAAGTCAAAGATAGATCAAAAGAAATCAAACTTAACATCTATGTTAGACGAGAATGAAGAAAATAGAGATATTTTCAAACCTTAATGCTTTAAGGAGTGTTTGGGGTCACTCAAACAATGCCTAAGCCATTCGGATCATAAAAACATTGCTAAGTTTGACTATTTGACAACAAAGTCAAAGGTAGATTAAAAGGAAGCAAAGTTAAAAAATAAGTAAGATGAGAACAAAGAAGCTAGAGATATTTTCAAACCATGAAGTTTCATGCAGTGGTTGGGATCTCTGAAGCATTGCCTAGGCTGTTCGAATAATGAAAACATTGCTAAGTTTGATCATTTGATCATAAAGCCAAAGATAGATGAAAAGGAACTAAACTTAACAACTAAAAAAGACAAGAACAAAGAAGTTAGAGATATTTTCAAAGCATGAAACTTAAATGAGTGATTGGGGCACTCAAATATTGCCTAGGCCATTCACATCACAAAAAAAAAGTAAACTTTACACCTATGTTAGACATGAAAGAAAAAGCAAAAGATAATTTCAAACTTTGAAGCATTAAGGAGTGTTTAGGGTCATTCAAACATTGCCTATGCCATTTAGATCACAAAGCCTTTTCCAAGTTTGACCAATTGACCATAATATCAAAGACAGATCAAACTTATCATCTAAGTTAGAAGAGAACGAACAGGCTAGAGATATTTTCAAACTTTGAAGCTTTAAGGAGGGATAGGGTCACTCAGACATTACGTAGGCCATTAGGATCCCGAAAGCTTTACGGGGTTTGACTATTTGACCATAAAGTCAAAGATAGTTTAAAAGGAAGCAAACTTAGACACCATGTAAGACGGGAACAAAGATGCTCGAGACAGTTTGGAATCATGAAGCTTCAATAAGTGATTAGGGTCACTAAGACATTGTCTAGGCTATTCAGATCACAAAAGCATTGCTAAGTTTGATTAAAGTCAAAAATAGATCAAAAGGAAGTAAACTTAGCATCTATGTTAGACGTGAAAGAACAAGCTAGAGATAGTTTCAAACCATGAATCTTTAAGAAGTATTTGAGGTCAATCAAACATTACTAAGGCCTTCTGGATCACAAAATCTTCACTACGGTTGATTATTTGATTGTAAAATCAAGGAGAGATCAGAAAGAAGCAAACTTAACAGTGAAGAAAGATGAGAATGAAAAAGCTAGGGATATTTTGGAACCGTGAAGCTTTAAGAAGTGATTTGGGTCACTCAAACATTTCCTAGGCCATTCATATCACAAAAATTTTGCTAAGTTTGAACATTTGACCATAAAGCTAAATATATTTTCAAACATTGAAACTTTAAAGAGTGTTTAGGGTCTTTCAAACATTGCTAGTATGTTCGGATCACAAAAACTTAGTAAGTTTGACCAATTGACTATAAGGTCAAAGATAGATAAAAAGAAAGCGAACTAACCGTCTAAGTTATATGAGTATGAAGGGGCTAGAAATATTTTCAAACCTTAAAGCATTAAAGAGTGAATGGGGTGACTTAAACATTGCCTAAGCTATTTGGATCATGAAAACTTTGCTAAGTTTGACTATTTGACCATAAAGTCAAGGGTGGATCAAAAAGAAGCAAACTTAACTACTAAGTAAGACAAGAACAAATAAGTTAGAGATATTTTTCAACCATGAAGCATTAAGCAGGAGTTGGGGTCACTAAAACATTGCTTAGGCCAATCGGATAAAAACAACTTCGCTAAGTTTGACTATTCGACCATAAAGTCAAAGAAAAATAAAATTGAAGCGAACTTAACATCTATGTTAGACGAGAACGAAGAAGCTAGTGATATTTCGGAATCATGAAGCTTTAAAAAGTGATTGGGGTCACTCAAATGTTGCCTATGCCATTTGGATAACAAAAACATTGCTAAGTTTTATCATTTGAATATAAAGTCAAAGATAGATAAAAACGAAGAAGACTTAACAACTAAGAAAGACGAGAACAAAGAAGCTTGAGATATTTTGAAACCATGAACTTTTAAGGAGTGATCGGGATCATTCAAACATTGCCTAGGCCATTGGATCACAAAAACTTTACTAAGTTTGACAATTTGACCAGAAAGTCAAAGATAGATCAAAAGAAAGTAAACTTAATGTCTAAGTAAAACGAGAACAAAGAGGGTAGGGATATTTTTCAAATCATGAAGCTTTAATGAGTGATTGGGGTCACTAAAACATTGTCTATGCCATTTAGAACAAGAAGTCTATGCTAAGTTTGACCATTTGGCAGTAAAGTCAATGATAGATCAAAACAAAGCAAACGTACGGACTAAGTAAGACTAAAAAGAAAAAGCTAGAATTAATTTCCAAACATTAAGCTTTAAGCAGTGATTAGGGTTATTCAAACATGTCTTAAGCCATTCAGATCATGAAAATATTGCTAAGTCTGACCATTTAACCATATACATCGTAAGGAAGCAAAGTAACATCTATGTTAGACAATAACGAAGAAGGTAGAGATGTTTTTAAACTTTGAAGCTTTAAGAAAAGTTTGGGGTCATTCAAATATTGCCTAGGCCTTTCAGATCACAAAAACTTCTTTAAGTCTGACCAATTGACCATAAGGTCAAGGATAAATCAAAAGGAAGTAAATTTACTATCTAAGTTAGACGAGAACGATGAGGCGGGAGATATTTTCAAACCTTAAACTTTTGAGGAGTGATTGAGATCACTCAAACATTACCTAGGCAATTTGGATCATGAAAACTTTGCTAAGTCTGACTATTTCTGCATAAAGTCAGACATAGATCAAAAGGAAGCAAACTTAAACACTAAGTAAGTAGAGAATGAAGAAGCTAGAGATATTTTGAAACCATGAAATTTAAGGGGCAATTTGGGTCATTTAAACATTGACTAGGCCACTTGAATCACAAAAACATTGCTAAGTTTGACCATTTGACCATAAAGTTAAAGATAGATAAAAAGGAAGTAAACTTAACATCTATGTTAGACATGAACAAACAAGCTAGAGACATTTTCAAAACTTCCATGCTATAGGAAGCGTTAGGGGTCGGTCAAACATTGCAAAGGCCTTTCAGATCACAAAAGCTTTGTTACGTTTGACCATTTAGCCGTAAAGTAAAAGATAGATCAGAACGAAGCAAATTTAACGACTAAGTTAGATGAGAACAAAGAAGCTAGAGATATTTTCAAACCACAATGCTTTAAGGAGTGATTGGGGTCACAAACAATGGCAAGGCCCTTGGGATCACAAAAACTTGGCCAAGTTTGACTACTTGACCATAAAGTTAATGATACTTCAAATGGAAGCAAACTTAACGTCGATGTTAGACGAGAATGAAGAAACTAGAGATATTTTCAAATTTTGAAGCTTTAAGTAGTGTTTGGGGTCATTCAAATACTACGTAGGCCATTCAAATCACAAAAACTTTGCTACATTTGAACAATTGACCTTAATATCAAAGATAGATCGAAAGGAAGTAAACTTGGTGTCGAAGTGAGATAAGAATGAAAAGTCAGACATATTTTCAAACCTTGAAGCTTTAAAGGCTGATTGGGACCACTCAAACATTGCCTAAGCTGTTCAGATTTGATTATTTGTGCAAAAAGCCAAAGATAGATCAAAAGGAAGTAAACTAAAACACTAGGTAAGACAAGAACAAAAAAACTATAGATATTTTCAAAATCTTGAAGCTTCAAGGAATGATTGGGGTCACTCAAACACTGCCTAGGCCATTTGGTTCACAAAAACATTGCTAAGTTTAACAATTTGATCATAAAGTTAAAGATAGATCAAAAGGAAGCAAACTTGACGTCTATGTTAGATGTGAATGAACAAGCTGAAGACATTTTGAAAACTTAAAGCTTTAAGAAGTGTTTAGAGTCACTCAAACATTGCTTTAGCCTTTTGGATCACAAAAAAGCTTTGATAGGTTTGACTATTTGACTGTAAAGTGAAGGATAGATCAAAATGAAGCAAATTTAACAACTAAGTTAGACGTGAATGAAGACTCTCCAGATATTTTCAAATCACGAAGCCTTAAGGAGTGATTGGGGTCACACAAATATTGCCTTGGCCATTTGGATCACAAAAACTTTGCTAAGTTTAACTATTTGATCTTAAAGTTAATGATACAACAAAAGAAAGCAACCTTAACATCTATGTCAGACGAGAACGAAGAAGCTAGATATATTTTCAAACTTTATGCTTTAAGGAGTGTTCGAGGTCACTCGAACACTGTCTAGGCTATTCAGATCAGAAAAACATTCCTAGGTTTGTCTAATCGACCATAATGTCAAAGATACATCTAAAGAAAGCAAACTTACTGTCAAAGTTAGATGAGAACGAAGAGGCTGGAGATACTTTCAAATCTTGAAGCTTTAAGCAGTGATTGGGGATACTTAGATATTGCCTACGCCATTCGAAAAAGGAAACTTTTCTAAGTTTGACTATTTGTCCAAAAAGTCAAAGATAAATAAAAAAAAATTAAACTTAAGCACAAAGTAAGACTCGAACAAGAAGTGATTGGGGTCACTCAAACATTGCCTTGGCCGTTCAGATTATGAAAACATTGCTAGGTTTGACCATTTGATCATAAAGTCAAAGATAGATGAAAAGGAAGCAAAGTTAACGACTAAGAAAGATGAAAACAAAGAAGCTAGAGATATTTTGAATAAGCTTTAAGTAGTAATTGAGGTCACTCAAACTTTGCTTAGGCCATTCGGATCATTAAAACTTTGCCAAGTTCGAACATTTGACCATAAAGTCAAATATAGATTAAAAGAAAGCAAACTTAACGTTGACGTTAGACGAGAACGATTAAGCTAGAGATATTTTCAAACTTTGATGCTTTAAGGAGTGTTTGGAGTCATTCAAGTAGTGCCTATGCCATTCAGATCGTAAAAACATTGTTAAGTTTGACTAATTGACTGTTATGTCAAAGATAGGTCAAAAGGAAGCAAGCTTACCATCTAAGTTAGACTAGAATGAAGAAGTTAGAGATGTTTTCAAACCTTAAAGTTTTAAGGTATGATTAGGGTCACTCAAACATTGCCTAGGCTGTTCTAATCAAGAAAACTTTGCTAAGTTTGACTATTTGACCATAAAGCTAACTTAAACACTAAGTAAGACGAGAACAAAGAAGCTAGAGATATTTTAAACCATAAAGCTTGAAGGAGTGATTGGGGTCACTCAAACATTTCCTAGGCCATTTGGATTGCAAAATCTTTGCTAAGTTTGTCCTTTCAACCATAATGCCAAAGATCAATCAAAAGGAAGCAAACATAATAACATCTATGCTTGACGAAAATGAAGAAACTAGATATACTTTCAAACTTTGAAGCTTTAAAGAGGGGGGTCTTTCAAACTTTGCCTAGGTCATTTGAATCACAAAAACTTCGCTAAGTTTTACCAATTGACCATAATGTCAAAGATATATGAAAAGGAAGCAAGCTTACCATCCAAGTTAGACAAGAACAAAGAGGGTAGAGATATTTTCAAACTTTGAAGCTCGAAGGAGTGATTGTGGTCACTCAAACATTGCCTAGCCATTTGGAACATGAAAATTTTGCTAAGTTTGACAATTTGACAATAAAGTCAAACCAATATTAAAAGGAAGCAAACATAAATACTAAGTAAGATGAGAATCAAGAAACTTGAGATATTTTCAAACCATGAAGCATCAAGGAGTGATTGAAGTCACTAAAACATTGCCTAGGCCATTCATATCACAAAAACATTGCCAAGGTTGACTATTTGACCATAAAATCAAAGATAGATCAAGAGAAAGTAAGCTTAACATCTAAATTAGACAATAATGAAAAAGCTTGATATATTTTCAAACTTTGATGCTTTGAGGAGTGTTTGGGGTCACTCAAACTTTAACTAGGCCTTTCGGATCACAAAAACTTTGCTAAGTTTGACTATTTGACCATAAAGTCAATGACAAATTATGAGTAAGCAAACTTAATGTCTAAGTTAGATTAGAACAAAGAGGGTAGAGATATGTTCAAACATTGAAGTGTTAAGAAGTGTTTGGGGTCATTCAGACATTGTTTAGGACATTCAGATCACGAAAACTTTGCTAAGTTTGGCCATTTGGTGATAAAGTCAATGATCGATTAAAAAGAAGCAAACTTCATCACTAAGTAAGATGAAAATAAAGAAGCTAGAGATATTTTCAAACCTTAAAGCTTTACAGAGTGATTAGGGTCAGTCAAACATTGCCTAAGCTGTTCGGATCACAAAAACCTAGCTAAGTTTGAACATTTGATGATAAAGTCAAAGATAGATGAAAAAGAAGCAAACTTAACACTGAAGAAAGACGAGAACGAAAAAACTAAAGATATTTTGGAACCATGAGCCTTTAAGGAGTGATTGGGATCACTCAAACATTTCTTAAGCCATTCAGGTCACAAAATGTTTGCTAAGTTGACCATTTGAGCATAAAGTCAAATATAGATCAATAGGAAGCAAACTTAAGTCTATATTAGATGAGAACGAAGAAGATAAACATATTTTCAAACTTTGAAGCTTTATGGGGTGTTTAGGGTCATTCAAACTTTGGCTAGGCCATTTGAATAAAAAAACTTTGCTAAGTTTGGCCAATTTGACCATAATGTCAATGATAGATCAAAAGAAAACAAACTTTCCGTCTAAGTTAGATGAGAATGAAAATGGTAAAGATATTTTCAAACCTTGAAACTCTAAAAAGTGTTTGGAGTCACTTAAACATTGCGAAGGCCATCGGATCACAAAAACTTTGCTAAGTTTCACTATTCGATCATAAAGTGAAAGATAGATCAAAAAGAAACTTATTGCAAACTTAACCACTAAGTAAGACTATTTTCAACAAAGATGTTAGAGATATTTTCCAACCATGAAGCTTTTAAGGAGTGATTGGGGTCACAGAAACACTGTCCAGGCCAATTGGAAGCATTAAAGAGTGTTTGGGGTCAAAAATTGCTAGGCCCTCCCGATACTAAAGCTTGACCATTTGACCATAAAGTCAAAGATAGATCAAAATAAAGCAAACTTAACAACGAAGAAAGACAAGAGCAGAGAAGCTTGAGATATTCTGAAACCTTGAAGCCTTAAAGAATGATTGGGGTCACTCAAACATTTCCTAGGCTTTTTTACACAAAAACTTTATTAAGTTTGAGCGTTTGACCATCAACTCAAAGATAAATCAAGACAAAGTAAACCAAACCACTAAGTTAGAGGAAAAGCTAGCGATATTTTCTAACCATGTGCTTTAAACACTGATTGGGGTCCCTCAAACAATGCCTAGGCCATTCGATCACAAAAACTTTGCCAAGCTGGACCATTTGATGATAAAGTCAAAGATAGATCAATAGGAAGCAAACTTAACATGTATGTTAGACGAGAACGAAGAAGCTAGATATATTTTCATACTTTGAAGCTTTATGGGGTGTTTGGGGTCATTCAAGCTTCTCATAGGCCATTTGGATTACAAAAACATTACTTAGTTTGACCAATTGACCATAATGTCGAAGATAGATCAAAAGAAAGCAAGGTTAACCACAAAGTAAGACGAGAATGAAAAAGCAAATATTTTCAAACCATGAATTTATGTTTTCAAAAGAAAGCAAACTTAACCACTAAGAGATAGAACGTAAAAGCTAGAGAAATTTTCAAAAGAAAGCAAACTTACCACTAAGTTAGGCAGAACAAAAAAGCTGAGATATTTTCAAACCTTCGAACTTAAGGAGTGCTTGGGGACACTAAAACATTGCCTAGGCCTTATGGATTGTGAAAACTTTGCTAAGTTTGACTAATTCAACGTAAAGTCAAAGATTGATAAAAAAGAATCATTGTGGCCATTCGACACAAAAACTTTGCTAATGACCATCTAAGTTAGACGAGAACGAAGAGGCTGCTCTTATTTTCAAACATTCAAGCTTGAAGGACTGATTGGGGTCACTTAAACATTACCTAACCCATTTGGATCCCGAAAACATTCTTAAGTTTAATTATTTGACCATAAAGTCAAAGATATATCAAAAGGAAGCAAAGTTAACCGCTAAGATAAGAACGAAGAAGCTAGAGATATTTTCAACCCTTGAAGCTTTAAGGAGTGATTGGGGTCACTCAAACATTGTCTAGGCCATTCGAATCACAAAGACTTTATTAAGTTTGACCATTTGACCACAAAGTCAGAGATAAATTGAATGGAAACAAATTTAACGACTAAGTTAGGAGAGAACGTAAATGCTAGAAATAGTTTCAAATCTTGATGCTTTAAGGTGTGATTGGGGTCACTCAAACATTGCATAGGCTATTCAGATCACAAAAACTTTGGCAAGGTATGAGCGTTTGACTATAAAGTCAAAGATAGATGAAAAGGAAGCAAACATAACTACAAAGTAAGGTGATGACGAAGAAGCTAGAGATATTTTTGTAAACATTAAGCTTGAAGGAGTGATGGGGGCTACTCAAACATTGGTTGAGCTATTCGGATCACAAAAACTATGCTAAGTTTGACCACTTGACCATAAAGTCAAAGATCAGTTAAAAGAAAGCAAACTTAACCATAAAGTAAGATGAGAACAAAGAAACTAGAGAAATTTTCAAACCATTAAGCTTTAAGGAGTGTTTGGGGTCACTCAAACATTGCGTAGACCATTCAGATCACAAAGACTTTGCTAATTTGACCATTTGATAATTAATTCAAAAATAGATCAAAAGGAAGAAAACGTAATGCCTAAGTTTGATGAGAACGAAGATGCTAGAGATATTTTCAAATCTAAATGCTTTACAGAGTGATTGGGGTCACTCAAACATTGCCCTGGTCATTCAGCTCCCGAAAAACATTGTTAAGTTTGAGCTTTTGACCATAAAGTCAACGATAGATCAAAAAGAAATAAACATTACCAGTAGTAGGGCGAGAACGAAGAAGCTAAAGATATTTTCAAACCTTATAACTTTAAGATGTGATTAAGGTCAGTCAAACATTACCTACGCAATTTAGATCACGAAAACTTTGCTAAGTTTGACCATTCAACCATAAAGTCATATATAGATTAAAAGGAAGCAAACATAACTACCAAGCCAAACAAGAATGAAGAACGAGAGATATTTTCAAACCATGATGCTTTAAGGAGTGACTGGGGTCATTAGAACACTGCCTTAGCCATTCGGATCACAAAGACTTTGTTAAGTTTGACTATTTGACCACAAAGTCAGAGATAAATCGAAAGAAAGCAAATTTAATGACTAACCTAGACGAGAAAGAAGAAGCTAGATATATTTTCAAACCATTAAGCTTTAAGGAGTGATGGGGGTCACTTAAACATTGCCTAGGTTATTCGGATCACAAAAACTTTGCCATTTTGACCACTTGGCCATAAAGTAAAAGATGGAATAAAAGGAAGCAAACTTAACTACTAAGTAAGATGAGAACACAGATGCTAGAGAAATTTTCATACATTGAAGCTTTAAGGAATATTAGGGGTCCCTCAAACAATGTGTAGGCCATTCGGATCGCAAATATATTACTGAGTTTGACCATTTGATGATAAATTCAAAAATAGATCAAAAGGAAGTTAACATAATGTCTAAGTATGACAAGAACGAAGATCCTAGAGATATTTTCAAATATTGATGCTTTAAGGAGTGATTAGGGTCACTCAAACTTTGCTTAGGCTGTTTAGGTCACGAAAACTTTACTAAGTTTCACCATTTGACCATAAAACTGAAGATAGATCAAAAGGAAGAAAACTTAATGCCTATGTTACACGAGAACAAATAAGCTAGAGATATTCCAAACCTTGAAGCTTTAAGGAGTGTTTGGAGTCACTCAAATGTTGCCTAGGCCTAGGATCACAAAAAACTATGCTAAGTTTGACGATTTGTTCGTAAAGTCAAAGATTGATCAAAAGGAAGCAAATTTAACAACTAAGTTTTACTAGAATGAAGAAGTTAGAGATATTTTCAAACCCTTAAGCTTTGAAGAGTGATTGGAGTTAGTTAAACATTGCCTATACCGTTCAGATCATGAAAGCTTTGCTAAGTTTGACAATTCGGCCACAAAGTCATAGTTAGATCAAAAGGAAGCAAACATAACTACTAAGCCAGATATAAATGAAGAACATAGAGATATTTTCATACCATGAACCTTGAAGGAGTGATTGGGGTCATTCAAACATTGCCTTGGCCATTCAGATCACAAAGACTTTGTTAAGTTTGACCAAGACCACAAGTCAAAGATAAATCGAAAGAAAGCAAATTTAACAAATAACCTAGATGAGAATGAAGAGGCCCACTCAAACATTGCCTAGGCCATTGGATCACAAAAACTTTGATAATTTGACCACTTGACCATAAAATCAAATATAGACAACAAGGAGGCAAACATAATCACTAGGTAAGACGAGAACAATGAAGCTATAGATACTTTCAAATCTTGAAGCTTTAAAGAGTGTTTGGGATCACTTAAATATCGTACAGGCCTTTTGGATCACAAAGACATTGCTAAGTTTGACCATTTGCCGATAAAGTCTAAGGTAGATAAAAAAGAAGCAAACTTAATGTCTTAGTTAGACGAGACCATAAAAGCTAGAGACATTTTCAAATCATGAAGCTTCAAGGAGTGTTTGGGGTCACTCAAACATTGACTAGGCCTTTCACATCACAAAAACCTTGCTAAGTTTGACTATTTGGCCAAAAAGTCAAAGATGATCAAAGGAAAGTAAACTTAACCACTAAGTAAGATGAGTACAAAGAAGCTAGAGACATTTTCAAACTAAGAAGCTTTAAGGAGTGATTAGAGTCACACAAACAATACCTAGACCATTCGGATCACAAAGACTTTGCTAAGTTTGACCAATCAACCATAAAGTCAAAGATATATCAAAAGGAAGTAAACGTAATGTCAAAGTTTGACGACGGTGAAAAGGCTAGAGACATTTTCAAACCTTTATGCTTTAAGGAGTGATTGGGGTCACTCAAAAATTGCCTAGGCCATTTAGATCTTGAAAACTTTCGTGAGTTTGACAATTTGACCATAAAGTCAAAGATAAATTAAAAGGAAGCAAACTTAACATCTATGTTAGACAAGAAAGAAGAATCTAGAGACACTTTCATTTTAAAGCATGAAGGAGTGTTTGTGGATACTCAAAAAATTGGCTAGGCCTTTCAAATCACAAAAAAATTTGATAAGTTTGACTAATTGACAAAAAAGTCAAAGACAAATCAAAGGCAAACTTAATGACTATGTTAGATGAGAACGAAGAAGCCTGAGATACTTTCAAGCCTTCAAGCTTTAAGGAGTGATTGGGGTTATTCAAACATTGCCTATGCTATTCAGATCATGAAAACTTTGCTAAGTTTGATCATTTGACCATATATCCAAAGATTAATCAAAAGGAAGCAAACTTAATATCTAGGTTAGACGAGAACGAAGAGGTTAAAGATATTTTCAAGCCTTGAAGCTTTAAGGAGTGATTGGGGTCACTCAAACATTGCCTAGGCCGTATGGAAAAAAAAATCTTTGGAAAGTTTGGCTAGTTGGTCATAAAGTCAAAGATACATCAAAAGGAAGCAAACTTAACATGTAAGATAGATGAGAATACAGAAGTTGGAGATATTTTCAAACCTTGAGGTTACTAGAACATTGCCTAGGCCTTTCAGATCATGAAACTTTGTTTATGTTTGACCATTTGACCATAAAGTCAAAGATAGATCAAAAGGAAGCAAACTTAACCACTAAGTAAGATGAGAACGAAGAAGCTAGATATATATTCAAACCACGAAGCTTTAAGGATTGATTGGGGTCACCCAAACATTGCCTAGGACATTTGTATTACAAAGACTATGGTAAGTTTGCCCATTTGACCATAGAGTTAAAAACAATTCAAAAGGAAGCAAACGAATCATCGAAGTTAGACGACAATGAAGAGGCTAGAGATATTTTCAAACCTTTAAGCTTTAAGGAGTGATTAGAGTCGCTTAAACATTGCCTAGGCCATTCGGATTACAAAGACTATGGTAAGTTTACCCATTTGACCATAGAGTTAAAAACAATTCAGAAGGAAGCAAACTTAACGTCTATGTTAGACCATTCAATCGTAAAGCCAAAGATAGATCAAACTTAACGTCTATGTTAAACCACAGAGGTATTTTCAAATAGTGGCTAGGCCTTTCGGATTACAAAACCTTTGCTTAGGCCTTTTAGATCAAAGAAACTTTGCTAAGTTTGACCATTCAATCGTAAAGCCAAAGATAGATCCAAAAGAAGCAAATTTAACGACTAAGTTAGATGAGAACGAAGAGGCTCAAGATATTTTCAATTCTTGAAACTTTTAAGAGTAAATAGGGTCTGTCAGACATTGCTTATGCTGTTCAAATCACAAAAACTTTGATAAGTTTGATCATTTGGCCATAATGTCAAAGATAGATAGGAAGCAAACTTAAACAATAAGACGAAAACGAAGAAGTTAGAGATATTTTCAAACCCTAAAACTTTAAGGAGTGATTAGGGTCACTCAAACTTTGCATGTGCCATTCAGATCACAGAATCTTTGCTAAGTTTGACCATTTGCCCATAAAGTCAAAGATAGATAAAAAGGAAGCCAACATAACATCGAAGTTAAACGACAACAAAGAGGGTAGAGATACTTTTAAAACTTTATGCTTTAAGCCGTGGTTGTGGGATTGCCACTATTACATTGGCTTCCAATAGTTTGACTTGCAGTCTTAGTTGTGCAATTACCACTAATACTTTGGGTTCCCGCATTTTCTATTCTAGTAATTGGTCTTCCACGCTTTTTTCTTCTACTAGTTTGACTTCCAGCAGTTTGATCTCCATTACCTTTTGTCTATGAAAAAAAAAACAAAGTCATGTAAAGTATAACATCTGAAGACAAGGTAGGGATATAAAACTCACTTGTGTTTATGCATCGATATGTTGACTTCCAGTAGGATCTCCATTGCCTCTTCTCTATAAGAAAAAAAAATTGAAGTCATATAAGCATATATCATTGAAGACCAGTTACTGAATGCTAGGGACAACATTACTTAGTCAAGAAGTCAAAAATCCAACAATGCAAACATATCACAATTCTACATATGAGGGCAACCCAGCTTTTGTTATGTTTCTTAAGGAAAAATTTGTATACAACTTTAGTGATGACTATTTTTTGGGGAAATGTGTATACTTTCTTTTTTTTTTGGGAAATTTGTATGCTCTCTCATTACTTTGGAAAACTTGCACACAGTTCCATCTTTACGGAAATTATAAATGTTGCTACTCTCTATTTTGGCAGTAATGATATTTGAATTTACACCAATTTGCTAATCTGTTTGTCTATACATTAGTTCATTTTGGTAGTAATGACACTATACTGTTTCTTGCTTCTTTTATCTCTTCTTGTGTGGCATATTACTCCATTGCCAAAGATAGGAACAAGGAATTAGTTCATTAAAATGTTGAAACAGATAGGACAATAAATCAAGTTCATTGCAACAGATGCAACTTTACAAGGAATAACATTCATCTTCACAAAATCTCCTATCAAACAGAACATTCTCTTCCCTGCCACAATGCCAAACTTTACAAAATCCCCTGCCATAATGCTAAACTTTACAAAATCGACTCACTCTTACTACAAAAATCAACACACAACAAAAACATTCACTTAACTACAACATTTCATAGTGACACAGTGCAGACATAGTAGAAATATCACTATTTTGACAATATGACTAAAAGCATCAACACGATTGCTTTGTTTCTCTCACTAGCAAGCTTCCTCTCCAGCTTTCCAATATTTTACTTGCACTCTTGAACAACCAAGTCCTAAACAACTAAGTCCTATGAACCTTGCAAAGCTTGAGAAACAGAAGTCCCATGCATTCCCTCATCAGTCCATTGGAAGAAATCTCAACGTGCTCAAAATGAGCTTTTTGTTGATATCTCGTGGGTCACGTAACTCCCTCGTATCAGAAAAGGCCATCGAAAGTGAACAGCCTCAAAACATTGTTTATGGCAAATGTCATGTTTTGGCCTTGAAATTGGCTGAATTTGATTGAACCAAGACAAAGCATATGAAGGGCTCGAAATGAGCTTTCTATTCTTATATCGTAAGTCCTGTAAGTCCTCTCTAATGGGAAGAAATGGCCTTTGAAAGTGAATGACCTAAAATAGCATTTTGTTTAAACATCATTATTTGGGTTGAAATTGACTGAATCCTGCTGAACCCTGTTGATATATTGTGGGTCCCTAACTCTTCTAGGATGAGAAGAAATGCCCTTCGAAAGTGAATGGTCGAAAATAGTGTTTATGACAAACATCATGTTTCGGCCTTGAAATCGGCCGAATTCGGCTAAACTAAGACAATGCAATCGATGGGCTCGAAATGAGCTTTTCGTTCTTATATCGTGGGTCCTTTAACTCCTTTCGGATGGGAAGAAATAGCCTTTGAAAGTGAACAGCCCAAAACAACATTTTTGACAAATGTCATGATTCGGCCTTGAAATCAATTGAATCTTACCGGACCCCTACAATGCTATTGATGGGCTCGAAATGAACTTTTTGTTGATATATTGTGGGTCCCTAATTCCTTTCAAATGAGAAGAAATGCCCTTCAAAAGTAAACGGCTCAAAACAGCATTTTACAACAAATGTCATGTTTTGAACTTGAAATTAGTAGAATCTGGCCGAACAAGGGCAATGCGATCGACAGGCTTGAAATAAGCTTTCTGCTCCAATATTGTGATTCTTGCAACTCTTCTCGGAGAAGAAGAAATGACCTTTCAAAGTGAATGGCCCAAAACAGTGTTTACAATAAATGTCGTGTTTTGGCCTTAAAATCATCTGAATCCAGAGGAACCAAGATAATGCAACTACGGGCTCAAAGTGAGCTTTTTCTTCATATATCATGGGTCTTGTAATTGCTCTTGGATGAGAAGAAATGGACTTTGAATATGAACAGCCCAAAACAGAATTTACAACAAACGTCATGTTTCAGTCTTTAAATCGACCGAACCTAGACAATGCAATTGACTGGCTCAAAATGAGTTTTCTATTGATATATAATGGGTCTCAGAACTCCCCTAGGATGAGAAGAAATTACCTTTGAAAGGAAATGGCCTAAAATGGCATTTTTGACAAACATCATGTTTTGGCATTTAAATCAATTGAATCTCGTTGAACCTTGATAATGCTATTGATGGGCTCGAAATAAGCTTTTTATTGATATATTGTGGGTCCTGAAAATCCTCTCAGATGAGAAGAAATGCCCCTTCGAAAGTGAACGGCCTAAAACAACATTTACGACTGACATTGTGTTTTGGCCTTGAAATTGTCTGAATCTAGAGGAACCAAGACAATGCAATCCACATGCTTGAAGTGAGCTTTTTATTCATATATTGTGGGTCTCGTAACTCTTTTCGGATAAGAAGAAATTACCTTTGAAATTGAACGGTACAAAACATCATTTTCAGCAAATGCCATGTTTGGGCCTTGAAATCGGCCAAATTTAGCTAAGCCCTGACAAAACTATTAACGACCTCAAAATGAGCTCTTTATTGATATATCACTGTAACTCCCCTCAGTTAAGAAGAAATAGATTTCCAAAGTGAACGACACAAAACATTTGCAGTAAACGTCATGTTTTAGACTTGAAATCATGGGGAATCCACCCGAACCAAGACAACACAATCGACTGGCTCAAAATGATCTTTTTGTTCATATATCATGGATCCTGTAACTTCTTTCAAATGAGAACAAATGACCTTCAAAAGTGAAATGCCCAAAATGGCATTTATGGAAAATGTCTTTTTTGACCTTGAAATCAGTAGAATCTTGCTAAACCCCGACAATGCTATAAATGAGTTCAAAATGAGCTTTCCATTGATATATTGTGGGTCCTATAACTCCTCTCAAATGAGAAGAAATGTCCTTCAAAATTCAATGACCCAAAATGGTTCAGCAAATGTCATGCTTTGAACTTGAAATCGACCAAATCAAGGCAATGCTATTTCGATGTGCACAAAATGAGTTTGTTGTTGATATATCCTAGGTCCTATGACTCCTTTCATATGAGAAGAAATGGCCTTTGAAACTGAATGGCCTCAAAACATCATTTACGGCAAACGTCGTGTTTCGGCCTTGAAATCGGCCAAATTCGGTCAAACCAAGATAATGCAATCAACAGGCTTGAAATGATCTTTCTGTTCTTATATGATGGGTCTCGTAACTCCTTCCAGATGAGAAGAAATAGCCTTTAAAAGTGAACGGCCCAAAACACTGTTTACAGTAAATGTCATGTTTTGCACTTGAAATTGGCCAAATTCGGCCAAACCAAGATAATGCTATCGCTGAGCTCGAAATTAGCTTTTTGTTGATATATCGTAGGTCCCTAACTCTTCTTGGATGAGAAAAAATTGTCTTAAAAAGTGAACAGCCCTAAACAGCATTTATGATAGACATCGTGTTTTGGCCTTGAAGTCGGTCGAACCTAGCCAAACCAAGACAATGCAATTGAAGGACTCGAAATGAGCTTTTCGTTCATATGTTATGGGTCTCATAACCCCTTTTAAATGAGAAGAAATTAACTTCTAAAGTTAAAGGCCCAAAACAGCATTTACTACAAACGAGTAATGTTTTTCTTTTGAAAGTTAGGTCCATTTCTTCACATTTTATTTGTTTGAAGAATCAAATACTGATAATGAGTATAGCTTTGACTAATTTCCTTTAAGTGTGACTGCAATGGCAACGAGACATTAAATTTCTTATATTGGGAAAATTTTCATCGTTAGAATCTCATGTTTTGAGTTGGGTCTTTGGATTTCATAGCTAGTGATAGCATAGGTTACTCCATTTGGATAACGCATTGGTAGTATTTGCATATTGCATATTGTTTTCTATAAGTTGAGAAATTCAAGAAAAGTAGTAATGAATGATTAACGAACTTATTGACTTCAATACTTCATTCTTGGAATTCTTTTAATTGAATGGCAAGCCATAACTTTGCGAATATTATACGTGGCTCATTTTTATTTTTCAACTATTAGTTCATTTTCTTTTGCTTATATTTCATCCTCCAAATTTGTCAATCTACTGAATGAATTTGTAACTAAATTTTGCAGTTTTCCCGTCAAGGTAACATGTGATCCTGTGACAAGTCTTCGTAATAGAGATTGAGTACATGATCTTTTGTATGTTTGAACATTTAGATTTAATTGCAATTTTAATTTGACATATTATCTTTCTCCTTTTTGTAACTAGAAGGCATATTCATGACTTTATATATTATTAATGACAATTTAAATGATTAAAGTCTATTTCATTTTATATATTACTAATGAGAATTTATTTTTGTTGATATATAATTGATATAACATTTATAATGCACTTAGAGTATATTAAGTGGAGGTTATATAATTTTTGATAATGTAAAAAAGAAAAAAGAAGCCAAAAGCAAGATTTCTCGTGAAAAAAAAAAAAGATGCCTACAAATAAAAAGAACTCTTAGGGAGGTTTTTTTTTGGTCACTAAAAGCACTTTTTATGATGACTAGGAGAAGTCATCACAGAAAATTGTTTTAGTAACAACTATTTGTGGTCACAAAAGGATATGAAGGAATTTTTATTATAGTCTTTTATGACGACTTATGTCATCACTAAAGATATCTATTGTGACAATGTCGTAGTCAACACCATAGACATCTTTATTGATGACCTTCAATTATTACCAAAGCTTCCTACATGTTACAATTTTTAAATTCCTTTAATGACAACTAAATGTATCACAGAAAGCTCTTTTTGTGACCACTCTAAAAGTCATTGTGGTATACCTTTAGCACGGAACATAGGCAATGGCTTTAAGTCATCAAAGAAGGTATAAAATGTCATCACGAAAGCCTTTTGTGATGACTTTGTTTACTTTTTCTGATGAAAAAAGTTGCCAAAAAAAGCTCAGTTTTTTTAATAGTATATATTGCTTCTCGTTCTTTTTTGCAGGAATAAGCTCTAAATATTTATTCATATCTCGAACATCCTTCTCAATTTGAAATAAGGAAGAAGTCTGCAATACTTCATCTACCCATTGGTAGATACTATAAGCCCGGGGTATCAGATTGGAAGCCGCGTTATGACCCATATTAATTTCTTTTGATATTGATAGGTATTGACAAAGGCCAAAATAGGATTAGTTTTCTCGTTAGAGCTACTCCAGCCGGACATCATCTTGGTCGCCTCACTAGTTTTCCATTTAAAATAATCTCTCAATCTCCATTGCTCCACCAATTTGCTATCTAATTTAACCATCTCGGCTTGAAATTCAACATGAGATATTAGCCTACATCCTCTCTTTGAACACCTAGCAGAGAGACTCTTTCGCCTTCGAGAGGGCAAAAGGACTATTCCTTCATTACAACTAGGAGTTCACCCTTCTCACCATTATCAAGGATGTCTTTACCTTTGACCATGGTAACCCCAAATGGAAAATCCAAAGAGAGGGATTAGGGAGTTACATAAGGATGATGATGGAGTTTGGAGAACAGTCAAGAACATAGGGACACCGAGATTCGAACAATCAATAAGCTTTTGCAAGGCAAGAAGGATTCTGAAAGAGAAGAGATAAAAAGCTTTAGAAAAAGACTCTGAAAAAGGAAATACAAAAAGGCTAAAGGAAAAGAAAAGTGAAAAGATTGTGGTGATCTTTGGAACCCTTTTTACAGGGATGCCTAACTTATAATTTCACCCCACTCAACAAAACTTAGGGGCAAAATGGCAAAAATAATAGTTTTTGAAATTCAAAATATAATAATTATAGGTATTGGGATCAGAGCTAGATACAACCTTATTTAATATGCAAGGTCTGATGGGATGTGGCAAGGTAAGAGACTATTCAAGAAAACTTTACAACTTCATCTTGGTAATTGTGAGACTATCTTAACAAATAGCGACCATATCACACTCCTTGAAAAGTTGGGCCTTGAAAGATAACTCGAAACCTTATTATAAAAATAAGCCACCGACTTGGGGACAGTATTTGATACAATTATTGATAGGCTCACCAAACTGAAGTAGATAACAACCAAGCTGATGTGGCTCTAATAACCACCTATGGGTTAAGTGATAATTCAAGAAGAAGTCCTAAGAAATTAGCATAAACCTATATCACTACAAATCTAGCCCAAATTGAAGGCTTGTCATGATCCTTTAGGGGTAACCTCTTTTAAAACAACTAGACTACCTTGCTTATATAAGGAAGGTAGTCCCTTAGGTACAATTCAATTCATTCTCATTATAATCCTACTATATTCTTCAGACTTGAGCATCAGAGTGCTTTTCTCAGGTACCCCTCACTAAATTCTTATCATCCATTGGAGTTGATAATCTTCAAACATCTTGGCTGGATTCTTATTAATTCCTAAACCTCATATCTAGTTTAAAAACAACAACAATAAGAAGAATTAACTGGAAACCATATTGAGTATAATTGAATGGAAGAATGAAGGAAGGAAAAGAACTAGAAGGTAAAGAGGATCACATTAGTGGGAAAAAAGTTACTATGCAATCATATCCTACCCAATCCCCTCTTTCCTATGCCTCAAATCCTTCCTTGACTTTAACATCATGAAATCCTTCAAGTGACAGTTAGTTATTTTGGGTCTTGAGTTCCTTTGCACTTGGATACCCTTTCTTTCCATGCTAATTAATTGTTCCTCCATTTTGGACTATTTTAATGAATGTAATTGTTATTCATGAACTATTTTGATGTCTTCTATAAATAAAGAACTAATGTGATGCCACCATACCCTTTGAGGCTTAAAACATCATAACAAATTGTTGACACCAAAAAATTGTAAAATTGGCTGAATCAAAACATTTTGGCTATGTTAGATTGAATTGGTCTAAATTTCTTGATATTTGGCTAATAAGTTAGCTAATAAGCCAAATTTACACACAACAATAATAGGTTACGTCTGCAATAGGTTTAAAAGAGAGACAAGTTAAAAAATGAAGGTAAGTATGGATCAGATGAGTTTATTGGGCAAAGATCAGCTAAGTTTGGCTGAAATCAGCGAAACTGGGTTAAGGAGTTAGCTAAGACTGCATCAAATCTTCTAGGCAAGCTTTTAAATTAATCGACCATGCACGAAATGGGCTTAAAGGGCCAATTGGGCTTGTGTTTTGTATCAAATCCATTATTTTTAGGCAGAAGGAACAAGTCAGTTGGTTAACAAATCATTTGAAGGGGTTTTGACCAGGTCAAACACTAGGAACCACCTTAAATCTATTGGAGAATCAGAATCCTACAAAACTAGGGATAAGGGGGTAAAACTCAACTAGTCTGGCAGTTATCTTATTAGCTAAGGAAGCACTTCTAACTTCTAAAATGTAGGAATACAAGTTGACATGCCCATAATACCTCCCTGAATGTTGGCCATTACTGCAAATTAGTGGAAGCATGAAGAAGAGTAAGGCAAGCATGGCAAATGGGCTAGGGCTATTATTGGCCAGTTTAAACACTATAAATGGTCATTTTTTACTTTATTGTAACTATCTCAATACTCAATCAAACCAATCATTTATATTACATTTATCTTTTTATCTTTACTTTACTTTACAGCTTTATTTACATCTTTTCTTATTTTAGTTATGTTTTATTAGTTTTTACCAATCGAAATTGTTAGTCAAATCTCAACTAGGCACTTTTTTTAATAGTCTAGGGACCTATAGCTAAGGAATAGAGTCTCTTTCTTAGCGTATCACCTGATTGTGTGAATCGTTTGATGTGATTTAACTGAATTTGCTGATATCTTTACTAATTCAAAAATTCATCATAATATAAATTAAATTTAAAATTAAATTAATAAAAAATTGATAAAAATAGCCGTAAATAAAATGTATGGTTGCATCGACTTTTCCTTTTAAGTGTGTGTTTAAATTAATTTATTTTATAATCAAAATAACTTATAATCAAAATTTTTTTGAAAAAGTTTTTGAGAAAAAAAGATTTTTTCCTTAAAAAAAATTATACCCGCACATGCACCAAGTTTGATTATAGCAAGCAACCATCTGCATCATCGTCAACTAACATAACGTTTGAGTTGACTCTATAGTGGCCACCACTATTGTATCCATATCTTCACTCTCACCATGTTGTTGCATCCCTTCCCCTTCCAAAATGGCTTCCATTTCCACATTAATCCTCCTCTTTCATCTTTTCCTTCTTGGCTTCTTCTCCTCATCATCCTCTGTCGATGATCTTCCCCTCGTGGTTGAGGTCAAGAAGCTCATCAAAGACCTCAACTTGTTCCTTGCCAAGGATGCTAACATCGTTTGCGATGCTAACTCTTCACTCGAACCCCGCAGGATTGTTGAGAAGAACCTCAAATTCCCTAATCTAGTGGATTCTAAGCCTAGGGTTTTGGTTGAGGGTCACTATGCTGGCTATTACCTGATTAAACATTCTCATGCCACAAGGTTTAGTTCTTTTGGGTCATTTTAGACTTGTTTTTTTGGATGATTATGGCGTGCATTTTTGGGTTAATTTCTGTTTTTGACTATACCCTAGCTTTTAATAATGTGTAGATAAGTGGAATATGCTTGTAGCACTGCAAAAGAGGGCTCTTTTTTTTTTCAAAAACTATGCTTTGTGTTATCATTAGTATATTTTTCTTATTCGTTTCTCACATTTGGTTGAATGTGGCAAGATGTTCTACTTTTTCTTTGAATCACGCAACAGCAAGAAGGATCCTATTGTGATTTGGTTAACTAGGGGACCTAGGTGTAGCAGTGAATTGGCTTTGTTTTATGAAAATGGTCCTTTCAAAATTGATGACAACATGTCTCTTTTTTGGAATGATTATGGCTGGGACAAGGTATCCTACTTTCTTTTTAAAATTTTATGTGTTGCTACTATAGTTGGCATGCCCTTGTGTGTGAGTGCACATGTAGTATAAGCAATATCATATCAATTTTGCTATGTGCATATTGCTTTTTGTGTTAACAACTCACCATACATATTGCAAAAGTGGCAATGAAAATGTTGCTACCATACCTGACCATCAAGTCAAGGAATCTAAATTGAACTTGTGATGAATAGCTTCCCCACATTTTGTCGCTTTAAATTCATATATTCTGTGGCTATTTAGGATTTATACAATCATTCACTGTATGAATCTTTTTTATAGAAAAAGAAATTTTATTAGAAAGCAAAGAGGGAAAGTACAACAGAAATGTCAAGGCTGTCCACTTTCTCTGTAGTTCAAAAATGGCAACACCCTTGAAATAATCACAAGCAGAATACCACAAAGAAACCATAACAAAATACTAGTCCGAAGCATAGTTGAGGGCAAAAAGATGCCCTTAAAGATGTGTACCTTCTACTCTAACCAAATGCAAGAAAGAATTGCATAAATTGCACACTAGCCAAAAACTTTGGCCTCCTTGTTTTTATCAAGTGTGTGTTTGATTAGCTGTGAAAAAAAGATTATTTCAATAATTGATTATATGTATAATCGATTTTCTCTAAAATTGATTATGATAAAATCAATTTTATGTTTGGATATGTTAACTAAAAAGAGATTTTAAGATAATATGTTTTGTTTGGATAGTATAAAAAAGATCGCTTTTATGTAGTAAATTAATAAAAAGGGTATGAAATAATTTATTTAAATTAATATAATATTTGATGAGTGGGTGAAGATGATAAATTTAGGCCAACATAGATTATAATCAAATGGATTATAATCAAAATGCTCAAAAATGTGTTTAGAAAAAGTCGGGTTTAGCGATGTATCATAAATTAATCAAAGAGTATTATAAATATTTATCACGTAAGTAGCTAACAAACAATATTTCTATACATAAAAAAAGACCTATTCTGTACAGAGGAAAGCTCTGTATGATGTATAACTCTTAAAAAAAGCGCGTTATGTCTCTCCCAAAAAAAAAATTTGCCATCATCAGGTTCTGTAAGAACTGTCTGACTATAAATGAACCGTCAACCCTTGGAAGTAGAAAGAGCCAACAATGCACACCCCAAGAACCATCAAACACATGAATGCTTAACAGTAGAGAACAGTCCAAAATACTGCCGCAGGCTAGATCCTAGATGAAACATTATGCTAGCGAATTTTAAATTCAGCCACTACTGTGTGTCTGGAATCTTATGCATTTATCTTTCAAAGTTTAATATCGATGGGTAAGATGTGTGTTGGAGTTCTCAATTTAGCGCGCTCGTCCACAAGTTTCTACTCATTATTCAGGTCAAAATTAGACTTATCAGCCACAGTCTGGTTTTCTGCTTGAAATCAGTAATGATCGACTGGTGTCTGAGAAGGGTTGCATGTCACTCAGACTTGAAGCCTATAAAGTGACATCGGTAATCAATGTAATAAGCAAAAGTATTTAAGTGGAGTATCTGCCGAGTGGTGAGACTTTTATGAAGATTTGCGGCGTTTTGCACACGGGTGTGCTAGTGTTGTCTTTGTGTTAATCCTTGAAAATATAGTAATCCTGACCGGAAATTCATTGCCTCTATCATTGAAGGAAAGGTTGGTCATAAATTTGGAGAGTTTGCTTCTACACGGAAACGAAGACTTTCGAGAACAAATATTAAACCGGGAAGAAAAAAGGGGTATATATAGAATAAAATAAAGATAAAGTCTAGCGCATTATGCTAACGAAGGAATTTTCCGATTTCATGATATATGCTGATGTGTCAACAATAAATTTATACTATATACCTTAATATCGATGATAGCTTTCAGATTCAACGTAACAGTTCAGTGAGAATCGATTCTCTAAGCGTACACCATCCGATCCAAGCGAGAATCAGTCTTTCCCTATTCTATTAATTTGTCCTATAATAATGATAACCCACATTGAGTATTTATTAGAAAAAAAAAGATTCCTATTAAATTGCCGTGTAGGCGCTCTCGTCAGATTACCGTGCTGGTCCAAGCCCGAAAACTACTATCTCGTATACTATAACGAGTCAAAAAGCATAAGAAATCCATCTTAGGAAGATCATCCACCTGGCCAGAGCATGTCCGTGAATCAGAACAACACTAGAGTCTCAATAGTCGAGAATCCAGCAACAACTGTGAGTCTGCCTGAGTGATTGTTGAGATGGTCATCGAATGTAATATTTAATATTTAGAATCCATCATTTTCCAGCAAAGAGATTATTTCGAAGCCCCGGAGTACTACAGTCATCCCCTCAAACCCGGGCAGATCCAATGAGTCTCCACTAGTTTTGACGTAGGATGCTGCTGTATAGCGCGTATTTCGTCAGTGGCCCCGCGCCCAATGTCTCTATAACCTGCGCATGGGGAACAAAGTTAGAGCCTCGAGCCATAGATAATTACTGAGATTAATCGTGCATAATTCGTTTCGTATTATGCTAAGACTTCACAAGAAACGTCCTGCTCGGGCACCCTGGTGAATCTAATAAGAAAACAAGGAGTCTGCTGAAGTTTCAGCATTCAACATGAACTAGACACTCCGAAAACGATATAGAAGAAAGAATATCTCGGTTTTTTCCGTCTGTTGTTTCGGCCTTTATATCAAGGTCTCCGAGACATATCTTCCGTGCATCCGGCCCAGTTCGAACAAATGAGATGATTTACTCGTGCAAGGGGTGATAATATCAGATATGTGTGAGTTCATTGGGATAGATGATTGAATCCGTTATTTCCCAAATGACGAGCGTTGCCCATATCTTGGCCACACTCTTGATGCGAGATACATGCGCGTCTGTCATGATGGATTATGCGGTGACTATTAAGATGCTGACGGAAGGTCCTTCTATACCCAGTTCTCTTCAGCGCTCTAGAAGACTCATTCGTGGCAACACTCGCAGACTTCATATGTCAAAGAATGAGCAAAGGCGAATAGAGAGGGCCTAACCGGAATCGAAATTCACCTTACATATATTTAATATACAAAGGGACAATATGGGCAAACATGCCAAAGGTAAGCCCCAAGAACTGCTAAGAAAATAGTACTAAGGAGATTAGACGTGTCTCTTTATGAGACATTATATAGCATGTCTCTCCCGGACCCTTCCCCGACTTGCGACGCCCTTTATTCTACCTTGATTCTTAGTAAGACTAAAACCTAACATAGAAAAATTGTAGCCTAAGTTTTTAGGCTGTTCAAATACACTGAGAAAATTATTGTCAAATGTTAATTATCAACCTCCTGCTAAGTTAGGTATTATTGGATTCTGGTTCATTGTTCTCTCTATCTAGTAAATCAGTGAGTTTCCTTTCACTTCTAGTTTGGTTATGATCAACGAAATAGAAGAAGAAGAAGGAGGAGCCTTGACTTTCTATGATGTTATTAGTAAAGAAGCGCTAACGCTGCAATCTTTCTAAAGCAAGAAGCGAGAAACTTGACTTTGAGAAAGAAGGTGCTTGTTGCCGCTTTATTTTATTAGTAAGTAAACTTGTTTTATAAGGCGAAAGGTTGCTTTTTTTATAATTATTATAGCGTTAGCGCTTTAGTTTTCAATAAGTTTAGGCTTGACTAATAACATATAGAAATTTTGAATCAGGGTGCGCAGGTTTGGAATCCTATACAAAGGGCCGTTCCTTTCAAATGACAACTGCCTCTTCCTGCTGCGAAGGCCTTGCACGAACCCCCCCCACCCCCGATCCAGTACCAGTTGTTTCGCTGGTAGGCCCACTTAGGTTAGGGGGGCATTGTCCCTCAGTTCTTACCAACCTCCGGTGTGTAATCGACATGTTGCTAACTTCAACTCGGTTGAATAAGAATCATTGATTCCCTTTGCTGTCCATTTCTTATTCATTCAGGGCGCTCGGCCGGTGCTCCTTTTTCAAACCAGAACAACTCTGAACGTTAGGGAAGATAAGATAAGGGAAGACCACCTGAGCGAACCGACCGAGGGGACTTGACTTATTCGAACCGAACGATAGCGGCTTAAAGCTAAGCCTATCACGAGCAGCGTCGCTGCTTGATCGGCGGGGAGAAGCATCTCAAAGTATGGGGCAAAGGATCAAGCGCTTTGACTTTGTCTCCCGGGATTCACCACAGGTTGGGTTTGAGAGCCGTGTGATGGGTGACTATCCAGCACGGTTCGGAGAGCACTTTTAGTCTGCGTTGGTGAATGGAAGCCCCTCTATCAAGCAAGAAAGAAGCGGCTATTCCCACGGCGGAGTCACCATTGACTCTATTTATTATTATGGTAAATTAGTGTATCAAGATGTCAATCTGAGATCTTATTTCGGTTCGATACGTCCACCTGCGAGACTCACCTTTGGCTTTCGTCTCGGTAGGTGTATTCTTATACATTTTCCCAAAAGAACATTCATTCATTTCTTTCTTCCCCGTCGACCACGACGACTGAAACGACGCGAAAAATCCAGACCCGGAAAGGAGAAGGGCCGGTGGTGGGCATTTGGGAAAGTCGGGCCGATCGGGTGTCTTCATTCAAGCGACAATACAGAAGAAGAACGAAACGAAGTGAGAGGCCGGAGGGCAGGGAAAAGAGTCGAGTCGATCAGGCTCGACGACCGGGAGAAGCAAAACGAAATTAGGATTTGGCCGAAAAAGAAGGAACGCTATGGATACCATGACCGATCACCATCGATAAAGAAGAATCTTTCTAAATCACTTCGGGTCAGCGGGGCCTTCAAGCATCCGAAATACGCCGGGGTTGTAAATGACATAGCGTTCCTGATAGAAAATGACGACTCCTTCAGAAAAACGAAGTTATTAAAGTTATTTTTCCCCAAGAAGTCCCGCTCCGACGGCCCGACGAGTCATCTATTTAAAAGGACCCTCCCTGCAGTGCGCCCCTCCTTGAATTATTCGGTCATGCAATACTTATTGAATAGAAAGAACCAAATTCATTTCGACCCCGTCGTAGTTCTCAATCATTTCGTGGCACCGGGCGTGGCTGAACCATCTACGATGGGGGGAGCGAATGCGCAGGGAAGAAGCTTAGATAAGAGAATACGTTCTCGCATCGCTTTTTTTGTAGAAAGCTCGACCAGCGAGAAAAAGTGTTTGGCCGAAGCCAAAAAGAGGTTGACCCACTTCATTCGCTTGCATTCGCTTGGCGAATGATCTTCGCTTCGCGGGAACAACAAAAACCACCATCTCGCTCTTTCCTTTCTTCGGTGCTACCTTTTTCTTTCCAAGGGATAGAGTTGGGATGTATAATAACCTTTTTTTTGAGGATGCCCGGGAACAACTCCTAGGTCAATTAAGGATCAAATGTTGGAACCTCATGGGTAAGGATAAGGTAATGGAATTGATAGAGAAATTCATAGACCTAGGTAGGATAGGAGAATGGATAAAGGGAATAGAGATGATGATAGAGATCATACTGAGAAACAGAAGAATTCCGTACGGGTACAACTCTTATTTGAACGAAGTGAAAAAAATGCGATCTTTGTTGTCTAATAGAACAAACACTAATACCTTAATTGAGTCGGTCAAGATCCAATCTGTTTATCAAAGTGCTTCTCCGATTGCTCAAGACATCTCTTTTCAACTGAGAAAGAAAACAAGATCATTTCGTTCCATTTTTAGTAGAATAGTGAAGGATATTCCATTAGTAATGAAAAAAGGGGTTGAGGGGATCCGTATATGTTGTTCAGGTCGATCAGAAGGCGCAGAAATAGCTAGAACTGAATGCGGAAAGTATGGAAAAACATCTCGTAATGTATTTAACCAGAAAATAGATTATGCTTCTGCGGAAGTATCTACTCGTTACGGAATCTCAGGTGTCAAAGTGTGGATTTCATATATAGTAAAAAAAAGGGGGGACGTGCTATATCCGAAACGTACGAAATATAGTAAATATCGTAAAGGCAGATGTAGTAGGGGTTGCAAACCAGACGGTACACAACTTGGTTTTGGAAGATATGGCACTAAAAGTTGTAGAGCTGGTCGTCTTTCATATCGAGCCATTGAAGCAGCGCGTCGGGCTATAATCGGACACTTCCATCGTGCTATGAGCGGACAATTCCGAAAAAAATGGTAAGATATGGGTAAGAGTTTTCGCGGATATCCCTATTACCGGGAAACCTACAGAAGTCAGAATGGGAAGAGGAAAAGGAAATCCTACGGGTTGGATTGCTCGTGTGTCCACGGGACAAATCCTATTTGAAATGGATGGTGTGAGTTTGTCAAATGCTCGACAAGCCGCTACATTAGCGGCGCATAAACCATGTTCGTCAACCAAGTTTGTTCAGTGGTCGTAACGTAATTGGTTAGTGGGGAAAAACCGGGCCGGGATTCAAAAGAATTAGGCGAAGGGTTTGTTCCTGAACGAGGGAAGTGGAAAGACACTCAGGGAGAGGGATATACTCCTTTTTGAATCGCCGAAATTGTACGACTGTTCCAGGCGTACGACCCGGATACGTGACGGTTTATTTTTTTTTTCAGGTACTCTTTCCTGTGATTGTATTTTATATTAATCTTTATGATCACAAGGTGGTGCTTGGGCAGGTCTTATCTGATTACGTTCGGACGTGACAGGGAAGCCAGGAGGTCCAGGGACATAGCCGACCGATGCATTCCCCATCCAGCACTTAACCGACGAAAGAGAGGGGAACGCAGCCCCCGCCGCCATATGAGTCGGAGACTATTATAGTTTTACTCTTGTGGGAAATTCAAGATGTCTTTTTTTGTTTTGGCGTTAATCACTTCTGGGAGGGTTAATCCCAGGTTCCACCACAAGAAAGAAGGACAATTGGTAGTTCCCTACGAGGAAGTGCTGCCCAAAAGGGACTACTCTACATCGGCCGGGATTGGACACTATTCCTTCAAGTCTTCAAAGATCGGATTCAATCGATTATTCGCATTCAACTTGAACAATTCTTGTGACAACAGACGGAATTCCTTCGTTCCCTTTCTCAAAGGCAATAGGAAGATATCGATTTCGAACAAAAAGGCAATCTCGAGTACAAGCCAAGGAGAAAGACTGCCATCTCAGGCATACCATCGACAGAGTCAGGAAAGGACAGGCAGAAGGCGCGCTAATCAAATCCTCTCTTTCAGATTTCGACACACAAGTCACTGATATCCTCAACTGGCGCTGTAGAGTTTGCCAAGAAATTTCTGGTTAAAGGGATGAGTGTAGACTTGTCTCCGATATCCATGAGATCTTTATTAGGCTTCCATCACCCCTACGGCCTTATGGCAATTCATTAGAAGTAAAAAATCGCGAGGTTGAGTACTCTCATGCGTATTGGTGGTGCTGGGTAAAAAACTCGATCTTCTGTAAATCATAAGTAACTAAAGTGGCGAAGATTTAGAGTGATTTACAGTAAGAAGCTTCTACCATAGGAATACCTCTTAGGTAATGGTTGTCCGTTGAACCCCTATCTTCTTGGGGAACTCAAAAGGTTCCTTCTTCGGAAGAGGGCTGTGAAGGATTTAGTTAGACCTCCTGTTGAACTCTTTGAGTTCGAAGGAATGTCTGACTTTCTGGAATGGTCTCTCCTGAGAAGCTGGATGGAGCAATGGCTCAACTATCTTAAGTGGTATTGTAGTGTATCTGTGGATCCTATGGTTACACTTGATCAACTCTTGGACGCTCCAGTTGTGACATACCACTGGAACATCCGGCGGACAGATGAAAATCTTGTTCGTTGGGGACTTCTTTGGCAGTGTTACAACCTTGTTCAAGAACGGGGGCTAGCGTACATGGGTAATGTGCTTGGCCCTGGTTGCTATCACATATTCATTGCCTACCCTCATGATCAAGAGGATCACCTAACAACTATTGTTCCTTGTAGCTGTTTCAGGTCACATAACCTGGAACAGTAGGTAACAGCAATTTATGGTAGTCTCTACCTGGGTTGCTATTATCAAAGACTATCAGAACTACTTTCCGGTGACCAAAGAGTCTTTAGACTCGTAGGGGAGTACCCGGAGAGGAAAAGGCAAACGAACCAGGCAAATCCGCTAACCCAGCAATGTGTTAAGCAAATAAGCAATTGACTTTTTCTCCACTGAATTCTTCGCCCCCTGTAACTCTTGTTTTTATGCTTAAAGAGAGGCCTTATCACTTAAGACACTAAGCCGAGTCTCCAATTCCTGCTGTCAAAGAGTTCCACATCTCTTTAACCTAGGAGTGAAATGCTTCCTTAAAGGATAAGCAACTACATCATGAAAGAAGGTAAAGGCGCTACCCATTCCAATGAGAATCAAAGGCAATCGGGATTCATCTCCCTTTTTTCTTTGCTTCTAAGCAGTCGGCCCAGTCTCGTAGGTAGGAGGCCTGTGAGCTAGTTCCTTTGCTATCTATGGATGATGAAAAGTTTCACTAGAATCAATCCTCTGGTACTACTTCCTTTCTCTCTCTCTGATGGATAGCAATTCATCTCTCTGATAGTCAAGGCAGGTAAGCCAAGCGCTAGCAAGCTGAAGTGAAGAAAGTTCATCATAGACGGGAGAATCATTCCATGCAAGCAAGCCTTATTCGACAAGGAGGGTGGAGACGGGTTTTTTCCCCTTCGTACTACAAAAAACACAAATAAAGTTCGAGTAAGTCTTTTACTATAGAATTCTTTCTTACTACAATTTGATTCAACCTCTAGTAAGAAAGGGGAGGCCTACTCATTCCAGCAGGAGTGAGTGGGGAAAGGGAGAAAAAAGCTTTCACTTTAATTAAAATTCCTGCTTTTCGACCCAGAGGCTGAGGAAGCTACAGCTAGGTTAAAGCCAGCGGCAAGCGCACAGCCTACAAGCAGCAATCGTATGGCTAAGTCAAAGCAGAAAGTCTTCTTTTTTCTCGGGCCGCCGATAGACCGAGGCCAATCCTTTTTTTTTTTATTAGTCTCCCAAAAGGAAAGGGGGTGAAAAAGGACTCTGGCTTTAGCTTTCTCTCCTCTGCTCTGAGGAGGACTACTCGCTTGCTTCGACAGACGAACTTCTGCTAGATTCTTCATCTGATGAGTAGAAGACGCTTGAATGTAAAGTCTAGAAGAGAGAGATTCTGCCTTCGTAGACTGATGAGCCTTAGCCATTGATCTCTTATTTCTCTTTGCTGCTGATGGCTGTACTTGGCGATGTACTTTGGCCATCTTGGATCCTTCTTTCTTTCTTCGAACTCTACTGATAAGAAAAAAATGAACTCCGTCTTTCTCCTCGTGAACTTGGCCGACTTCCTTCATCAAGAAGAGACCAACCAATCAAGAGAAGAAGGAACCTACCAAGCCGAAATCGAGTTCCAAAGAAAGGGGCATTTTTTTAGCTGGAATCCGACTTTGATGATAGCTTCAAGCGAAGGACATTCCCTTTCCATTGAAGAGGAAGAAATGCTTGCAGTTCGAAGTTCCGATCCCGGTTTAGCTGGACTCGTACCTCTCTCTTCCTTATCTGTCTGATGGGAGGTGGCTAAGGTGGGTTCCTCATGGAAGTCTAAGCTTTCTGCTTAACCGGTCAGCTCGCCCGGGTTTTTCCCATCAACTAAAGAGCAAGGCGCTAAAGCCCTTTTACTAAAATGGCTTACCCAAGAGCTAACACAACTCTTTGATTTTATGGTACTTCCTGGTAAAGCGAAACGATTACCCGAGACAGACGCTCTCTAAATGTTAGTCGCTATCTTTGATGAAGTACCGTAGAAGCGGATTCTCTCTTCCTTTATGGCGGAACCAGACAATCTGGCTTTACTTGGATAGAGCGGAAGCATAAGTAAGCGGCATGAACCTTGTTGATCAGCGAAGGATATAGCTAAAGAAAGACCTGCATCTGGCTTTAATTCGGACTTAACTAACCCGGAAGTTTTATTATCTGAGCTAGCCAATTTTTATTTCTAGCACAGGCTGACCGGCAACAGAAAGAGAGGCTCTTCCTTTTAATAGTGGGAAGGCCACTAGCTTCTTTTCCTATACGTACGTCATTTCTTTGAGAAAGAACGCAGAAAAACTGTCCGAAAAGGACATCCATAAACAGCGGAGAGAACGGCTATTAGGGGGTGTAGGTAGGATAGAAGAGAACCGGGCAGTACCTCATAGCTATGCCTGCTACTATGGAAGTGGGAATCCTCCTTCTCAAGGGAGGTAAAAATGGCGAACCATTCGGGGAAGGATTCCTCTATGAACGGGATGAGAGATCCGGCATAACCACTCACGAAAGCTTCAATCATCTTTGCAGACTTGCGCCAGTTGTCCTTTAACAATCCTTAATAGTAGATTCAATTCCAGCATCATGTAGAACTAAGAAAAAAAGTACTGACTACCGGAGAAAACAACCTCTTTCCCAAAGAGACACCATAGGTAGGAAGGGAAACCCATTGAGAGAGAATCTATCAGTTACTTAGCGTGACACAGCTACCTATGCCGACATGTGTATGTGTACAGGAATGGGTGCGGGAGCTACCGCCTGGTGCTTTGCCGGAAGCCCTCTCAATATATGGAAATTTTACGCGCAAAGGCTTCGGGCCAATGTCCGAACATCAAAACACTTCTGGATGTCGGGCCGGATTTGTGCTTTTTTTTTTTTCTTTTCGGTATGCCAGTGAGAGATCTGTTCCGATGGCCTCCGATCACTGTCAAAGCCGGTTTCCCGAAGCCTTTTTTCAAAGATCCTTAGTCGAAGATCTGGAATTTTCTATTAAAATGAAAAAGATGTCCGATAAAAACCTCCGATTGACTCGTTCAAGTGGTAGTCATAGGAGACCCTGGTCATACACCATAGAATAGATAGAGAGAATATCCCGGCGAACCGTAGTCAAGATGAGCTCATCTATCCCGAGAAGGGGACCTTTCTTAGCTTTCATTCCTGTTTTAAAGCTCAATAGGTTCTTTTTAGTATATCACCAAAGTAGATCTACCTAAGCGGGAATTGCCCCTACGAGTATGGTTTTTCTAGCGCGAACTTGATGTACTCATCAATGACATCTTGGGACTGATCCTTTCGGGGTTGGTATGGCAGGCGTCGACTCAACGGCCTATGCGGATGAGATCAAGAAGAGAGCATGTTCCGCACTCACGTAGCTTAGAAGAGATGCTGGTTCTCTTCCTCCCAATTCGAGGATCGCCGTGAAGCTCAGTTTTTAAAGCGTAGAACAAGCCTAAGCCTTTCTGATCCCAAGTACCCGGCCCCAAGGGGTCGGAAGGCCCCATTTCCCTACCAAGATCTGGCCATAGTTTCCAGTTTTCACGCTCTTCCGAAAATAGGAGATTTTGGTCTTGACTTCAGACCCACCAAACGGAGATTTTTAGTATACTAAGGATTACCCATATCGAGAAAGGGCCCGTGCTGGTACCATTGAAGAGTTAAATCCCGCCCCATGCCTCGAATAAGGCAATTCACGAGGAAAGGTCCCACTCAGACATTCAGACACACACAAACACAAAGATGACAACCGGGGCACGTTGCTAAGGATGGGCTCCAGCTTTGAATATAGAATATATGAGCGTGACACATGCCATGATCAGACTAGAAAAGAGAATGAATCGAGACCGACAGCCTGAAATTTTCACTTTTTTCCATTGTTTTGCTTTCTATGGATTCCCCAGAGGGGGAGAGACCCCAGTCAGCGACACAGAAATGGTTGAATCAGAGTTCTTGAGATTGGATTGGTGCCATGTATGTCTTTCCCTTCTGGCTCTCACCGGTAGACCACCCCGCCCTATCACATGCCAATGAAAAAAAGAACCTAAATCAAGGTGCTTTCTCGGGCTAACCTTCTTTCTATTTGTTGGTGGGACATTTCCTTGTCAGGAAATGCCTTGCCCTTTGTCTTTGTCATCAGCGAAGGTAGCTCTCTAAAAAGTACTATTTTTTGATGCTTCAGCTTGAGAATGAGAATCGATAGAATCATTTCTTTCATTTTAGACCAACTTTATTGGATGTGCCTGTCGATTTGACATACTTACCGCGATCGATCAAGGCAGAAAAAGAGAGGAAAAGAGTTCGTATCTTCTTGCTGCTTCGATCGTACTCTCCGGAGAATAATTTCTGTAGGTGGACACCCCTACCTACCTTACCTTTTTGGCTGCGCGATTTAATTTATAAACTCTACTCATGTACTCTATACTATAGCTAATAAGGAAGAAAAAAAGACCGAAAGCTTCTAAACCTAAGGCTAATAGCTCCCGTAGACTAGCATAATCTGACCAAAGGCGCCTAAGGAGAAAGTCTTCGCATGGGAAGTGATCCGAGCTTCCTCATTTATTTATCTTACTGCATATGTAAAAGAATGTCGAAGGAAAGAATTAAATCTCTCTTCTCTTTCAATCTTCATCTTTCGGTCTATCTTATTTAAAAAGGTCAGAAAGAGTAAATAAACTATTGCTGGCCACTTCGCTGGTGACCTAGTTTATTTCTAATGGGATAGAAAAAGCTCGTCATCGCTTTCGTCTTCGAGTATAATTCTAATTTTTCCATCTCAGAAGAAGACCTTTAAGAAGGAGGAGAAGATTTTCCCTTCGGAGTTTCTTCTTATTAATTTACAGACATTCATTCTTATTAGACAATAGATCCTGGCCTTTTCAATAGAGCCCCTTTCCCGTAATGATGCTAGTAAGGGCGGTGCAAGACCCCTCTTTCCTAAGTGATGTTTTCTTCGATCTTTTAGTTCATGGTTCGAAGAGTTGGTATTGGGAGGAAGCTTCGCAGTTTCTTTTACTTATAGTGAAAAGTCTCGCCTGTTAAGTTCCCTT